>JAOXNG010000012.1:113509857-113541822 GCA_028566535.1 Scolopax minor | reverse complement strand
CTTAGGAACCACAACAGTGGCATCTGGATACGTCTGAGGCCACAGCCTGGCTATGGAGTCAGGCTGCTGTGAGCAGTATTGGTATTGCTGCTGGGGATAGTTTTAAAAATAGGATACAAAGCATTTTTCTCTCTCCTGAGAAATAGGATGGTGAAAAAAAATAATCACACAGTGAAATAAAAATGAGAAAAGGAGAATACTAAGAATGGTATATGATTCAATAACATTCCTGTGTTGCTTTGTTGGCCAGCTAATGAAGCATGGTGCTGGATCTCGCTGCTGACATAAGTCAGCATATTGCCAGGCAGTGTTTACACCAACAGGGTTACAGGTCCAGGAAAGGGGGGCTGATATCTAGGAAATATGTTTCAAAAAAGGGGAAGGATCAAGTGCATAAATTTCTGTTCTCTGTAAATACTAGGATTCCTGATTGCTGCTCCACATGTTACATTGGTTCTGCTGTCTGCAGGGGGTCTGATATATCATTTGCTACAAAAATACAAATGCAGACTTCACCAAAATTATACTTCAAAAGATAACACTTCTATTTCTGTTAGGAAACTTTTCTTAATTCTATGGTATTCCAGAACTTTAAAAAAAAATCCAACAGAATTATTCATATTTTCTTATTTGAAATATTGCTGGTTTAAATTCTTAATGGTGCGGTTCAGTTTGTTCCATGTGTCATAATTACCTTGCTTTCCCTCGCAGACACTCACGTTTCTTTGTGAGGAAATTTGCATAACCATTTAATATCATTATCCTAATGACCACATATGGTCATTGTTTCAGTTGCTAATTATTTTAAAAGGTAGTGTATAAACATGTAATCAGATTTAAAAAATATATCTATTCCTAGTTTGTCTTATAGCCAAGTACTGAACTACTAATTTTGCTAAATTTTGCCATGGGTCATTTGTGATTATGATAGCAAAACATAATTTCAGTCTTAAATTTATTTCTTTTTTTTTACTTGAAACTGGTGGGTAAATGTATAGTAAGGATTTCATAGCTATGAATGATAGATAGAAGATCAGAAAGCAAACATCTGACAATCTAATTTGAGAATAAATAGAATGTTCTGCTGTTTATTAGTCCTGGAGAAAATACATAAATACATATTCTGCTTTGATACCAATAATACCACAGAGACCATGTGTAATGAATGAGGCGTTTCTCTCCTTGGTCTTTGGTAGTAAGTCTATTAGGCTTTTGCATTCCTCAGATTAACCTCTATCATGGACATAAAGAAAAAAGAGATGAAAAAAGAGATAGGCTTAACTAGGTTGTATTTAAGTGATCTGCAGCTCTCCATCCGGGCCGGTCTTTTGCCTCACGAGGAGTAAGCAGTTCTCGGAGGCTTTGCCCCCATAATAACTCTCTGCCTCCCATTTTCAAGACGGGATTTTAAGGGGATGAAGACACAGAATGGTGGCAGTTGTCCTGGCTGCAAGAAGCAATGATAAGCATAAGAATTTTCCAGAATAAAGATCTGATTTTGCAATGATCACTAGGAGCTTTTTTTACAGTTCTTAAGTTTAATGAAGGAAATGAATGTCAGCACTTCTCAAACCACGTGACTCACTATAATTCTCCTTTTGCCCTTTCCTGTTCTATATCCATAAGGAAGTCAGCATCAGTGAAATAATTAGGGAACAGGAATCTTCAAGAGCCCTCTCACCTCTGCTGATCTCAGTGACTTCCTCCTCATTGTTCAGGTGACCAGGGCATATATTCCAGCAATTACTGCTGAAGTGATACCACTTTAGTTATTTTCAAACCAAAGCAAAGTTCAGGATATGCTTGACATCTTACAAACTCAAAGGAAAAGAAAAAAAAAAATCCTTCATTCAGAGTTACAAATTAATGCATCTGCATATTTAGATTATTTTCTCAACAACCTTTTACAGGGCAGACTATTGAAAGTTTCTGTGAAAGCTGATAGTTTTCTTTCTCTGTAAGCATAAATACTTAGTTTGGTTTTCGTTAGATAATTTTAAATACAGTAATCAGGTTTTCTCGGTGACCTAGCATATTTATATGGATAAAATGATGAAAATAATCAATGGAGAATGCTAAGAGTAGAGTAAAAATTAAGCTAAGTTTACTAGCACAATAGGTTATTGACCAAGTGAGATTAGATTGTATTCCCCATTGCGTTTCAGGGATCATAATTCAATCTGTACTCACTTGCAGTGGCCTAGAATACTCTTCTGGATCTTAATATACCAAGCATCTATTAAATTGGTTCCCCTTATTTAAAAGCTGGGCCTTTTTAGAACAGGCATCTACAGCAAGTCCTTCTCAGTTTCAGAATGGATGTTTTAGTACATGTGGATACATTAAGTTCTTATATGTTATCACACAGTCATCAAAGAATTGGCTCAGTGGAACCTGTGGAGGTGATCAAGTCTGATCTTCCACTCAAAGTGGCACCAATTGCAGCGTTAAATCATGTCAGTCATGGATTTGTCTAACAAAGTCTTGAAAAACCTCCAAAGATGGAATTCATATAATCCCTGTGATACACTACCCATCTGGTGGAAAGCTTTTTCTTAGCATCCAGACTCTAGCAAGCAAACTGATATTTGTTACATTGTCTTAGGCTGCTGAAAAGATTTGTCTCTGTCACCTTGCAACCACTTCTCAAGCAATTGAAGGCTACAGTTAGGCTGTTTCTAAACCTCTTCTTTGCCGGACTGTCCAAGCCTTTTCCCTCTCCCACTCCTCAGGGACTCTGTGCATTTGTCCCCTTATCACCATGGTGGCTGTCTGTTGGACCCTCTTCAGCTTTACAGCATCCCTTTGAAGCTGGAGGAGAACCTAACTGGGGTGGTTATAATCTGCCACTTGCTGACAGAACACTAAGTAAGTAGCTGATCCGAAAGACCAATTATTCATGAGAAAACCTGAAAATATCTACCCATATACATTACCCTCTAATACTAGCTCTACTGCTTCTGGAATTCCTGTCAAGTATTGATACAAGGTACATGAAAAGGATTTAGAGCTATAGGCTTTTTGCATTAATCAGTAATATTAAATTAGTTGGCTAAATATTGCTGTGTTGGCAAAAATTCAAGACATTCTGAAAAGGAGGCAAAAACTGATCTCAGCTGGAATAAAGATACTGGTCTGAGTTTAATGAGAAGGCAACTGTAAGGAAGTGGAGCACTTTTCTTGGAGAATATTGGCAAATATACTGGATCAGGCAAATTTTTACACTCCTTATCAGAGCTGTGGTACCTGCTTTGGGAATGGGTTTGAAAATGTTTTCAGGTATCCTTGATTAAGAAATATTTTTTCCTGATTTGCTTTTATTGGGATAGGACTTAAGAAAATGTCCAGAAAAAAAAGCTGTTTCTTATACAGAGATTGTAGAGAGATGTATTTTAAATCTTGGGATTTAACTTGTTTGCCTGTGTTCAAAACAAAGTATTGATTGCCACTATAATCAAAGAAAGATTTTATTGGTTCTCACAACTAGTTTCACCTATAACTTTCCAAGTAAATAAGGCAAGTGTTAGTGAAATTACTTTCCATGCTAGAATAGGAGTTATATTTATTGATGTTTCCCAGAGTCATCTGGACTTTGTGTGGGATAAAAGCTCTTCTCAATTGCACTTCATTATGGAGTGGCTTTATGTGACTAATGATGTTGAAGTGTATAGTTTAGAACTATTTTTGTATATTGCATATCTGCATATATGCAAATATTTATTACATTTAGAGATTTTTCACAGCGAGTCAATGAATATCCCAGAATTATTTGGCTTATTTTAATTTTCAAGTATTTAAATCTTTCATTAATGCATTAGATTTTAAGTACACTTTTAGTTCTGATTTTATTCAGTTATTCTATAAATATCTGAATCACAGAACTGTAATTATTATGTATCTGCAAACAGGGTAATAAAATAGTCTTATGAATCCCTTCATTTTTGGACACCCTGTGATCTTTGTACTTCACAGAGTGATAGAACTGGCCTTCCATCTGAAAGGTCTTAAACTGTGGTGGACTGACCCTGCTCAGCAAGTAAGCACCCACCAGCCCCTTGCTCTCTCCACCCCAGTGGGATTGGGAGAGAGCTGGGAGAGCAAGAGTGAGGGATAAGTCATGGGTCAAGATAAGGACAGTATAGTAAGTGGAGGGAAGAGAAGAAAAAACCCCCAGTGATGCAAAGGCCTCCTGCCAGCAGAGCAGTGCTCAGCTAGACCCCAAATAATGGATACTTGGGAAAGACTACCCCATACCCAGGTTATATTGCTGAGCATGTTCTATGGCACTGGAAATGCCTTGGGTGAGCTCTCCTGCCTGTGTTCACTCCCAGGCTCTAGTGCACACCTCTCTGTGGGGTCAGAGTGAGAACCAGAGAAAGGCTGGACGCTGTGCTGGTGCTGTTCCACAACAGCCAAAAGATCTGTGTGCTATAAACACTGTACTGGTCACTTCTCTAAAACGAAGCAGCATATGGGCTGCCATAAAGAAAATTTACTCCATCCAGCACATGAACATACTTGTCTTTAGCAAGGGTGCAGGGATTGATGCAGTTTCCTACCTGAACAGCCATACCTCAGATGGGGATGTAATGAAGTCAGTCATATAGCGATGGTTGTTACCAGGTGTTGCTCAGGTCGATAATAGTGGAACAGAATCACAAAAGCCAGATCAATTGTATTCCTCCATCAACAAATCCATTTCTGAATTTGTTTTAGGGTAAAATCATACTTATAGACAGAAAATAATAAGGAAACTTGCCTGGAGTTTACTCAATAATCACTGAGGTTATTGTGTATAGCAGTTAATATTGCCACTGGTGAGTGCTACTTTTCATTTCACCTACTGAAATCTACATTTGTGTGAAATATTCTGTGTTGTGGAAAGAATGTAATTCAGCTCCTAATGCCAAACTTCTGAGCATTATAGCAATATTATGATCTTTGTAAGGTTAATCTCTGATTGACAGTGTTTTGTGTTATTATCTGTATTACTTGGCTAATACGGTCAATCCTTTTGACTCAGGAAATATCAGGTGTTTTATAAGATAATTTCTTTTCTGTGATGTATTTCACTTTAAGGAAATTATATTTTAGCAGCAAGTCATTTGCCTGAATTCACACTATTGGGTATTGCTCCTTTTGTGACAGTACAGAATTGCATTATGCTTTATGACTTTTCATCTTATTGAATAATGATATTTCTGTTTAACACACAAACCATGACAGAACTTCAATCAAAAATGCTGACTACACTATGCACTAGGGGGTTAAAAAGAAATTCCTGAGAGAATACTAAAGCACACACATTTTTACTTTTATGGATGCTGAACCAGATCCATTTTTATAATGGTATGGATGTTTTTTTCTTTTTTAAAGGATGGAGCTGGCCATATATATTCTTGTCATTAATCAATAATTTCTATTGTTTTTAATTTTATGTTATGAAAGGCTAGAAAGTACGGCTGACTTGGAGAATACTAACTTGACTCAGGTAAATGATTGCCAAGGGATGGTGATTTATTATGAAATCTGGGAAAAATCAGAGTGAGTCTTCCTGCCCACCCTTTTTTTTTATCAAGCAGAGTCAGATTTGCAAATAATGGAAAAAAAGAAAAGCCTCCACTTCAGTCAATTATTTCAATGTCAATTAAAAATAATATTCATGTCAGAAAGTATTTAATGTAAGTAGTTGTGCTGCACCGAGTCTGGTGCTTTGTCAACTAAACACCTATTTTAACTTTCCATGGTATTAATGGTATAAGACTGAATATACGTAGGCAAGGACTAAATCTCTGGGATCAGAGTCCCATGTTGTGTTTGTGGATTCATAGTAAAGATGAATGGCTATAAGTCAGACTGAACACACTATTGTATGATATTCCAGACTATGACAAATGTTAATCTGTGTTTTTCTTAGTGATGACTATTATTATGAAATTATCCTTTTTTACTTCGGTAGGAAATGCATGCTGTATTGTAGAGATCCCATATGTTTTAGTTTGGTGGCTCAACAATAAATGTAGCATCTTTACCACATTCAGGACTGCTTTTTATATATCAATCTTATGATCACCTAATTAATTTAGGTTTGTGTTTGAGTAGGTATCATTTTTCAGGTCATTTATTTAAGTAGGAGGCATTGGTGTGGGAACACAATAAATAATAGTGATTCCTAGTAAAGTGTTCAGAACAAACCTGAGAATCAAAATAGCAGTGCTTGGAAAAAACAGGCACAAGTTGAAAATTATTATCTATCCCAAAAGTTTGAAGATAAGTTAAATAAAAAGATAGAAGGTACACTCTTTGAGCTCTATTTGTCATGTTTCCAACTTTTTAAGATCTACATAGTAAAAGTAATTCAATAAATAAAAGAACAAAACCCCTACACGTGTTTTTTTCTATCTGGTTTAAAACCATGAAAGTAGATTCCTTACATATAGCAGCTTTGCAGTTTTGGTTTGAATAACTACAAATTACTTGATTTCTTGAAACTTTAAAAGACTAAGCAACAGCATCTGTGTGATACAGGGATGTTGATATTGAGGGTGTCTGGTGATTTTGTTTCATTTTTTTCAATTCTGTCCAGACATTAACAGCTAAATATTTACATCTATCTTGCTATCTTATTTTCCTGAAATCAGTAATTCTTGACTACGTTAATGCCTTATTTATTTTTTTTTTTAAAGCCTTAATCTCTTGAGATATAAACAAAGGCTGGAAGTCAGTTACTTCATGATTTACCCTTGGTAAACCCATGCTGTCCACTTCCAATTACCCCCTGCTCTTCAACTTGTTTGGAGATGACATCTAGAATTAGTCTCTCCATTACCTTTCCAGGGACGGAGGCGAGACTAACTGGTCTGTAGTTCCCAGGGTCCTCTTTCTTGCCCTTTTTGAAGACTGGAGTGATGTTGGCCTTTCTCCAGTCTTCAGGCACCTCTCCTGTTCTCCATGACCTTTCAAGGATAATAGAGAATGGCCCAGGAAAAACATCTGCCATCTCTCTCAGCACTCGCGGGTATATGCCATCAAGGCCCATGGACTTATGAATGTCCAGGTTGGCCAAGTGTTCCTGAACCTGGTCCTCTTCTACTGGAGGAAAAAATTCTTCTCTCCCTTTGCCTCCATTGCCAGGGATTCATGAGGGGCAGCCTTAGGAGTGAAGACTGAAGAAAAGAAGGCATTTAGCAACTCTGCCTTCTCCGTGTCTTCCACCACTAGGGTGCCCATCTCATTCATCCCTTGTAGCTCTTTTTTAGGCATCTTACACATGAAATAAGCCTTATCAGAGATTAGGAGGTCAAAAAGTTGGGTTGTATGTTTTACAAACAGTGCTTCTGTTTATATATCAGGGTTATCAGGATAATAATCATTCTGTTGTTCCTATAGCCCGTTTTTCTGCAGGAGTTGAAAACCTTGGATCCAATTCAGCTAAGTATCTTTATAGAGAAGCAGTATGTTTTTGACATAATGCACTGAAGAGGAGAGAGGTCAAAGACAGTATTTCTCTTTTGTTTCAGTAGTTAGTCAGTCTGGCCCAAACCACATCATTCACACAGGAGGAATTACTTCCTCTTTTAAAATTTAAAAACTACATTTATTGCTGAAAAATCTTAAAGGTAAACTTTCTGTTGTTACATAGTAAAAACCGTATGTGTATTTTGTGTTTCCATGTGTTGATATGCGTTGTATGGAGTGCTTGAGTATAAATCGCTACTAAGATTTGTACATCAACATGCCTGTTGCAGCTTGGTTTTTGTAGCATTCCACTAACACAGATCAGAGCATTCCTTGCTCTTTTCAGTACCTATTAGCCTTGTTTAGTAGTACAACACATCTGCACATCTATGAAAAAAAAAGAAGGAAAAGAAAGCCTAAACTGATGACAGCTTTTGATCTCTGTAGTTTTCAGAAGATTGAATACCTTTGCTGTTTAATGTTCATTTACAGAATATTGTTCTCATCCGGCTTTTTGCAAAAAAGAGAGATAAGTAAAGGTGGGAAAAATTGGCTGGAGGTAGATTTAATTTGCTAAATCATTCCTCCTGGATTTTTTAACCACAGAAAGGACAACCGAGTGTTTCAGATCTGAGTTGGACTTCATATGATCTCTGAGGGAATGGTTATCATGAAAGTTATAAACACACCAGGAAAACATAAACAGTGAAAAGGACAAGTTGTCTTCTTCAGGTTTGATGTGGTTTGATATGGTATCAATATGGTAAATTGTGAAGAAATGTATCAACAAGCTCTGGAGAACTTCAGAGATTATGCAGAACCTTATGATACACACACTTAAAACAGAGAACATGACACAGCCTGTTGCTTAGCTTTGACTGAATAACACAGTCCAAGAAAACACCAGAAAAATAGTCTTGACAAGTTACTCTGCTTAATTGGCATGCAATCCAATGTGTTTCATCATGCATATTAATATTTTTGAAGAATAGTGAGTAGGCTTGCTTCTCAGTTCACTTCGTTACTATCAAGTGCTATCAAGAGCTGTTCCAAAGAAAATCAACAGTATTATGTAGATGCAAAATGTGCAATCGATTAGGAAACAAGGCCCACTGTGCTCACCGTTGTTCACAGAAGGTGCAGTTATTTCTCTCTACTCTATTACTTTGTCTACATCTTTCCTTGTACAGTCATTTATAAAGCAGAAGTGGCAATTATATATTTCATATTACAAGTATTTATAACTTGTAATTATTTTCTGCACACTTTCTACAGGAAAAGATGACTACCTAAGCTACAGTGCTTGATTCTGAAGGTCATTTTGACTCACTAAGGACTACAGCATTTGAGTGTCAATCAAAATATTTTGGAGGACTGCAAAGGGTGTTAAATTGTTCTGGAGACATCTCTCTTTTTATTCTTGAAAACATTTCCTGTCTGAAAGACTACTGTGGCCAATGGCATACAACATGATCATACTTATAAAGTAAGTGTGAAAGACAGTTCTCTTGGTTGGGTCAAAAATCTTTCATTATGCATTTTGTTGAATAATGATACTAAAAGTAAGGAAAAACGTAGCTAATCACATTTCTCACATAAAATGTGTTATTGAGATCTTAGATGTAATCAACTCTTTTTTAAGAGTAATTTCTTGATTGGAAATGAAATGACCATAACTAAATGAAATATTAAAGTTATAATACAACAGTTTAACGGTTTATTATCTCCTAAGAAAATATTCAAAATGGTAGCAGGGGAGTTTTAGACTGTACATTAGGAAGCATTTCTTTACCAAAAGGATGCTAAAACACTGGAATAGGCTTCCTAGGGAGGTGGTCAGTACCCTAAGTCTGTCAGTGTTTAAGAGATATTTGGACCATGTCCTTAATAATATGCTTTAACTTTTTGTCAGCTCTGATTTGTTCAGCCTAGATGGTCATTGTAGATCCCTTTCAACTGAACTAGTCTATTTTGTTCTGTTCTCTTCTATTTTAAGTATCAGTCATACCTTGAGAGGTTTCTTCTTAAATCATGTTTGTGCCATCAGCCATTTTTGGCTTTAGTTTGTAGAGAATGTGCTGCCACTCTTGGAGAAAAACCTTTTGTTTCTTAATATGATTGGAACTGTAAGAGAGAGAACATTGAGCCTCAGAACTGTCCCAGGAGACTCAGCTGGGAAAAACTTGCTTAAAGGCTGATGAAGAAAAATCAAGCAACAGATAAGGACTGAAATACCATTGGGTTGGTAACCAAACACTAAAATCAATTTTTGACAAATATGTCTATCTTTTCAATACCTGGTAAGAAGCATTTATTAAACATAAAAGAAAGTGACAGATTTTCTGGAGGAAATGCAGACTCAATTAATTGTTACACTGACTGCTAATCTCTCATACAACCAAAAAATTGTTTTAAGATGGTGCTATAGATCAACGAAGAAATATCAACTCTAAATGATCAGATCCAAATATTAACTATAGCATAAAGCAGTTTATGAAGTAGTGAAATGGCTACACAAAGGACTGCAACTGTGAGCTTGTTTCTATGTTCATTACCTATTGAGCAACAGAATGAGAAAAAATTATTTTATCAGGTGCTTTTATTACCAATAGTAAATTTCAGTTACATTCCATTTTCTTTGGAGTAAGAAAATACAAAGAATTTGATGGGCTTTCACATCAGATATATTGAGAAAACAGAACATACTTGTAAACTACACGAGCAATACAAAATACTGTTAAAAAGTTACATTATTATAAATTTTGCATTTATAGAAACACTGAATTTTCATTTGCTGGCTGAAGGGCTATGATCTTTTTGTTATCTGTATTATTCATTCTTTCAAAAATAACTACATTGTTTATTATTTCTGTGGACTTTAATTTGTACCAAAGCTGGTATCATACTGAGAATAGAAGGACCCTGACACCTGAGTTATTTTTTTGCTGTGATTTTTCCTGGCTCTCACTCCTCTGCACATTCAATGCAGAGCTGTAGTCTTCTATCCTCCTAGGACTAAGCAACACCTTAGGTGACAGAGCAGCTAATATGCCCCAAGCTCTACTCTAGCACCTCAGGTGGGCTAGAAGAAGCCCAGCATTGCCAGCAGCTGGCCATGGATCCAGGTTTTTTGCCTAGCGTAAACATGGAGATTGAGTCTAGCCTGAGGAATGGTGTGGGAGGGATGTTATTATATGCTCTACTTATATTATCAATCCTAAGTAGCCCAATAAAATGGTATTAACAACAAAGACTTTTTGTTTGCTTGACTATATAGAAATACTTCCTGAAGAAATCATTCTTGTTCATGAAAAGAAACACTTGGAAATTCTTCCAGAATCAATCATTCTTCCTCATTAATCAAAGCAGATATATTTTTTGAATGGACATGTGATTACCAACGCAGGAAACTTTTTACTTATAATGATGGTTGTGGTTTTCATATTTATTCACATATGTATTGCATGTATGTTGCATATATATTTCACATATGCAAACAAAATCCATATGTGAAAGACGCATTTTGAAACAAATTAAAATAGATTTCTTATTTTACCTTACTTAGGCGATCAGTGCACTGTATTTACTGTCTGAAGGTAATAACCACATAAGGAAACAAAACATCACACAGTCCTAAAATATTTCCCCCCTTGGCAATTTTGAACTGTTTTTAACACCACAGAGGTGAAACATGAGCTCCTGTGTGTGTGGAGAATCCTGCATCTGCAACCATCAGTACAGCCTGGAAATCTGCTCTGCCTCCTTCTTGAAAGAGGTAATCACGGCATTAAGCAAAAGAGAGTATATAAGGAAGAGCTGTGGAGTGTGGCCTAGCTAACCACAGCAAGTTAGGTGCAGTCTCACCTTTTAAAGTGAATCTTGTTTCAGACTCTTACAGACAAACCAGCTGGGATAAAGTAAGCTTAACTCATTTAACTAGTTCCATTCTATTTAGAGTGAAAGGCAAAGTTTACACTCAAGCATGAAAGCTTAATCTTCTTTTCCTGTATTTTCTCAGTCCTGTTATGCTCTGTAGTGTTTTGCCGATTGTAGAATTACAAGCACCTCATACTAAAATAAATAACAAGACATTTTAAAAGGTAGCGCGGGGGACGTCTGCTCCACCTCTCTGCTGGCGGTCACCTCCCCACAGCCAGGTCACAGAAGTGGATGTGAACCAGTTCCTCAAGCATGGCAGCTCACAGCCCGGTGTGTTAACGTCAACCAATGTTGATGTTGGTTAATGCACCCGACCATGAATTACAGCAGCCGAATGCTGGCCCGACCTTGCTGACTCTGTGAGAAATCTGAGGGGAGAAGAAATTCTTACTCCTTCTGTTATCTCATTCCTTATAGGACATAGAGGTTTCTCATCTTTTCCCACCACGTTTTTTTGCTGATAGGCACCGTCATTCTCAAACCGGTAACTGAGTGGAAATTGTGTGCTGTCCTGGTTCATGCTGGATCATTTGCCATCCTAACACAGAATTTTATAGGATGAGGTTTACCAGAGCAAGGCAAATGAGGGAGAAGGAGCAAAAAAATAAATAGCAATTCTTGAGCAGACAAGTAACAGAGTTCATGCTAGAATCACAGCTTTTAGAAACCATACTTGAGAAACTGGGAAGCACACTGCACCCACAACGGGAACAGAAGACTGTGGAAAGAGCTGTTGGTGTGATGGGAAATAAGGCTAAGGAGAAGAGCGGGCAACACTCCACCTTTGAGCAATAGATTGGACAAATCCTTCCAGCTTTGTTAACACTAACCCTGTTGGCCAAATTTTTAGAGTGTTTGAAACCATGAATCCCAAACTAAAATGCTAACTGAAGAGAATTTTAGCCCTGTAACAGCTAATTTCACGTGGGCAATAAAGAAATGGCACACTGAACATGTTACTTGGTATCTCTGCATGAGAGACAGCATGTAGCCAAGCAAAACCACATTCCCCTACTTTTCAAGTCTCTTAAAAGTTTTATTGGCCATTAAATATTTGTTTTCTCAGCCTGAAGTTGAAAACCACAGCACTGTAAACATTATTAACAAACGCTATTTGAGGTTTTTACTGAAACCTCACTCAGCTGTGAGATTTGTTGTACTTTCTCAGAGAAGCAGCTGTGAGTCTGAGCACAAAAACAAGCCTGGGTGATGACAGAGTGCAAGTATCATGCTGTGGGAGCTGAAAAGCTGTGCAGGCTTCTCCCTCGTGGAGAGAGGTGGGGAATGCCCCCAGCCTGACGTGTTTCTGTGGCTCCAGTTGTCCCAAGCACATCCCACACCTGGGACTCTGTGGGGTGGAGCCAGCGCTGCTGATTAGAAGGTACAAGAAGAAGGGTTTGCTGCTTATTTTTTTGCAAAGTCTTCTATTCAGAGCCTCCTAGTATACATGGGATCAGAAAATCAGGGTTTTTTCTCCTTAGAAATGTGCTTTTTTTTTTTTTTGAGATACAAATGAACAAAACAATTGAATTAATTGTAAAATGTTCTATTAAACAAGGGTGAACTTCAATGTGTTAAAGCAGCTGTATTGTTTTAATCGCTTTTTAGACATTTAGTCCAAGCCTAGTATGGAACTCTCTAGAGCTGACATTTGAGAATAAAACATGCTGTGTTTCTGATACAGCTGCATAAAAGCTTAAGTGAAGAGAAACACATGCATAGTCATGTCTTATATCTGGAAATAATATACATAAATCTATATAAGAATTGCCACTATATTTTTGTGTGCAAGGAAAAATATTAGTGTATTTTTATCATATGCAGTATGATGTGATCATGATGATCAGAAGGTTGTAAAAGGCTGTTTCTACCTGCCTATAAAGCACTCATTTCACTGAAACTCCTGCAAAATATAGAATGGAAGGGATATTTATCATTCTAATTTAATTTAGTATATAAACATTTTTTTTTAAGTACTTTCATTCCAAAAATATGTCAGAATGTGTAAAAAATATTACTCTTTGAATATGACAATACAGAGAACAAAATAAAATTGAAGTATCCTCATCTCTAATTTCTCTTTGGGTGTGCAAGTTAACATAACTTATTCAACACTCCAAAAATATGAAAGAATTACAATTCACAGGTACCTGCCTGATGATTTATCCACCAGTCAGATGGTTACCTCTTAGTGGTATCAACAGCATCCGTTCAGTAAATCTGAATATTCATGTGAGGAGTATGACTGAAGCAAGTTCAGCAGCCCAGCCATACCAATACAGGTTGATGTTATTGAAGAACTACAGATAGCAAAATATTAGCACTCACAACAGTGAATTTGGTCTATTTTATTAACCAAATAGACGATGGTCTGGTGAACTTTTCAGTTCAGTGGGTAAGGAGACCAAATTACTAATAATTTTGTATGAGAATAATTTTTCTAATTGTCCTAGAGATTTAATACATAGTTGATGTGAAATTCTTTCTTTTTTTTTTTTTTTTTTAATAAAAAAAAATCAAAAGCCATTATTACTACACAGGGTGCAAGAAGCAAAGTCTTATTTCTTGACAGTTTTCATAACCTAGGCCTTTCCCATGTGAATTTGAAAAATTTAATGAAAGAAGAAATCTACAATATTATGTATGAGGATAGAAACTGTGTTTCAATTTTTCTAAATCACACAGTCAAAAATTCATTCACTTGGGATGTTATCTTGGTATAAACAAGAGAATGTGGCTAAATCTTCAAAATGCCAAACAAATAACCAAATAATTCTATATTATCATAATTCTTATTACACACATAAGATAGATGGAGAAGTTCAGGGATTTGCCCAAGGCCACAGGACGAACTGGAAATGCATTGAGCATTAAAATGGGGGACAAATGGATTATCCTTCAGTCCACAGGTCTTGTAGACTGTCCAGAAAAGACCATATGCATCCAGAGAACATATAAGAATACTTGACCTTCTCTTTTATTTCATAAAACCCATCTATAAAAATGGAATTACCTGTAAAAAAAATAAACACATGTGTCATAAATGATTAATTAGTTTTATTCTACAGTGTTTGACAAGTGTGCCTACTAAATAGGTCAGGTAAAGATTCTGCCCTGTCAGCACAACTGGTTGTTGTACATATTGTTCTGATGGCGTCAAGAAAGAATGTGTCATTGAGTTTCATCTTTTATATGAAAGAAAGAAAAAATAACAAATCCTAAAAGTGATTAAACCAGAATGAAGAATAAGGAAACGTAATTGAATGGTGAGCTTTAACATCCATTGTTACCATATATATATTTGAGAAATATATCCATGAATACACACATACATATATATCTGTTGCAGTATGTATGCAAGAGTGAAGATTTTATCGCCTGCAACATCAGGATAATGCATAAACTCTATAACGTGGTTCTAGCTGTATAAAAACAGATCAAAGATTCAGCCCAGGTGTGGCTCTGGAGTTTCATTGCTCAGGGCTAATTATTCACAAAAAGTCCCCACCCTAGAGAGTTGTCTAGCAGGTTTATCTTTTGGTTGGTAGACATTTTAGAGAAGACGCTACCTAAGTTCAGTATTTTGTATGACACGCCACAGCATCCCAAACAATTTCACAGATTTTATGAGATCTTTGACAAAGTGTAGATTACACATGAATGTAGGTTTTTTTCCCAGAAGCAGACAGGAGTTTCCAAGACTTTCAGCTCATGCTTAAAACTGGTTTCAGTGAGCAGACAAAAGCACATGCCATATAGACTGCTGAAACTTTTAACTTCATAAAGAGCAAACTTACTAAATCCACTCATTCCGAACATGACCAAAACATTTGAAACACTGCATTATACCCAACAAAATAACTCAATTAAAAATATGCCCACTATCATGATAGTTTAAAAAATGACTGTTAGAGACCTTTTTTAAAGATGTCCTCTACTTTACTTGCTTAGGAAGCATCAACTGTGATCAAGACTGCTCCAGTCTGTCTCAAAAAAAAAAGGAGATTTATCACAGTCATCTGTCTTTGCCATAGCTACAAGGAGGATTAGCAAAGAAAAAGAATAGCCCTTTTATAGAGACAATAACTGTGTCCTGGGCATCAAGTTAAAGCTAAAGAAGCAGAGACAATCCTTTTTCTTGTTGCAGTGCTCTGAATCTACTCAATGTTTTCTTCTGGATTTGTTTTTAATGGTACAGCTAGACCACTTAGAAGCCTTACAATTATTTTAACAAAAACTCTATAGAAAACATTAACCTTATTTCTCAGTAATCACAGCTTATTTATTAAAATGGTTACCAATATTTTATCTAAACAAACTACTTTTCCCTAACAGCTGAATTATGGGGACAATGGTTCTGCTTGCTTTTATTGTTTTTTGAGATAGGGTTTTTTTTTTCTCTCCTCTCTGCCCTGGTATTTCTATGTCTAACTGTTAGCAATGACTGGTATAGTACTGAAAAGTACCAGCATCTGTCACATATAGAGCTTTCAAAAGGTAAGGAAGCTAAGCTGTCAATTTGCATAAATATTTGACTTTAACAACAAAGCTGAGATACTTATTTCTTAAATATTCTCCTGGAAGACAATATAATTTCCATCTGACTCAGTAATAGGTAACAATTTCACACAAGAGGACATCTGAACAACTTCTCATATCCCAATAATATTACAAACATCAACAAATCAATGTAATATTTCTGTAAGGAAGATGTCATTAAGCATGTTTTGGGATGTAGACACTTTATTAGAGGAAAGAGAAAGATATATGAGTGATTTTGTGAGCTCTTACTGGGATTAGGAAGTCTGAGTTTTCAGTGTCTACACCTGCCATAAAATATTGTATCCACTTATTAAGGGCTATTGCTGCATAGAGAGAGGCTGACTGGGTCACTGGACAGGAAGCTCTGGTATAGCCACAGGCTACCAAACACTGGCTTCCTTTCTAAGGTTGGTAGGTAAGTATCTTTCCTTCTGTAAAAACAATATTTTAGTCAATTAAATTTATTAGGTGGTTATAACTCCTATTAATATGTAAACTGAAACTGTTTCTGTGTTTTGTGGCTTCATGGGATTCAGCCTTTCAGGATGATGGAACCTGTGTCGAAATATCAATGCATTTAATCCTTCTGATACCCATGGGAAAGCTTTATATGACTTTTTTAGCTGAGTAAAAATGAAGTTGTAATAAGTTAAATAACATTTTTTCAGGCAATTCTGATGTCAGGTGTGATTCTCCTCTTTGCTTAGTTTGTGCGTGGTCTTGGCTATTTGTATCAAATTAGGAGATGGCAAAGTTCCTTTATTTCATTTAAACTGATGAACACTTTTCTTCCTTAGTTACAAAATATGAGCTGTGTAATTGGAAAAATATTGTATGACTGCGTTTTGAACAGCCCTTTCTGTCTGTCACTTTCTGAGCAGACTAAATTATCTTTTTTTTTTTTTCAGTTCAACAGTACAATGCAGAAGAATTCGAATAATAACAATGTAAGTAGTTTAATCTTCCTGCTGTTTTTACATATGCATTTCTGTACATGCTCTCCTCACTATGTTACAGCTGGGCTTTTGGCAAGAGTAGAGTTTTCTTGTCCTACAGAAAAGACTAAGTTCAAAAATATTCTTCATTATGTCATCAGGAGAACTTTTATAAGTGACAGCAACTTGGAGGAGGAAGTAGAAGTTACCTGGGATCTGAGGAATAGGTGCGTGAGACCCTAACAAACACAGTCTTAGCATAGATGGAGAAACAATGTTATTTGAAATAAATAAAACTTTTAAATACTTTAAGCACCCAATTGTGATATTGCTTACTTGATTCAGATCTTGCCTGCAACGTGAGAAATGTTGAGTGACATGATGCTTAAGTTGGTGATAATTAGAGCAATCAGGAGGTCTCCTAACAACAATGTAGATTGTTAATATGGATTTTGATGACCACCTGCAATCCCCAATGGGTAAAATGGGTCTTGTGAAGAAAGCATGTGGATAGTGGTCTGAAATTTGATCACAGACTACTAGTTATTCGATATTAAATATCAGTACTTTTCTGTACGGTAAAACCAAATTACTGAAAAAAGTGTATAAGAGTAATCTGTCATACCATTACTTAAGCCCTTTATGCAATTATCTAATAGCAAAAGGTTGCTTTAATGTGTAGCACATGCTATGTAAAGAAGTTAGGTATAAGCTACGTGACCTTGGATGCAAATACATGTGGACTATCATAGATTGCACGCCTGGTAACTCCATTCAGATGGGTGGGGATTAAGTAAATAGTGTTTATAATAGCTTATACATTATTTAGTGTAAATAACTCTAAATATGCAGCATATAAAACAGCATAAAAAGATGACACAATTTGCTAGTGGTGATGTCCGCAGCATGTGTATCCCTTCTTCCTCTGGGAAAGGGGAAAGGAGGGAGAGGAAGAGGCAGCAGAGAGCTCTTTCAGAGACACAGTACCTCCAGAGGGTACCCAGAGGTGAGCTGGAGATCACTGGCCATGCCACTGGCTCATAGATCTGACCTGGAATGTTTGTAACACCAGTATAGAAATAGCAGCAAGGAGCTGATGTCATGCATAAACATGTGTAGTTCACCTGTGCACACATGGATTTAGAAACAGAAAATTAGAATATGAGCTATTTTGTAGACTAAATGTGACTGAAGATTTCTAATTTTCTTTTAAAGTTGTGTATCTGGAGGGGATAGGGGGAAAATATAACTGCAGAAAGAGAAATGGTTTATATGAACGTGCAGACAGTTTTTTCAGGAATTTTGCAAGTATTTAGGAAGTTAAAGTTGCTAAATAAGAATGAGAATTTTAATTTTTTTCATGAGCTTCTGTGGATGACACACCTTATTTTAACTGATTATTATACAAATCATGAACTACGAAGATAATTGCTTCCCTGGCCAAATGACAAAGGAATTTTTATTTCCAGTGTATGCCCTGTTGAATGCCGAAGGCATTGTACATGCTAAGGCTAATGCTTTTCTGTATAATAGGCACCTACTGATTAGTAGTTCTCAAGCTTAATTTGGTTATGGTATGATAAACTAGGGAGTGTCTTTCTCAGTAAAACTGACATAATGCTTTTTTTCCACTGGAACTAAAATAAATCTGTCCTTCCAATACAGCACCTCCAGAAAAGTTAATTAGATTAGAATTAAAGCATATTTTGCATTTCATGTATTTGACAATTTTAAAAACAATCATATTCTTCTTCATGTTTAAGTGTTGTGCCTGTCTAATTGTTTTCCAAATTTACGTTAAGCAACATTGACTACCAGGCTCACCTGTGGCTTCTTTGTATACATTTCTCCTTAGGGAAATTACTTTTTTTTTCCTTTACTTTCTACTAATGTTTTTATTTGTAAGAAGCCAAAGAAGACTACCTTTAATGATTTGGCTTCAGTGTGTGATACACACATTTCTCTAGTTTGAACCCTAGCAAAGGTGAGGAAACGAAATGCGTTTACATGGGGGAGGTTTCTGAGGTGACTGGTGGTGGAGTGTGACTGTAAAGGGAATCGACGATGATTATTCTGGTGGTGTCTCACTGGTAACTGAAGGTGAGAGAAAGTATAATGTCTGCTGCTAGAATGAGGCTCTGTGTTCTGTGAAAAAGTTTGTAACAGAGAGAGAGAGAGAGAGGGAAGCATTTTTATATCCCTTTATGGACCTATGTGACTGCCCAGCAATCAGGTAAGGCAGGAAAGCACTTCCTGGCTGTTATTTTGTCTGGCTATATAGCTCTTCCTTACACTTCATAAAGATTGATGAGGGTTTGAACCCTTGCCCAAGTGATAAAAACATGAAAAGAAGGATCTTTTTCTAGTTACAGATGCACAAAGTGGCTGAGATAGCAAGGGACCTCTGGAGATTGCCTAGTATGCTCAAGCGGGGTCACTTACAGCACATTGCCTACGATTTAATCTTATGCTAGCTACTCTATCAAGAAAACATTCCCTAGTATTAAATCTACTATCTATTTAACTCTCTGTAAGATTGGTAGTTAGAGGGGAATGTTAGAAGGATGCATCATCTATCCTTTTGAAGTTCACAGCAAATAAAAAGTTCTGATCTTTCTGGGTCTGAATTTTAAATATGAAAGTACCATTAAAAATACTTAGAAAACTGTCAAGGTTTATCCATTAGGCAGTAAGACAGATTCTACTGCTGACTTTTTAAAGTTGGCATGCGGCTGAAGACCAGAGAACATGCACAATGAAGCCTGAGTAGCTGAGAGGCAGAAGGAGTCAGGATGTGATAGTCCCAGGTGCCCACTGTCCCAGTTTGGGTACAGCTGGCTGGGTGTGCAGCTGAGCTGCAAGGTGACCCAGAAGTCTGTGCTGACTTGCTTCCACCCAAATCGTCATGCTGATATAGGTTGATTCCTTCATCCATACCTTTGGGGCCCAAAGTTAATGGAAGCCATTAAAGAATTGCACTGATTAAAGTATTCCTTAGTGTTTGAAGAAGGAATAGATGGATCAGGAAAGGTTGCAATGAAGAAGAATGGCAGGGACAATTTATTGTCTCAAACATACAAAAAGCCTGTGTATACAAAAAACAAGCAAACAAAACTTTGCAGCTCTATAGCACCTTGAAACCAAAGCTCTCTTTGTTGGAGAGACGTAAGTTGGGTAAGATCACTTGGATTAATTTATCATTCTTGACAAATATAGAAATGAAACAGAAATCAAACCAGTCACATTTGACATTCAGACAAACATGCAAAAAAACCCCTACTATTTTGTCATCAGTAACAAATTCTCAGTTCTTCCAAAAGGCCAAAACCTTGCTTCTCAGCATTCTCCTTACACAGTGAAAATAGGACACCTTAAATGCCCATCATCTGCCATCAGAAATAATTACTGACGCTATTTGTTTAAAGTATTCTGTACCTAGAATACGGAACAATAAATCCTTACAGAAGGAATATCTTCTTTGTTTTAAGTATCAGAATGTTCCACAAAATCTGCTCAGCACAAGGGTGCTGTATTGTTTAAAATTTTAAAACCAAACATACTTAGCAGAGCATCCCTATGATGCTGCGCAGTGGTAGCATCTGTGGTCATAAGTGTGTAATAACACCATGAAGGAACTCCAGGTAGGGTTTTGAAATTGCATAGCAGCTTTTCAGCTAATTAGTCTGAATACAATGCCACGCTGATGCAGTTAGCAGTGCTAGCTCAGTACTAGTCCAGAGATTTCTGCTCCACTGCACAGTACAGACATTCCGGTAATGTTATGTATGTCAGATTATTTAGGTATTTTTATGAGTTTCCTGGTTGTACATACAATTTCATATGCCTCAAGCAGATTGACATGGAATAGAATTTATGTAAAGCATCTGGAATTTGTGCAGAATAAATTGGTTAATTTTAGATCTGTTTCTTGGTGTGAGAAAGGTTGCTTGCAGAAACCAAATTTAAGTACTGGGGTGATAACCCCAGAGAATTAGTATTTTGTACCTTTTTATTCCTCCCTCATTGGAGGATGAGCTGGAAGGTGGAAGAAATAACAGAAAACAAATTTCCTGTTACTGTCCATGGTTTGAGCACGGGCAGGCTCCGCATGCTCTCCTGTCACTTGAAGTGAGACTCTATATGTCAAACTTTTTTTCTCCATTTGGTTCCCTCACCAGAGGTGACCCCAAGACTCAGCAGGGACTCAAGCTCCTGTAGCCACCTTTCCTGGCCCTGCAAACTGTACCAAACCCACAAGGCTTTGAACACAAACGTGAGAGACATGAAGGACCAAGGTGCACTGGTTAACTCCTGGCAGAAAGCATAGTGGTTTTTCTACGAGCCACATTACCCCAGCATCAGATGAGGCAGGACCCAATGTGCAGCTGGGTCCAAGAGGGAGCTTCCTCAGCAGCAATGGTTCCTTTGCTTTTTCCCTTTATCAGGGTTTTTGGGCACACAGCAACTGCCACAGCAGCATCACTTTGCTGTCAGTCATCTTGTAGAGCAACCCCAGCAATTGAACTGCAATCCAACCACAAAAGGGACATGCCTTACCACGTGTGAGGCAGAAAACCCAAGAGGAGGGATAGCATTTCCTAAGTGACAGCACGGAGGTGGAGAAGTAAGTAAGTCGTGAAAGGGATAGTGACTATAAAACCGTACTACTATTTCCTTGGTGCTGGCTTTTAAAACGCTTTCCTCAGTAACCTACCTAATGCTCCTGATCCCCAGCAAACTTCACAGTGGGGCTTCCATCTGCTTCACTCTCTGAAAAATATTTTAATGATGACTGCAATATAAAATGCAGTCAATTGGTTTGAGTTAATCTTAAGCCAATATTTTAAGAAAGACAAATCAGCCAAAGGTCATACTAGGACCCAGCTGATGTGAATCTTCTTGTGGACCCTTCCAGCGAAGTCTGCATCTTGGACAGGTCACTTCACAGCTCTGTACTTTGGTTTCGTTCCCTGTAGAACTGGTTACAGATGTTCCTACTCCATGAGTTGTTTCAAGGAGGTTCAAGAGAAGGATGCTATTTATGAACAAACAGCCACAGTAAGTAACCTCGTATTGAATTTAATGGCTGCCCATCAATCACCCTCACAATATTCAGTGTGACTATATGTAGGACTATATGTAGTAAGGTCTGTCTTTAGGACTGCTTTTGCTTTCCTTTCATGAACAATGCATCACCCTGGGATTTTTAACCATTTTTTCTTTGTTCAATACAACTGCCCTCTTTATTTTGTCTGCTTGGATATAAAAATGAAAAAAAAACCAAACCCAACCTGAACTAGCAATAATTCCCATTTCTCACTGGGAACACACCAGCCCTCTGCTTCTTTTCCATTAAAGCCCGCTAGGGTATGCATGCATCTCACTGTGTCTGCACACCGCTTCTTTTGCTTATACTATTCTATGCCTATCTGCCCCTCCTATGTATACATTTATTACATAAATAGCAATGAAGTAGTGACACTCTGTGATCTACCCATGAGCTTTAATAATGACCTATTCAAGTTCAAAAGTAACTTACTGATATTAGAAACAACAACAAAACTCTCCCAAAACAAGAAAACACAAACATTTAGCGAGTGTTTGACCTTGATGTGGTGGAAAAGCTCCTGTGTTCCCATGGTCTGCAGCTACTCCAATGGCAGTGATGGTGCCAGCATGACACTGATCACTCAAACTGAGTGATAAGGTCCAGAACAAGTGATGTGGCACTGATCTTTCACTTTGCCCATACAAAATCCAGAAAACTCAAATAAGCCTTGCGAAGAACAAAAATGGCAAGGTCACCTCATAAGGTTGTATGACCTTGACCATGCAAAAGCACTGACTGTTTTCAGTGTTCACATGTCTTCAAACTGGAGCTAGAAGACTGTCCCATATGCTTCAAAGCCTTGTAAGAGATATAGTGGCTGGTAAAAGTTAGCAAACTTACCCTGTCCAACAACTGTGGAGAGACTACAAAGCATTAAATGGGAAGAGATATTTTAGAGGGTGTATTACCAGTAGTTATTAACCATAAAGACACCAGCAAAATTATAAAGTGTGCTCTCTCCAGAGAAACACATGAAGTAAACATTACACCAATGAACATACAATAATATTCCAAAGTGATCTTGGACTGAAACCAGCAGTAGTGAATAGAAGTGGTGTAAAAATCAGCTATGCAGAATGAAAATGTTCATGGTATAACTCATGGCAAAAGAATTGCTATTGCTCCATTTAAAGATAATATTGGGACAAACACATTGTTTTTTTCATAAATAAGTTCACAGGCATATGGTTTTGACTATGAAGGAGAGTGGCCCAAGGGCAGCCAATTGCAAATGGACTGTTATCTGCAAGTTAGTGATACCATTTCTTTAGCATATTGATCTCAACTCTTAATTTTCATTTAATCTATTTTAGTAATTTATTCTATTTTTTTAGTAAGTTCTCACTTCAGATTTTTTTAAAATCATTGCTTTAATTCATCCTACTGTAAAAGAGGGTACCATTTTTCCACATAAGAAACGAATACGAGATCATTCTCTATAAAATGAATATGAAATGTATGACTTAATAATAATATAAAAATTCTGTTTGCTTTTTGTCATTTTTTCCTTGCAGTATGAATTTTTTGAGAAGTATTATCATGTTTTCCCTGACTTTGAAAAGTACTCTCTGGAAATCAGGTTTCATTCACAACTTAAATAAACCTTCATCTAATTTTGTAATAAAAATTCTTATAAATATTTATATGTGTACATACATTCAGAAGTATTCATTCTCCATAGAATTGGTGAGAAAAAAAAAAAAGACAGATTTTTTAATTTAAAGTTACACTGCTCAGTAATTCCAAAATAATGATTTTTTTCCAAAAAATAGTAGTATTAGTAAAAACTATTTTTTTGAAGTGGACACAGTGTTGCTTATTTTGTAACGACATATTTTATTTCTTTACAATTATATTTATTTAGGGCACAAAAGAAGAAAAGGCTAGATAGGACAAACATATTGAACACCCAGCATTTAGAACATATGAAAACTTACTGGGTTTTGTACTATATATAAAATATCATAAGCAAAAAATGTACAACATTGTCTATATGATGGAAGGTAAACCATTTGGTAATAACTATGTAGAATCTCATTTTTGTATGAGATCTTAAGATCTGTGAGAAATTAAAAACAAAGATTATTTCTGGAAGTGTATTTTGGGCTCTACAAACATGAGACATTGGTTGCTTCCCAACTTACCTCCTCGTAGAACTTTTTCTATGAAGGACAAATTTTATTCAACACTGGCAATAATCAAAAGTGCTTTGATCAAAATACTATTCTCAGACTTCTCTCCATGTGGCAATGAGCTTGAAATCCACCAAAATCATTTAGCTGGTCTGGCCTTTGCCATCTCAGTTGCATGTTCAAGGCACTGTTGGTTGACTTTTATGTATCAATGAGTATTTCTATATTCCATCTTGTCTACTAAGTCATGGTGAACTTTACCAGACTCTTGGTCTCCTGTTTGTCTAACAGTGAAAAAAGGACTCCAAAAGTAAAAAGGTCTTAGCATAAAGTGAAAGCACTTTCCCACAATATTCTTCATCCACTGAGTTAGCTGTAGAGTTTCTTCTGCATTTCTTCTTACCATTCCTTTACTGACTTTTGCTCATTACTGATCTCTCTATAATTGTCACACAATCTTCTAACTGGCTCTTAATTGCTATCTGATATTTCACTATAAAGACTGAGTTTTTTCAATGTTTCTGATATACATGTGACTAATACATTTTGTTGGGGTCTTTATGTCTCTCTCTTACCCACTCCTGGAGTTCAGGAGTTAAAGCTTCATGGCTTCTGGGAAAGAGAGACAGGCAATTGCTCTCCTTTTGGGCTATCATCAGGTCATCAGAGAAACAATAGGAGATGCTCCAAGGAAAAGTCAGGGATCAGCCATTAGAGCTGTACCAGCCTCTGGAAAAGCTGATGGCCTTCCTCTGGCGCCCACACAAAGCTGCTGCTGGCAGTGGTGCCTTCACCAGCACTGTGATTACTTGTCAGCCTACTGACCTAGACGGTTTCCTGCTTTGCCTAAGCCTAAAGCCATCCCTGGATCCACAGTTTGGCAAACAGCGGGAGGCGCAGGGATGACAAAAGCTCAGTGGCATTACAAGCAGTCCTCGCATCAGACTTTTAGGTGCCGATGGGTCTTTGCTGGTGGTAACGTAATGATGAAGGAATGCAGCTACCATCTGTCTTGGTGGAGACACCAAGTGATGTGGAGAGGCTTTGGAGATCCTGCCTATATACCTACAGTATCAATTATTTCCCTACATCCTTTTCTGGCTGAAGCTGTAAGTAACTTGGCAGTGTATCTAGGATGCAATTTGCTTTATCTATCTAAAAACATTAATACTGGGCAACTGCTTCCAATTTCAGCTGAAAACAGATGATAAAACCATACTAAATAGTACTTCTATATTTCTATAGTATTTCTATATGTTTGAAAGTTATTGATGAATAATTGATCAACAGACAGGAAGAAGAGAGAAAATAAATTCTTCCTAAGGAATCCCATATTTCATATGACTAGAAAAAAGAAGTTTTACTGACACATCTGATCAATTCTCAAACACGGACTTGCTCTAGGTATCCATATTAATAAAAGCCATAAGCTTGTTCTCCTCCCTCTCACTCTAATAACCATCCAGTCCATGCTTAGAAGCACCAGTGAATTTCAGTGTCTTGTCCTTGCTCAGATGTATCCTGCAGGGCTCATAGAAATCACTGCAAAGACACACCTAGAACATAGGAAATCCACGCCCAGCAATCCATCACTTTGTTTCCTGGACTTCTTCACTCTCTTCCCTTCTACACATACACCCACTTCTTCTATTTTCTATCAGGAACAAAGTTGAGACTACTTTCTACATAAGACAGAGACAGAGAAAGGCAATTCATGTGACTTGGTCCAAGTGAAATCTGCTCTTCAGGGTCAATTCCAAGTTTCAATGTAGACAAATCCACCTTTCTCATGGCATTCACTACACTGTGCTCTGGAGAGCAAAAGGTTACAAAAGCATGTGTTTCCGTATGTCCTGTTTATATGAATTGCTAAAGCCAGGCCTGAGTTCTTCCAGAGGTATGGGAAGAACCACTGGAGGAATCTTCTCTCCAAAGGAAGCTCCCTAGGGTTTAGACAGTAATTTGAGAAGTCCTGGACAGTGTCTCAGCTGATACATGAGCTGTAATCAGTGCAGGGTTTAGCTCCAGGGATGACTACTTGATCATAAAGTTGTGGTGGAATGGAAAACAAAAGAAGAGGCAGAGATTTCACATCACTTAGAAGTACTGGCTCATGCTGAGCTGTGCGATAGCCAGCAAAACAACAATAGGCCTGCATTAGTCTCATTATCACTGTCCTTCCCCTTCTCTTCTCTTCCTCACTGACTTCCAGCAGTCCCAATACAGTAACTTGAAGAGCAGAACCAGCATAGCTGTGCTATTGCTTTCTTTCCCCCCTGTTGTTTAGCTGCACCATGGTTCATTTTACACTGTAAGAACTCCTGCCAAGGCCTGTGTTTATCCAGCAGTTTGTGAAGCAGCAGCAACAGTGCAAGAACCTTGATAGCCACAGGGCAATGGAAATGACTTAATAAAAAGAAATGTTCACATGTAGGTCAGTATTTTCATAGTATTCGGTCTATAGTGTTTCAAATATAACAGTATATGTGATGAAAAGTTGTTTGCACTCCTGACATTTTCATTGGGGTTTGAGGAAAACTAGTCTGGATATGGAAAGACAAGTTATTAGGACAAGATCCAGCCCTGAGAAACTCTGAAATGGCTCTGTGAGGTCCGATTTAAGATCCCTATAAGAGATTTCTTGGCACGTAAACCACAGATTTGGAGGAGCAGTGGTTAGTCTCCCTTGACTAATAAACTTTAAATGTGTTTAAATGTGTCTTCTTTGAAACAGGGATACAAAGCTGAGCCTCTCAACTCCCAGCCTAGTGGGAAAACCAACAGGCTCCTGGAGAGCTGTGCTTAACTTCTCCCCATAGACAGTTAATACTTAATAACCTTGGGCATTCCCATGAATAGTGCAAAAATGAAGCAGAAGATGAATTTAAATGCATATGCCCCACAAATAGAGTAAATACTACAGCCCAAGTACTACAGGCTGTTGGATTAAACTCTGTCTTCCTATATTTTATGAGAAAGGACTGATTTAAGGATCTAACTCGAACAGGAGATTCAATTAGCTCTTTACAGCCATGGATTCTGAGCTGTTTCCCTCCTTAATACTGCTGAGTAGTCAGTTTAGGTTGCTCCCCAGTTTTTTGGGATTCTCACGTAAGATCTTAAGCTTTGTACGTACACACTACAGGAAGATTTGGTATTGAATTTAAGGACTTTATTGCTGGTGAAACGGCCAAAACTGAACCTTAGGACCATTTACACAACTTGTGTTACATGAGCATATTTCTCCTAGTGTTTAGAAACTGTTCCTAACTCTGCTGAAGTCAGCTGCTGAACCCATACTGACTGCAGTTGTGCAGAATCAAGTCCCAGCATCATGCTGGCCAGAGTTCTCCATTGATGGAGCATGTCCTGAGTGAAAAACGCCTTCATGAAGACTATGAATAACAGAGGGCTCAGGGCCCATGGAGTCTTGAGGATTTGGCCAACACAGATAACAAAGTATAAAAAGAGCAAATGAACTTCACTCATCAAGTGCTCCTTTCTAATGAGAGGGCAAGTTGAGCCTCATTTGACTAAAAGCTTTATTACAGATTGTGCACCAGCTATCAACCAGAAGGCAGGAAAGGTCTTTTACTTAGTTTCATATAAATTTCTGTGATTGCTGACTATAGGAATCTTTGCTGTTACTCAAATGATCCCTTCTTGAAGAAGTAATAGAAGAGTAAGACAGGTGATCATCAATCACTACAGTGTAGTAGTTAGAGGAAAATAAAAAGGGGCACAATAAAGTCAAATATTTTATGGAGCAATATTTTAATTTTATAATTAAAAGGCATTATAAATCATTAACTCCTGATAAAAAGAATCAGTTTTCCACAGGCCAGCTTCACTGAACAGTTCAAAGGCCTGATCAGCTCTGTTTTACTTCCAGTAGACATTGCAGTGCTGTCTTCTCAGCTCTGACACAGAACAAGGATCTGTGAAAGTGGGAGCTATACTGCAGTCTACAGACCTTTGAAGACATTTATTTATTGTCTTCATTTCAGCTCATCTCTTATATTCTTCTGTCATAGTATTGGCACTGCTCATATTCTTGCTATTGGATGATCATAGCTGGACTGTGTAAAACATAAGTCCAGCATTGAGCCCTATGTAAAGTATCAGTATATCATATAATTATTGCTGTGTTTCTGTGCTACAGATTTAATTGTAAATATCCTCATGGCCTTCATACAATACACAGCTACGTAACTTGAAGAGATGATGTCTAGTCATTCACTAGATAAAACTGTATTGTAGTTAGCCCTTTCCTGGGTCAAACTGATTACAAGGCAAAGATGTGTGATTTCAACATGGTATCTCCCAAATATTCATTATCATTTGCTCATTCCTTAACAAGAAATTACAGTTTCGAAGGATTCATCTACAGCCTGTCCAGCCCTGTCAAGTCACATATGGTGAGTAAAGGCTTGCTCACCCTTTTCATCCCCCTCTTGGTATGTCACCTAGTGGTGATGTCTCAGGTTTTGGAACTCATCAAGGCAGCCTCTCTCTTTGTTGACCCATGTGTCACATGCAGCTGGCAACTGTTATCAGCTCTTCCCTGGGAACCACCCTCTGTGTAGGTCCTGTCTTAACACAGGCTTTTCCAACACGATGCCCATATCTTGCAAAATATGTTTGCAATACCTTCAGCAGCTCTTCTTACTTTAGTGTTATTTTCCTCTAAACAGATGCAACTTTTATGTGAGTTGGGAAGTAAAAGTAATTCTGCTTCCATTTAGTCAAATTTATGTCTATCTTGGAAGGACAGACATGCCTGAGGAGTGTATTGTGACTAGTGAACTTTGTATAACACTAGCCCCATCCTCAAAGTGCAGAGGATGAATGTAGTATTTTTTTTTCCTGATTCAGTACAGGGTATTTTGCATTGTTTCCTCCCAAAGCAAAGTGGACTTGTATGACAGACACTTACCAATTCATTTCTAGCTTATATTTTTCAACAATTTTTTTCACTGCTAATCTTTCACATATACATGGGTGGAGTACTCATGGCAAACCTGTTCAACAAGAAAGAGACTACTCCATAGAAGATGTACAAACCTGCATTACACATTTAAAAATCATAAGTGATGAGGCATTCTGGAGTTTCAGAGTGATTTCAAGAGTAATTTGTCATTAAAATTTTTTTCATTGACTCTAGATATTTTTGAAGAAATGTCCCAATTTGATACAGTTTTCTCTTATACTGAGATTATTGTGTTTTGTTAATTCACAGGTCTGAAATAAGGAAATTCAAGCTTTTGTTGCATTGTTTAATTAATTTATTTCTTGCTGAATGCACATATTGCAAAAGACACAAATACTCCAAATTATAAATTCATATGGTCAGAATTGTGAACTTGAAGCATCTTTACATTGAGTTATTCAAATTTTCAGTCATAATGTTGAACAGACAACATTTTTTCTCATTAATTTTCTAGGTAATGCATAGAAATAAATAAGTGCTCATTAAAATACGTATTCACTTTGAACTGTCTGAATGATTTTTTTAAGCTTATTGTGGAACTATAACTTAGGCAAAATTAAAAGGAAAACAGTAAAAAAAAGTAGTTGTCATAGCTGTAATTTTGCAAAACAGTCCAGTAATAAATCCAAGAAACACAATAATGCCTAAAGTCATTCTTCCCCTCTATTCTGTACTGGTGCACTGGGACATGTCCCTGCCCATAGCAGCAGGGTTGGAACTTGATGAACTTTAAGTTCATGTAAGTCATGTGATACTATGATCAAGAATGGACTAATTTGTACCTTCTTTAGAATAACCTGATAAAATATTTAATTTCAAAACAATATTGTAATGTTTTGGAAAAATCTCTGTTTCTCAAAGAAAAAGCTGCAACAGAGTTATAATTATACTACTAAAAGAGGATAAACTATGCTTGTAAGTTATAATTCTAAGAGAATTATAGCAAGTCAGATAAAAAAAGAGAGTCAAATTCTACCACCGCAGACATAGAGAAGGCCAGTTTATCACCTGTCTACATTCCTAAATGACTTTTCAGATGTCTGGGATGAAATTCCACTAAATAATTTTTTTTAATGACTGCAGCAGAATATGAGAAAGGGACAGGGCTGTTGTCCCTTTTCAGGTGTGTTCTTTCACTGTATACCCTCCATGTTTGTACCATATGACAAGTAGTATATCAACTTGGCTGGACTATCACCAGAACATGGATACCTTTACAAAGCACTTGCATTGTTTGTTAGTATGTTGGGCTGCTTTGGTCTATTAACATCTATGACTCACTTGTGTCTATGCCCCTGTTGAATATATTTTATAATAAATTCTTTCATGAGCTGGAGTTGAACTGCTCTAGACAGCCTATATTAGCATGACTTATTATTGTTTAAACATTCAAAGGTAGAACTGGATCTATGTTGTCTGGTTTCAGCACAGTCAAATTCTGCTTGCAAACATATGCTTGCCTGGAGCTGTATCACTTAAAAACGAACTTGAATTTGCTATGCCAAGAGCAGTATTCATTAGTCAATCTTGAATATCAATTCCTTATTTGTAATAGGAAATTGAGAGAATTAAATGTTTTAATAAATGTAAATATTAAAATGATCAGAGAAATAGTTCTTCAGGTTATCAGGGTGATGTTTTGTCCCTACATAATGAATGTTCCGTGCAGTCCTTATCCTCCCACCTCAGGAAAGGATATAGAAGACCTGTAGCAGATCCAGAGAACAGCAACAAAAATGATCAAAGGTACAAATGACTTCCATGGGAGGAGCAATTACACAGGCTAGGAAACTCCAACTTGGAAAACAGACAATCAAGGGGATATACGATAAATTCATAAAAAATGGGGAGTGGCATGGGAAGGGTGAATAGGCATCACTTGTTCATTGTCTTGAGCAGAAGTAGTGACATCAGATTAATCTAAAGGTGGTTATTTAAAAACAAAATGAAAAGCATTTTTCATTCAGCATGTATTAAAGCTAAGCACTACTTGTGAAAGGGTTTTGTGAAAGTTAAAGTTTGCTCAGGTTGAAGGACAAACTGAATGAGTTCAAGGAAGAAAAATCTGTACAGTCACAAAATACACAGTGGTCATGAACTTCCCAAGCTGCAAATAATCAGTCTGTTGCAATGCTTGGGAGAGGTATCACTATTCATTTGTCCTGTTTTTATAATTTTTCATTTGGTATCCTGTTTTGTCTATCATCTTGGTCTGATCCAGCACAGTTATCATCATGATTTTTGTTTATTAACTACCATTGTGAATATTTATATAGTGCATCTGTACTTTTTGTATACATACCCAGTAACTGTAAACTTGTCTCTCAAGATTAGTTCCCAGAGAACATTGCAGGAAATCTGTCAGAATATACATATGTAATATGAATTAATATATCAGAATTTGCATCTAAAAATGAAAGAAAACATAAAATAGTAGTAGAAATATTTGTAGCTTAAACATACATTTATATTTTTAACAAGTCTTCCATTATGGTGTGAAACATTTAAGAGATTTTAATACAACTATGAAAATATGTTACAGGATTATCTTTCACCATCAATGAAATTAAGTGCTAAAATATATTTTAAAAATTCATTACTTGCTTATAACCATGCACTTATCTATTTAAAACTGAAAGAAATTCACAAAGTAAGTAATAAGGTCTGGGAAGGCAGACAATTATAGGCTGAAGAATTTTACCTGTAGTACAGGTACTATTGTTAATTTTTATATGGATCTCTTTTACATTATTAGCCTGCTTGAAAATCTAGTGAAATATACCTGGGACTCTTTAGTCTGGAGAAGAGAAGGCTGAGGGGCAACCTCATTAATGCCTATAAGTATCTCAAGGGTGGGTT
>JAOXNG010000012.1:113476989-113492247 GCA_028566535.1 Scolopax minor | reverse complement strand
ACTATTGCAGATATGACATGTGCAGCAAAGGCTGCCACACACACAAATACGTGTTATGAATTCAGCTCGTTTTATTTCAGCTAATGATTCTGGGCAAGGTATTGATAGAGGATGTTCTACAACTATTTTTGTTAAGTACATACCTGCATGCCTTGTTTTATTACTCTAACGGAAGTATAAATATGCTCTTTTAATACTGAACTCTTCCAAATGACTAAATTTTTCTTACAAAAAGTATAGAGGGGTTTTTGGGGAAGGTAAAGTTTATGTATTTTTCCAGTTAAAGTTTTTTTAAAACTTTTGTTACAGTGGAAAGCCACTCTGAGGAAGGAAGCTGATGAAGACATGGTGGTGGTTGAAAGACAAGTGGTTATGGTATATCTGATGTGAATATACAATCAGAATATTTTCCATTGAATGTCAGATTTTAACTGTTTCCTTTCTATACATATGCTAACATGGATATATAATGTTTCCTTTCACTGAAGGTTCATTTATAATTATATACAAGAAGAAATATTTTAGTCACAGATTGCATGAATACTATAAATATACCTAATGGAACATACATACATACTAAATATAGAAGGCTTCATCCAAAAATCTGTACTGGGAAGTCTAGCTTTTGCACTGAAACATACTACTGCCAAATAATACTGTACAACATCAGCACTTTAAAATAATAGCACTGGTGAAAAAAATAAATAAAAAATGAAATAAAAATGAGTTGTTCTCAAATGGGGCCTTTGTTATAATACTGATCTTTAAGCATTTACGTTCACCTTCTTCCTGTAACTAAAACCATGGAAATAAGTCTATCATTTTGATGTGTCATTTGAGACTCTTATGTATAACTGGAGTCTACCAGTGGTGATTTTTTCTCATTTGTGATAATACTAGGGTAATTGATATCGCTTGTGTTAGTAAGGCATTGAAATGAACATACACTGAGCAGTTCCACATTTGGCTTACTTTAAGTCTTAATGAACATTTCTTATACAAATACATGGAGTTTTTTTTCAGACAGATATGTCTGAATACTAGCTTTTGACACAGAGGACAGGAAAGAAAAAATGTCACCCCAAGAAGTGAAAGTTGGGAGAGTTTTGTAAATGAAGTATCCATTGAGCCAGTTTATTTTTTTTTAATTCTGTCCATTGTAATTCTGTCCACCATTAATTCTGCCAAAATCATAACTACTTAGCACTTATTGTTCTTACTACCATTATTTGATTACTTTGGTGATGCTGACCTGTAAACATTTTTCTTTAGTACTTAGATGATTGTTTTGGCAAAGAGCCAAGCATATTACAGGTGTTTGGGAATTTCCCACAAATATTCTAACTGCACCTTGAAGGAAGGACTTAACTGGTTGTGGTAGGTAATCACTCAATTGAAATCATTAATCACTGGAAATGTGGCAGCCCTCAAAGATCTGCTTTTGTCACATTACTCCGCATTTGCAGGAAGTCTCTTCTAAAAGTTATTTGTACGTGCTGTAAGCAGCAGCACTGGAAGTTTCATCTTTTTTCTGGAGGAATACTTTACCACTGAACCACATCAGAGTCAGCCTTGAAAACAGGGAAACTTGGCAGCTCTGCCTTCTTACTGCTTTTGTAGAAGGCTAGCTCTTGAAACTGTTAGTGGCGCAGACTATGTTTACAAGCAAACAGGATCTCTTGAAAGCAGACGGTGCTGTTCTTGCACCACAGTTGGTTTTGCCTTCATCGCCAGAAGCTGTGCTGTCCCTCTGCTGCCTCCCCAGGCAGGGCCAGCCAAGGTGGCTCTGAAGTAGGAGAGCAAACCCCATCCCCTTTTGTAAACCCCTGCAAAGACTGGGTGTGTCTTTGCACACAGAATACAGAGAAATTACTCACTTGGGGAAAAAAAAAAAGCTCCACCACAACACTTAAGCTAACTTTACATAGATTGTTTTTCACCCATACCAAGTATTTTGCTATTTTAGCTATAATCATTGCCCACATTCAAACCTAATTGCTCACAATGCTTTGAGGTTCAAGCGCAAAATCTCACAGGTGGGTGAGGTTCAGCTTTCTCACCCAACTGGCATGACTGAGCTTGTCTTGCTGAACTCATCAGAAACGATATCACTTGCTGCAACTGACTTAAATTGGTTCACAACATCTCTTCAACAATATCGAATGCATTTGTACACAATATATCCTGGAGTTTTAAAATCATGTATTTTATAACTAATTTGAATAAATGTTGCTGTACACTTATAAAATTTTGTCAAGGTGTTCTGCTGTTAAAGAGCAGAATATTCAGGCATGGTATAGCACATTCAAAAAGAAGGTAAGCCTCTGGGAGCCACCAATATATATTTGCCCAGTTCTAGTGTGAGATGACAGTTTCGCTTGCATCCATCTTCCTGAGGTGCTTGAGGAGTTTGGTGCTGTCGTGTGACAAAACATGTTTGCTTGAAGATCAGGCAAATACATGAGAAAACCTATGTCTTTTGGGTTTTTTTAGGTGTTTCTTTGTTTTGTTTTTTACCTAGCCAAATTCATAAAAAGATCTGCACATACCAGACCAGGGTACAGACCCTTGAATTTCCCTTCTGTAGACATGCCAACAAGTCTAGCTTGAACTTTGTTTTCCTCAGGGTCTACTTACCTGCCTACAGACTGGAAACTACTTGAATCTAAATCAGTGGGACTGCTGAATAATGCACAACCACTGCATTGGCCTAATTCCATGGTGCCCCATTAACCCACAGGGGAACTCAATTCAATTGTAAATTCCAATGAAGCAAAAAGGCAGTCGCTGCCATGAGACCAGTAGTTCAGTAGTTTTACACCACCTGAAAACAGCACAGCCAATGAAGAAAACTGGGCCTCCCCATTCCAGTTATAAGAAAACTCCAGGAGCTTATATTAAACACACACAGGAGAGAAGGGCTGAGAGCTTTTTAAGATGAACCACCAACATGAAGCTACCATTTTTTTTTTTCTTGTTTGGAAGAGGAAAGGGGCATGAATTTTGGCATGGAGTTGTCCACTGCTCCTTTTTGCTACACATGCCGTGGGATTCTCCTGGAGCCTCTCTACAGCCTGTGAATACCACTCCCAAAATGGGGAGAGGTGCTGGCTACCAGGTGAGGTGAGGCACTCCTCTATGCCCCAGGGCTGAGGCTGCATTACCCAAACACTCCCTTCTTGGAGCGACAGCTCGTTGCTAAGGAAAAGAGGCAAGAACAAACTACTCCTCTACCTTCCATTTTAACATATTTTTTTGGGGTACCTTTTGCAACTTTCCTTGTTGTTTTTCATATCTCTCTTTTTGTGAATCATGCTCCCAGCTTATGCAATGACAGTTCTCAAAGCAGTATTTATTTATTCTCCAGCACTGAAAAGAAAAAAAAATAATTAAAAAGCTGGTATTTCAGTGTAGCTTGATTTTTGATTTGGTTCATTTTTCCAGCTCCCTAATTATTTTCATGCTTCCTTATTCTTTGCTGGGGTTTTTTTTGTTTCTTTTTTTTTTTTTTTTTACTTCTTAACCAATGTTGTTTCTTTATTTCCTCTACTCATTATTTCCCTTTTTCTCTCCTATCTAAATTTCTTTCCCATCTGTCCACTGAGTTCTTCCTTCATGTTCCTCTTTTACTCTTGTTATCCCTCCTCTAATTTCTACGTAGTTGTTTCTTTCATAATTTTCAGGCAGTATCTTGTTCAGGCTTTCAAGCCCAGGGGATGGGAAAGGGGAGGACTGGGAGGAGAGAAAATGAGGAAGGAGACTGACTTGAACACACTGTTGTCCTACAGGAAAAAAAATTGCTATCTTTGCAAAGTCCGTAAACACAGTTTGACTGACTCACTCTATGCCATACTGAGTAGCAACCTCCTTTCCTAGGATAATGAGAGCCTCAGAGAGATGGTGGTTCCCTGAAGAATGAAAACATGAAAGAGGACTTCCCCAAAGCCATTGGGTGGAGCACAAAGGATGTGGAAAGACTGGAGGGCTGGAGAGTAAAGATGATGATAGATAAAGGCAAGGAATTCAAGCACCCTGAATATCAACAATTGAATAAGTTGACATTATAAACATTTTGGCCTCCATTGGCCATCAGCTGGTGAGGCTGGTGGAGTGCACTGTTTTGTTTCTGTGAGTCTTAATAAGTTTAACACTATGAATTCTATAACGAATGCCAGTTTCAAGGTATTTAACGACATTTAAAATTAGTAATGAATTAATTTAACTGACAGGTTAGAAAGAATTTCTACTCTTTGTAGGGTAGTGACAACCACATTTCCATATCAGTGTCAGTACAGGTGCCTTAGCAGATTTTATTGGCTATTTACATGCAGAATACCTAAATCAGTATACAACAGCCGGTCAAAACATATATATTAGAAACAGTGTTCATCTAAGCTTAAAAGGAAAAAGGACTTTTTAATTCTTAAGTGTCTGAGATAGATAAAATTTATTTCTGCAGACACCAGCTTAAGTGATTATATGTATTTTCTCCATACTGTATAAAATACCTTAGTAATGCTGGTAAGTTTCTTTAGGGATCTCTACTTGCATGTTTGAGCTCCACCATTAAGGTAACTAATGTCTGACTTCTGTATTTGTCACTTTTCTTTCTTTTTCCCTTTTCTAATACCAGTTTTTTGAGTGGTTTAATAAATCCAACTGCATATTGTTGATTACTCATCCATATTTTCTTTCCTTTCTTCCTCCATGCATTCTGATTAACATATTTACATTGTAGCTTCCCATGGAAGGAGGAAAATCATCAGAAATGTGTCTCTGTATAAGCCATTTTACCATTTTATCATGGAAACGTGTGACAGGATTATACTCTTCTGCAACTGTCTTCGTCTTTGTGTTTTTATTTAGTCTTCTAAAAAGTGAGCACAAAGTCATAAAACAAGTTCAAAGTCTAATTTGCTTTTAGTTTGCAAAGATTTAAATTTCTATAAAAAGCTTCAAGCATTTGCACCATTTTTGGTGCAACTCAGACCAGAAATATGGTCTGCATTCAGACAATGCTGCTTATGGGCCTGAATCTGCTGAAGGAGCAACTCTTTGTTTGATTGTATGGTTTAATTCTTCAATTAAGACCTCAAGACCAAGTTTCAAGGTGGAGGAAAACCCAGGAAGGTTTGTTCTCTCATGGGTAGCTCATGTTGTCTACGCAGTTGTGCACCTTCATAATGCAGGTGTCGGCTGGATCTGTGCATGTCAATGAGAGATGTATATGCTGGGAATATTATAGATAGTATGTGATCTTCTGAAATGTGAACTCAGGTCTGCTTAGGCTACACATAATTATCTAAAGCTGTGTTTTATTTTGTGATGGTCAACAACGCAATAATGTACCAAAGATAAAAGCTGCTTAACATCATTTGCTCATAGCAACACAATGAAGAAGGGAATGAAAACTGTTTTATTTAATTTTCTAAATAAGTTGTTCATTCTTTTGAATATCAGACAAGAGAGAGAAAATAAAAGATACATAAACCAAACTGATTACAAGAAAGGGTGTAAATTAATTACACTGGAAAGTATTTTGGTTTTTCAGCCATCTTTCTTTATAATCTCAAAAAAACATCTGAAGTAATAAATGTTAAAAGTGTGCCGAAACTAATGTACATGTATCAACTTGTCAATGCTTACAAATGGAATAATTTAAACACACCATGGCAGGGGAATTAGAAAAATAAAGGACCACACCTATCTTTGTAAAGCAGGTAAAACTGAGTAACATAAAAGAGCATGAGTGAGTGAAAGAAAATTTTATGTGCGTGTGTATAAACTACTTAAGGTGGTGATATTAAATGAGTGTAACACTAAGGGTGGATGAGGTGGACCTGGTCAGCTTCCTCTTCCCATGACAAAATAAGATCAGATCAACGCAATAATTAAACAAGTGTTTCATCTGTTAATTGCTCTGTTATTGTCAAAGTTTTAACATTTCTTCTGAATCTCAGCCATAATGCTGACATTTTACATGAAAAATCCTTACAGCACTAGACTGCTATAATGTCAAAAATTTAATGCAGTCAGGAATGCAGTCAGGATGAAGACATTCTAAATTAATACTTCTGGGTTTATAAATTTATCAAATATATACTCTACAAATTGTAGAAATCCCAAAGGGTTTTCTTTTGTGATTTTTGCAGCCACCAAAACAGTACATCACAACAAAATTCTATGGAATTTGAAATTTTTCTCAGCAGTAACAGTGTGTCTTCACCAATCAATGTGAACTGGGATACCTAATTCCAAATCCTAGTTTTTGCCCTAGTAATGCAAGGTTTGGTATATTGGTTTTGTTTTGTTTTGTTTTGTTTTGTTTTTATTTAAGCCAGACACATAGTTGCAGATTTGTTTTGAGCATTATAAAGTAAATGGATAAAGAATAACCAAATATAAGCACTTTGGAATTAATACGCAAAGTGAAATATGTGAGATTATTTAAAACCAACCATGTCCTAGGTGAAATCAAAATCACCCCACCTTCCCACCATCTCTTTTCCTCTGTGTTCTGGTTTCCACTGGGTGGGAATTTGTGGATGCTGACAGCCCTTTGAATGTCAATATGCTGCTATGCATTTCTTTGTTTGGGCCAGCACATAGCCAAGGCTGCAGGAAGCACTAAGGACTCCGAGGCTCACCAAGTAAATGAAGCCATACGTGTCATTGATGCCTGCAGAATTGCATGAAGAGTTGATTTCAACAACACAGAGAAGGTGCTTTTATATATTACTAAAATTATGCCAAATATAAAAATGTTTCTTCTTGCTACAATTGCTATTAAAAGTTTCAGTTGAGGTCTGCTTCTTGAACTGTTACAGTATCTGATCTTTTGACCTTTTTTTTTTACATCATAGGTCAATTCCTCTACCATTAGGCCCAGTAAATTATTACTGATGAATACTTAAGCATCCTTTTGTTATTAAGAAGTAATTATTCTGAAAAGTCTCTGGTCTTGATTTAAGATGTTCAGGAGCATGACTGTCCAACTCCCCCACCTCTTTTTTTTTACCATGTTGAGCTTTGAAAATCTGTTAATGTAGAGTACCTGCCAATTTTCAAATAATAATTGCAGCTTTTTGTCTTTTGCCTTTAAATTCTTTACTAAAGAATCAAGTACTTTGTTCTAGTGCTATTCTCACCAGTATTGGATACTGAAGTAAATCTTTTGGATTTTCCCCTAATCTCTATATATCTGAGGGTCATATTAACTCTGCTTTGTTGACTCCTTGTATTGGAATCCTGTGTTCATTTGCTGCTTCTGGTATAATTCCTCAACTACGACATGAAAAGGCCAAGGTACTCAACATCTTTGTCATCATCTTGATTGGTAAGACCTGCCTTCAGCAATCCCACATCCCTGAGACCAGAGGGAAAGTCTGGAGCCAGGATTGTTTACCCTCAGTGGAGGAGGATCAGGTCAGGGAACATTTAAACCCAGTGAACACACACAGGTCCGTGGGACCAAGTACTGAGGGAAATAGCTGATTACATTGCAAAGCACTCTCAATTATCTTTGAAAGGTTGTGGCTATTGCGGGAGGTTCCTGAGGCTTGGAAGAAAGCAAATGTCACTCCTATCTTCAAAAAGGCCAAGAAGGAGGATCGAGAGAACTACAGGCTGGTCAGACTCACCTCAATCCAGGGAAGGTGATCACCCATGCAATCCTGGAAGCCATTTCTAAACATATTAAAAATGAAAAGATGACTGGGAGTAGTCAGAGTGGATTTATGAGAGACATCCTGTCTGACCAATCTGAAGAAGTGACTGGCTTGCTGGACTAGGGAAAAAAACCCAACAGCGGATGTTGTTTGCTTTGACTTTAGCAAGGCTTTTGACACTCTTTCTCATAAAATCCTCAGATGAAATATTGAAGTAGATAAGTAGACAGTGATAGACTAAAAACTGTCCCAATTGCTGCACTCAAAGAGTTGTGGCCAAATGCACAAAGTCCAGCTGGAGACTGGGCACTACTGGTGAACCTCAGGGGTTGACAGTGAGTATGATACTGCTAAGCAGCTTCATTACTGACCTGGATGGTGGGACAGAGTGTACCCTCAGAAAATTGGCAGAGTAGTTGATACTCAAGAAGGTCATGTCACCATCCAGAGGGACCTTGACAAACTGGAGAAATGGGTCAAGGGACAAAGAGTCCAGCAAAGGGCCACAAAGATGACTAATGACTGGGAGCATCTGATATGCAATCAGAGGGTGAGAGAGCTGTGATTTTTGAGCCTGGAAAAGTCTAAGGTGGGATCTTGTACAAGTGCTTAAATACCTGATGGCAGGAAGAAAGAAAGTGGAGCCTGGCTGTTCCCAGTGATATGAAAGGGATAATATGAAACTGAAACAAAGGAAAATTCATTTAAAAGAAAATAATTTTGAACTATGAGAGTAGTCAAACACTGGCACAGATTGCCCAGAGAGTCTGTGAAGTGTCCATCCTTGGAGATATTAAAAATCCAGCTGGACACACTCCTGAGCAACCTCTCCAGAGGTGTCTTCCAGTATCAGTCATTCTGTGATTTTGTGGTTCTGTAAATCACCACTTGACAGGATATAGTATTACATTGTTAGGTGCAGCTTAAGCATGTTCTTTCAACAAATAAGCATCTTTTATCTTAATGTAATTTCTTTTCTTATAATCAAGATATGATAAAATTGAAGAATACTTTAAAAGTCTCCAGGGGTAATTTCCCTAGTCTTTATTAATTGTCAGTTTCCTTCAGATATCACAACTAATTTTATAATGGCATTCCAGACCTGGAAGAAATTGTTGCAGAAATGCATAGAATAGTGCAAGAAGATTGTAGTAGGGTCAGAACAAATAACAAGACATCAATAAAAACAGAAGTAGAAGTTTGAAAGAGCTTTAAAGCTGGGTACAAGATGCTTTCATGTAAGATAACAGGGAAAGCAGAGTGGGAAGTTACTACAAAGCAAAAATAGAAGCCATTATATGATTTTATGTACTGTTTTCTTCCCCAAATAAGCAAAGACAATTACCTGGTTTTATACCAATTTTATACCAAATTATCTGTTTTTATAGGACAATAAGCTGACACTCCCAGGTGAGGCCAGCAATTGACTGAGAGCAGAGGGAGCATCTCCCAAAAAACCTTTTTGTAAGTAGTCTATCTCACCCTACAGAGTAATGAGAGAACTTGGGAGACTGTGTTCCTGACTTAATGTGACTTCAGTATCTAAAGTGTAGAAGAAAGATTTTTGCCAGTCTTTCAAACCAACAAGCACCAGAGTTAAAAGCTTCTAGTAACTTCAGGTGACTGGGAACAAAATGAATGATTCATAGTTCTATGAATGCTGTTCTGAGATAATGATTTATCTGAATTATGGTAGGATAAAGACTGGGTATTAACATGTTTCAGCGCTTGTATATCTCAAAACTAATCTCAGAACTGGCTTGAGGCACCTCATGTGCCTCATGTAGGCAAAACTAGGTGGTGGCAAAGGGCATTTCACATGCAAGTGGGTTAGGGTTGGGGAAACTGGGAGTTTGGTCAGACACTGGATATCCGGAGGGTTAGGAAGGCTCCAAGGGTCTCAAGAGAGCATTGTCTGTCATAAGGTAGGGTCAAGATACACAGGTTACTTGGGGAGCTGCATAGGAGGGAACAACAAAGGCTTCAGGGCTGGAAAAGCTCAGTGACTTTTCAGGCTATGAAGCTGAGGAGAGCTTTCAGAAGGTTGTAGATAGTATAGGAGAGGTCCAGAAACTTCTTTTTCTTTTCACACTTTTTTCCTTGAAAAATCCCTCATTTACCAGCTGATTGGATTTTAAAAACTGGAACAGCTTCTCCACAGAGAGCAGCAAATTTAATGTCCCATATGGTGTTATATGTGCTATCTTCCCACTCTATATGTGCTGTGGTCTGTGTGGGATGGGGCTGCTCTTGCCATGGAAAAGAGTAAAGGGTGAGGCTGGGCTAGAGGGACAGGGGAAGAGCTTGGCTGCTGACCCTTGAGCAATACCTGAGAGAGGAGAGGAGCAAGATGCAAGTGCCGTGACAAGAAGGAACCAAAACCAGGTGCCGACCACTGGTTTGGACTTGTTCTTTGAAGGCAACTGTGTGGCCACCATGATCAGTGTGGGTACACAGGGCTGTACAGTCACATGTTTCCTCTGCTTCTTACAAAGGCTGTTCTACAAAGTCCCAAGAGTTTGCCACCCTATGTAGCTGTTTATTTCGCTCTTTCTTAAAGTGCAATAAAAATTTGTAAAACTTAGGAATAGATGCAATTAAAAAAGAACAAGAATAACAAATTGAATAAGTATATCACACATTCCTGTGTGTAGCAAAAGTTGGTAAGAGATCAAGATGCCCTGGACACCAGTAAAATCAGCTGTACAACTGTATGTATGTCATTTAGGATATTACATGGCCTTTACTGGAAGCTAAACAACATAATACAACACATCTTTACATACTTCTCTAAGAATGTATGCAAGTTTCTAGACTCTGATTGTTTGGCTCTGAATACCTATGCCATAATTGGCTTAGCTTCTGATTATTTTCACATTTCCTTAAATAACTTTTCAGAGATATGCAGGAGAATAAAAAAATGATACATTTAATTACAATAAAATTTCAATTCAAAGTAAGGGTAGTGAAACACTGGAACAGGTTGCATAGGGAAGTTGTAAACTTCCCACACCTGGAAGTGTTCAAGGCCAGGCTAGGTGCTTCTGGCAACGTGTTTTAGTGGGAGATGACCCTGCCCATGGCAGGGGGGTTTGAACTATGTGATCTTTAAGGTCATATCCAAATCTAATCATTCTATGATTCAACTAAGCAGCTTTCATTTCACAGAATCACAGAATCATCTAGGTTGGAAGGGACCTTTTAAGATCATGTAGTCCAACCAATGAAAAAAAAATAAAGAAAAAAAAAACAGCAACAAAAAACCCACATAACCACACAAATGGTCTTGATCAAGGTCATAGCTGGCCTTGCAGAATGGAGCTGGATGGTATATAGAAGGACTCCATCTTATATTTTCAGACTGCACCTCTTTTTGCACTAGTGTTGTTCACATATAAATGACTAGTATTAATTTGGGAAAACCCTACTTTGTAGTGCTGAAGCCAACAGAAAGGTCAGGTAAACATAGAGAAATAATCCTAAAGACTTGCATTAGATCTAAAACCACAGATTTTACGGTTATACCCAACATCAAAGCATTCAAGTCAAGATTAGGAACCCCAGAAGGAAATATTATCTGCTTGTTTTTCTTAAATCATCAATACAGTTTATTTTGTTTGTGATTAAATAGTCTCTCTAAATATTTATATCACTTTCATTCTTTGCTAGCCAAAGAAAACTGAGAAGAGTCCAAATATAAACAATGCTTAGTAGGAAGTTTTCATTTAGAAACATCAGCTGGTCATCTATATGATTTCTGTATATGTTGTAGAGAGCGCACTAGCCCTAGTGAGATCACAGAGACTAGGCTTTTTCTTAAAATGTTCTTTTCAGAACACAGAATGAAACATTACATAGTACATATTAAAGAAAATATATTATTTTTTCATTCATGAAATTAAATCCAGAAGGTATAAAAATAAAAACTTTCTGAAACATTTTCCTCTAAAACGTGTGAAATTGGTACTTAAGAGCTTGATCACAAATGTACATTTTTGAATGGAGATAAAGAGAGTGCTCATCTCAGTCATCATCTAATCCGTACTCTAAGAAATCCCTAGTACTTTCATCTCATGTTTAATGAAACAATGGTTCATTTGCAAACATTTTTTGGTAAATTTTGGTAAGTTTGGCCAGTTTTTGATAACAATTCTTGATGTATACAGGTGTCATAGTAAGATAGCCAAAGCACTGGCAGTATTTCAAGCTGCCACCTGCATTGGTACCATTGTGTCATTTCATTGTACTCACAGAAGTCCTAGTTGGCATTTGATTAAAACAAATTGGCCGTGGGCATTTCATCTACATACCTTTTTACACTAACTGAATTTGCCTAATGATAGTAACACTAACATGTTTGTGGAAGTTCATATGAGCTAAAAGAAAAAATGGTTAGAAAGGAAGAAACATTTTTTAATTTGTCAAAACTGTATTTGTGAAATTAAAGTTGTATCTACAACTTTATTTTGGATTTCAGTAGCACAACATTGGAATTTGGGTTTCAAAATTTTATGTTCCCTCCATTTTCTTCTCCTTTAGCTCAACAGTTATCAACTTCCTTATCCACAAGGAATACTACTGCTCTTTTATAATTCTCTGTTCCCTGCACAGAGACTTTTCTAACTGTTGTACTTCTCAAAAATCCTTCATATCTGCATATTTTAATACTCTTTATGGGGGCAGAAAAAATAAGTTAGCTCTTGGGGTTTATGTTGGTCCTAACAGGAGGGCATATTCAAGGACACTTTGGAGATATGTCCAAGCAAATTGCTTTAAATGCAAATATTTTTGTGAGAGGAAAATGAAGAAGTATGTTAGAGTTGTACAGATTTCCGAGTACCAGTCAAGAAAAGCCATAGGAACCTTGTGACCTACTTATTTTCTTCTAACAAAAGATTAAATGCTGTAAAACAATGTACTGTCAATCTCTCCATTTGCTACCAAGACAGGAACCTAATTAAAATTGAATGAAACCATCTATGAACAGTTGCCAAGGGAAAGCCTTCTTTGGTTACCAATGCAAATGACTATTTTTAGAATCTAAAGGCTAGTTTAATCCATGTCATTCATTACCTGAAGCACTACACTTCTGTAGCACATTTTTCATTTTCTTTATGCTATTTGCATACCTCTCTCTAACACACCTATAGATACCATTCCCTAGGATATTTGTAACCAGCAGAGCAAGGAAACAGACTAGATGTAGCAGTAAAGACGTAGTAATAGAATTACAAAACAATATAGCTACAAAAGTAGCACCAGGTGTAGTAATATTTTCCAAACCTGTTTAGTCATTCTACTTTCTTCCTTGCATCTGTAATACTATTTTATTTTTCTTACATGCCACAGTATATAAATACTACCAAATTGCTATTTTCTTTACAGCATTAGTTTTTCTTCTTGGTTATAAGAAAATTTTGAGGGTTTCATAATTCCAATTATTAAGTTAACTTTGTGATTTTGTTTAAATAATCTGATGATCTAAATAATCAATTTACAAAGAAAAAGGAGAGAAAAACATTCACGGGCAATTCTGTGCTTGCACATAGAATCCCAAATGCTTGCGACTCATTTGTCTGACTTTTGTTCTCATAGGCAATTGCCAAGCTTTTCATTATATTACTAATGTATTTAAAAATAGTGAAATTTGTCTTAGAGAGTTCCCCTTCCAGGAAGGTTCACCTTCCAGAAAAAGTTTTCATCAGATGCTATAGGCAAGAGAACCGGGGAACATGTCTACAGTTCAATATATGCACGTAGACTACAGCTCTGTCTTCCACAGAAACCAGTCTAAAAGATAGACTAACATACTAGGAACTTAGCCAAATCTTTTACTAGAAAAATAATAACATGCAACTTTGAACTAGAGTCCCTCATTTGCCTGAACAAATTGTGCTTGATTCATTAATTGGAGTTAAACAATAGTTGTTCTGGCAAGCTTTCGATGTCAGACTGCCACTTTTGCCTTTTGCAGTGTTCCAGGAAGCTTCTTTCATTACTTTTGTAATAGTTGTGTCATGTATTCTGATCAGAACTCGGTATCATTAAAATAGATTTTTAAATTTAGGTCCTTGATGTTGAATCCTCTTACCCTTAGTTCTACCCTGCCACATCATAATATTCTATATGCTTCCTTTTGCTACATAGAGTATAATGAATGTAAATATCAAAAAAGTCAGTTAGTGAATCAATATTTCCTGTTAAAAATGATGCCCTACTATTTATTGTTATGGTTCATTTGGAAATTATTCTATGGTAATCCACATTATAAAAGCATCCTTAATAACACACTGTTAAGTATATATTCTATGTTTAAATATTTGCTCGGTATTTTCTGAGTTTAAAGGAAAATTTTAATGTTCCCATTCATGTGTGCATACAGATTAGCCCCTAAAAAGTATTCTCAGCTTTATTTTTACAGAGCAGAGAACTAAAGAAATATTATGTCAGGTTATTTTAATGCAAAAATTAAGATCTAGGAAATTGCACCAAGCTAAATGATAGAAGAATACAGTCCTTATTTTTCATGATGGGGAATTCAATGAAGTTTTAGGCAAAGTCCAAAATACACATCTAGTGTCATGAATGTACAACAAATAGCAAATCAGATTTTATAAGTGAGTTGAGAGGATACACTGCCTGACATGGTACCATAAGCAAACCAGCAAGAATATGAAGGCTAAAGGGAAGGGGAGAGTACCAAAGGGAAAGAAAGAACAGAATGCAGGAGTAAGACAGTATAGAATATTGTTAAGAATGATCAGCAGTACTATATCACAGAACAGCATGGCAATACTTGTATCACAGTAACAGTATTACTTTCGCACTGTTCCGTTCCTCTATTTCAGTTGGCTTCTAAATCTGTGCTGTTATAGCTTGACTTTGCAAAGCTTTGGGATCTAAGGAAACTCTCAGAGTTCCTCCATCATATCACTGTCAAGGTTCAGGAGTGAAATCCTGGGATTTTTGCCAATGACTTCAGCAGGGACAGGTTTTCATACCTGAAGCTATGCAGAGTCTCAACAATCAGACCTGCACAGCCAGAATTAAAAGTGCAGAGAGCTTAAAGAGTCATCCCTTTACCTTGTGTCACCAGGCACCACTGAAAAGTGCCTGGCTCCATCCTCTTTGCACCTTCCCTTGTGGTGTTTACATACATTGATAAGGAGTCTCCCTGAGCCTTCTCTTCTCCAGGCTGAGCAGTTTCAGTTCTCTCACCCTTTTGTTGTTTGTTCATCATTCTTGTGGCCTTTTGTTGGACTCTCTCCAATATGTTTCTCTTGTACTGGGGAGCCCAGAATTGGACACAGTGCTCCAGGTGTGCCTGCACCAGTGCTGAGTAGAAGAGAAGGATCCCCTCCCTCGTCTTGCTGGCAAACTCCTCTTAATGCAGCCCAGGATACCATTCTTCACCTTCTTTGCAGCAGGGGCACATTGCTGGCCTGTGTTCAACTTGGTGTCCATCAGACTCCCCAGGTCACTTACTGCCAAGATGCTTTCCACCTGGGTAGCCCACAGCATGTATTGTTGTGTGGGGTTGTTCTTCCTCAGGTGCAGGACATTGCACTTCCCCTTGTTGAATTTCATGAGG
>JAOXNG010000012.1:113449630-113462562 GCA_028566535.1 Scolopax minor | reverse complement strand
GACGGCGGCGGTGCGCGACCGCGCAGCGCTGGCTCTTCTCCCGCGCTGCTACTTGCTTGGCCGCGGGTGCGCAGAAAACTTTGGAAAGGTTGATCTCTGGCTCTTTATCCCGAAGCGTTTTCCTCTCGTCGGGGCCCTTGGCGGGGGCGCGCAGGGGCGCGGACGCAGGAGCGGCCGGCAGCGCGCAGCGGAGCGCGGTGGCTGCGCGGCCCCGGGGCGCATCTCGGGGTGCCGCAGCCGGACAAGGGCCGGGGCGGGGGGGGACGCGACGAGTCGTCGAAGGGAGAGAACCAGTTGGTTACTGGGTGACTTTCGGGCTGGTGGTCGGTGGCTTCTGGAGCGTGCCGTGAGGTTAGGCGGTGGACACAGGGTCTGGTCCTTAATGGTACTGCTGGTAATTCGTAGAAAGTAAAACTAAACCGTAGTTCTTGTCATTTAAATCTTCCCCCTCTGTCCCCCCCATCCCCGACGGTTGTCTCTTTTCCATGGGAAGGGTTTTGCATGTGGTGCGGAGCCTGGTAAACTCCTCGGGAAGAGTTAGGTGTGTATTGAACAACTTCAGCGGTTTCCTTTGCCTTCAGTGAATGTCCTGTATTTGTACATAATTATCAGCTACAGAAAAGCAATTGTCGGAGAAAGCAGGACAGTTCTCTTTCTTTGTTTTCCTTTCTTTTTTTTTTTTTTAAGTGGATGAGTGAAAGTGATTTATTTTGTGTTTCTTACCCGGTTATCGTTGCTCACAAAAAGAGGGCAGATGATCGTTTGAACCTGAAAGAAAACTGAATGTAGTGCTGAAACACTGAATTTATTATTTTCATACTCATTAGATATGTGCATTTTAATGGCGGTGTTGCTATTCCAGACATCATGCATGTCTGTCTTTGCTAGGATATTCATAATAAAACCCAAAGAAACCCTAGCGAGTTTACTCATACATCTAATTAAAAAAAGTAAAATAATTCCCCTGTCAAGTAGAAAAAAACCTGAATACCTAAACTCAAAAAGCTGAAGTGTTGCCTTTGTGTGAAGCCATTCACAGCTCATTTTTACCTGATGTTTCCTTATATCTTGATATCCCTGAAGAACTGCCATATTTACTCCTCAGTAGTTCTTTGCGCTGATTCCAGACTATCCTGACATTACTGTTTCAAAATTGGATGCCATTGAGTCTTTAAATGTCTTAGAACAATGTAGTAAGATGGTGGGATTTCAATAACTTAAAAATTAATACGATGTGCATCGTGTGAGAGTCTTTTATTAAGTACCTATTAATAATGAAAGTACTTGCTAATAGCTAAGTAGGGATGATTCTATGATTTTTGTTTTTACATATTGTTTTATATGTAAATATTTTTACATCTCTCTCTATAAGGAACAGTATGAAGAGGTTTTATGATGCAGACACAGCATTTAAATTACTTTAATGCAGTGATTAAATTCCACATTTCAACTTCATTTTTTTTAGGTTATCATAGTTTCTCTAAAAATTCCTAAAGTCTTAAAGATCCAGAAGTATTTTTATTTAAACATTTACTTAATAAGAATCACAAGTCATTTTTGGAATTTCCATTAGCTATTTACTGCTTTATACCTTTAATCCTAAAGGTATGTGCAAAATAAAGATGACTTTCCTTTTTTGCTAGACTTTCATCCTGAAAGAATAAATGTACTTAAAAGGGTGAATACGTTTATTTACATTTCTCTATTTCTTTAATTGTCTGTGTGATTTTTGGATTACAATTTTAAACATCTGGATAGAAACTAGGCTATATATATACAGACATGCATATATAATCTGAAGTCAGGACTAAATTGCTCCGTGCTGAGGAGAATCTTTGTACCTCCGTATGATTCTTCTTCTAAAAAGGTCTGGTTATCTACTACCCATTTGAATTTTGAGGAGGACCCCATTTTGTAAGTGGTTACATGGGAGTGGACTGCTGTGATACACAACATTTTATTTATGTCATATCTAATTGCTGAAGCTAGATTTAATTAGTTTGTTGAGAATGTCCTTTGAAGTTGTGAAGTGATATGTAAGTGTAAGTGTCGTCATGTGGTTTAATAAGCCACTTGCCCCTTTAATGTTAAGCATCACCACAGTTCTACCCAACTGAGTGTTGATGGGTTGAACCTTAATACTTGGAGACCTTGGATCTAAATTAACCGAGAGCGCTACGGGAGGAAGCTGTATTTTGCCTTTCTACTGCTAAAATGACAGTGTAGGTGAAATCATCTAGTTAAAGGGAACTCTGGTTGTTGATGTCAGTGCTGCCGTGATTTTAGAAAGAAAAAAAAGAAAACCAAAAACACAAGTTATGGACAGACAGACACAGGAGCAGTGGTCAGATCTTGTTTCCAATTTGAAATTTTGCGTGCTAAGCTACATCGTACTTGTCTTTTTAGTTGAAGAGTCCTTTCTGTGCCTTTTCACTGGCTTGTCTTAAAAAGCAAGCAAACCAAAGGCAGCTTCAGTAATTGTAGTTATTATTCAAAATAGTATGTAATTATTTTTTTTTCCTGATTTCTTAATTTGTTTTCTAGGTACTGAGTTTGTGCTGTGAAGCTTGCAAGAAAGTAATTTTTCATGTTCCTTCGGAACTAGAAGCCGACACGTTAGTTGGCAGAGGTGAGAAACTGCGAGATGTCCATCCTCATACAACATTGCACCTTTGCTGGAGATGCTGTTAACACTCAAGGAGTGGTGTTTTTTTTTTTTTTTTTTTTAATGGAATGAATGGGTGACTGGACAGCCAGTTAAACAGCTGGATCAGCCTTTTTTATGAAGGATACGCCCTGTGTTTGTTACGGATTTGAACGCTGGCTCCGAGCGTCCATTTGACTTCTGTGTAAACAGCTATTGTCAGCTTTCAGCATTTATTTTAAAACAAGAATGTCAGAGTTTAATGGTTTCAAAATTTGGAGTCTGGGGCTTAGTATTTAAATGAGTGGCTTAATATTCCAGAGTGCGCTCATACTCCACAGAGTCATGTGAAGAAGTCAGTAAGTCATTTGGATAATGGAAAAGAAAATAAAGAAGATAAAACCCACAAAAGCAAAACACCCAGAAGCTGCTGTTCTGTGTAACGTGTCTGTGACTTCTCAGCAGCGCTGGGGCGTTCAGGGCACCCAAGGAGAGGGGGTGCAGAGGGGTCCTGCATTGCATGTTGGTTTGGGAGAGGGCTCCTGTCTAACTGGATGGTCTTGATTTAAGGCAATGTGCAGGTGACTGAGAGGAATATGAGAGACCAGAAAACAGCCTCCTCCTTTTTTTTCTCAGACCCGTCCTTGAAAGGCAGCTTTTGAAGGTGTGACTTAAAAACTGCCACAGGGTTCTCTGCTGCCCGAGACTAATTTTGAGGGTTCAGAGGTGCCCCGTGTGAGCCCCAGGACAAGAGAGGGGCATGCTCTAAATCTGCCATCCTAAGCCACATTCCTACAGAAGGAACAAATCAAATTGATTGGTAGTTCATCATCATGCAAGTGCTTAGGGAATTTAACTTTCAAAATGAAAGTTCATTGACCTTACTGTTACATTTTAAAATGAAAGGTCACTCACTACAGCTGTTGAAGTATTTAGCATGTTCTCAGAGACTTTGGCGTTTCTCTGCCAATAAACATAAATAAACATGCTTTATATAAAAACAAAGCTTCATGGTGTTACAGTGCTATGAAAGAATTTGCATAACATTGATTTTTTTTTTTTTTAACCTTTCTGAAACATTTAACAAAACCTTTATAGCTTGAATGATGTTACTCAAATATTTATTGAGAAATATATTTTGCATTGATGCAAGGACCTACCTTGACAATAAAATGAGTCAGGATTTTCTTGGTTGTTGCAAGGTTTTTTACACTTACGCAATCTGTAAAGAAAAAAAGATCCCACAAAGCCATGGCTAACTGAGCATAATGCTGACTCATGTAACCATCAGAAAGAAAATCTCCAATCTGATATTTTTGGAAGTGTAATATGCAGAAGTATGAGACACCTTTAAGTGAGGCATTGTACACATTGACAAGGGAGAGGAATTGCTGCTGCAGTATTATAAAAAGTCTAGGAAATATTTAATTGAATAGTTAAAGAATTAAGAAAAGGAAGAAATCACATCATTTAAAATTATACTTCCCATCTCTTCTTGCATTCTTAAAAGAAAATTAAATTTAGTTTATTGAAAATATTATCTACATGGGGTGAAATTCTGAATCTAGTCTACTCTGGGGAATTTTACAATCAGCTTTCATAGTGAAAGGTCCCATCAACTGCGATATCGTTGAAGAAGTATTGAAAGCATGACAAATCTTGTACTATGCAAGGATCACTATTTGGAAGTTTAGGTCTCTGGCCATCAGGGTACCAAATCATTTTTGCTTAGTGCTGTGGTCCTGCTGCAGTTCATTATGAATATCCTGATTTCGCCTTTTCTGCAGCTGTAGTGCTGAATTACTCACTGGTGAACCATGCTTATTTAAGTTCATTAAAGATTTTTTTTTTTAGCCACAAGTGATAGCAAATGCAGTAAAAAAATACCTGAGAAGTATGCGAAACTTACCTAGTACTTCCTATAAGCTGCATGGGATTCTGTCATGTACATAGTAAAAAAATTGCCAATCACTTGTTCTAGAGCTCTGTGCTCTAGTCTTTATCTCTCCCATCTGTCTGCCTCATAATTTAAAGGCCTTTGTCCTCCCAAGACTATTAAATCACATAGTACCAGTCAGTGCTTTCCTCCTGAGGGCAAAACTTCCAAGATGTAATATCTCCATTGGGCATTTGCATCAATTAATCATCTCCACTGATTTTGTGGGACATGGAGCACAAGGCAAATCTAATAGCTACTGATCCAATAATAAGCGTGTCTACAATGTTCTTTGCATTTAAATGTATTAGTTCATCTCTGATGCTAGTGTAATAGTGTCTTGTTGAAAGACATCTGTGAAGCATCTGTGTCCTTTATGAAACACTTGGGAACACAAGAATGGAAATTTGTGTAAGCTTGGTCAAATCTGAGAGCATAAATGGGTTCTAGAATCTGTATTTGTGATGCTTAAATACTGAATGACTAAATTCTTGTAGATTCCATGTCATTAAATATAATTTTTACGTAGGAAAATTCTTTTTATCTGTTTTGTGATGGATATTATTGTTTTGCTGTTTAAGTTATTTTCTGAATATTTTTTTATTACAGTTAATTTGAAAGAATGCCTTCAGTCTGCAGACTTTATCAGTTCCAGTGATGGGAACTTTAAAATTCTAGAGGATGGTTCTGTGTACACAACATCTCCCGTTTCTTTGTCTGCTGAGAAAAAGACTTTTAGTGTATTACTTAAAGACACTCAAGAGCATGTACAAAAGAAAATACATGTTAGCTTGGTGGAAGAAGGAAAAAAGGTGAGCTTCTAATTTCGAGATACCTTACTTGAAATGCTGTTTCACAGAGTACAGTTTCATTCTGGGTAACAGTAGTTGAATTTTGGAATTCAGATAATCAGGTAAGGCACTCTGGTGCAGAGTGTATTTTTATTTAGCAGTTGTTGATTACTGTCTGTTGCTTAAGTCAGCAGACTTCCTTTCTGAAATGGGAGATGCTAGCAAGGAGCTTAATCAAGAACACTGAGAATCTTAAAAGCCATGTTTGGGGAATTAAAGCAGGTTTTATTTGTGGAACATGTTCTGACAAATACTTGGAATACTATTATAGGTATAATCAGAAATTAAGTGAGAAAACTGGGACAGAGGGGAAGAAAGATGGAAACACAGGACAGTAGTTAAGTGACACAGTTAAGAATACATGGATATATTCTTACTTGTCTTTTTACCTGCTAGACCCAGACACAGAAGACCAGGCAGGCTAGAGATACAGTTCTCAAGAGAACCAAAAGAAGGTGGGGCCCTATTCCATCTGTCATGATAGAGAACTCACTGGGACCTTTTCCACTACAAATACAGCAGGTATATTTTATACAAATACTAATTTTATGACACAAGCTAGCTTTTTATGTGACTTTTATGATAAGAGAAGAACAAAAGTGATCTCCCTTGTATTCCCTACTGATGCTGTTATTGCTATTATTTTTCTGTCAAGTCTGTCATGTTCTGTCCTGTTCATTGTATATCTAGTCATTTTGTAGCTGACATAACTTGTAATCGTTGTTTTTGGGATGAACTGGAAACACGCAAAATTTGTAAGGAGAGAGGCTTGCTATCAGAAGAGAGCTCTTTGGCCTGGGAATCAGTGAAGTGTGTAATTAAAAAGAAACAACAAACAAATCCCCCTTAAAAAGTTGCCTAGATAAAGATGTTGTAGACACAAAGTGGGGGAAATCTTACCTGCATGTCTACATCCTTTCTGGAGTTCAGGGTGTAGACCTGTAGCACTGAGTATGGCCTATATTATTAAGAAAAATGCTTGCTGTAAGAAAACAAGTAGGCATGAAAGAGAAATGCAAGAAGTTATCATAGATCTATCTAGCCTGTGCTAGATTAGAGAGTGGCTGGTAGCAGATGTGTAGAGACAAGTGTAATAACAGAGTCTGTGCAGAGCAATCATTCTTCTACTAATCTTGCCTTCATAACTTCTGGCATTGAGTAGGTAAGGAAAGTTTGGGTAGGAGATTGTTTATAAATAGATAACTGCTAATGTTACCTCCTTGGTGCTTGTAATGAGATGCAGAGAGGCTATCTGAACTAGCATATCTCTGGACTGTACTCTAGGTAGGTCTGCTTGCTTTCCTTTCTTCTTTCCTTGCTTTGCTTTTTTCTTCCCTAGCTGCAAACCACCTTCTCAATGAATGCATTAAAACCAAAATCTCTTGAACAAGGACAAAAATAATAAGCCATTTGTATTTGCATGTGCCTTGTATGTGTGGTATTCTAGAGAGAGATTAATTTTTATATGCACACTCTGGATTTCTTTAATTGTTTGATATTTCTGTCTCTCAAACATTTCCGAGTTTGAGTTCACTGTCCCTTCTCATGTACACACAATATAAAGTGAAGCAGTTACCTGGCAAGCTATTTTCCTATTCTGTGAACTTTAAGCTTAGAAGTAGAAGTAAAATAAGTTGTTTTTTTTTTTTTTCTTTTTCTGAAGCGTTCCTGTTTGTACTAAATATGATAATGAAAAGGTGTAAAATGTATTAGAATGATGCTGCTGTTTTTTCTTGGGCTTAAAAACATGTTCTTTATAGGTCCAGTCAGACACAGCTCAGAACTACACCATTTATTATTCTGCAAGTGGACCTGGAATTGATCAAGATCCAAAGGGTTTGTTTTACATAGAAAGAGAAACTGGAAATATCTTTGCTACTCGTGCAGTAGACCGTGAACAGTACCCAAGCTTTCAGGTACAGGCCTAAATTATCTAAATATAATTAATTTTTTTTTTTCTGTCATGCATGTATTTGAAAGCTGAGTTACAGGGGAAAATAGGAGCACACAAGATCTGGAATCAGCTATCCATTCTGGGCAATATCTTTGGTGTTGTAGATATGAAACCAGTGACAAATAAAGAAATAGCCGGTCATCTAGATCTTGAGAGTAGTTTTACTTTTCACTGCTTAGACTTTATAGTGTAAATGTAGTGAGCTATTGGATTTGCATCACTTTTGGGAAGAGTTTGAACTTATCCTAGAGTTTTTCAGGGAAGGTTGAAAAGGTCTGCATGATGAGAACAAAATGATGAGAAACTCCAGACGGCTGTGATTTTTTGGGCCTCTTTCTCAAGCTGTTCAGTTTTGGTATTTTGTTAGTAAGGTGCACTGCTCTCTCTACTGGCTGGAAGGTGTAAGAAGGCAGTTAGTAGAAACAGCTTCTAATTAGGTAGCTTGCAGTACCTATTGCTGCATTCTGTTAGATTATGATGTAATGGGCAAATAGCTTTGCTGTTCTCGATTTTTTTTTTTTTCTTTTTTTTTTTTTTTTCAAAATAGCAATAGTTAGATTACCTAAATTTTTGGTAAGGCTGAGATTGCCTCACCTGGAAAAAAATGTGTTCAAGAGGCTTGGAAAAAGTGTTTGACAGTGTTGGGCCCGAGGGGGAAGGGAAGAAAGTGATTCAAATATTTGTAGGGTAAGGAATGGAAAGGGGAAAGATTGGAAAGCATTTAAGTTTTGCTTTCATTATAAGGTACCAGTCACTTCCCCTTCCATGTGGCTAAAGAGCCTGGTCTTGAGAAGGGTATGCTTGGCATGCTGTATTATTTTATTGATGCTTCCATTGTAATAAAGTGTAATAATACTTCATGTTGCTTAAGCATAAAGCAATTACTGAATTTATGTCTTACAGATCATTTGCTTTGCAACCACTCCAGATGGTTATTCACCAGAGGTACCACTTGTGCATACAATCAGGATAGAGGATGATAATGATAATGCTCCATATTTTACACAGGACCTTTTTGAGTTTTCTGTCCTTGAAAATTCCAAATCTGGTAAGAATTAAATTTAAATCAGTGAACAAATGTTACCACTATTCAACTCAGTTATGTACCAATATGACTAGGTCTAATTCTGCCTTTTAATCAATTCACTGGGGTTTACTAAAGAGTAGTTACAGCAACAGCTGAATTTGCAAAAAGCAGCTCAAGATTTCTTAATTAGAAATTCCAAAATGCTATCTCAATCATATTGAAAAGCATTACTTAAAAAATTAGTTTTTTGCAAATACAGATAATTCAGTGTTCCTAAAGTGGTGTAAGAGTTTCTTTTTATTTCACCCAAAAATTACCTGTTTCCATAAAATGTTTTGACTGACAGAATGGCAATTTTTAACAAATCAATTTCCTAAACAACTAAACTGGTAGTGTTGTAAGTGTAAAATGCCTTTAAACTTACAGTGTTTGTCCAAGATGATGAATTTTTCAAGGGAGGTGAGTGAAGAAAATCTTGCCTCTGCCCATACCAGTAAAAGGCAGGGATTTGCCCATTACTGACTTCATGTGTCCGTGTAATGAAAGACAAAAGCAGGGAGAAAGCAAAAGCAGAGAATAAGGAGTGCAAAAGCCATGGTTTGCCATTCCTCACTCATCTCTTAGGCTAGGGGTATAGAATGGGGAAGGTCTTAATTCACTTCGCAAAAAGGGAAACAAAGTGTCTCTCCATTCCCGTCAAAACACAAGTTGCATTTCATTCTCTGAGCTGCTCTACTCTTAACTGGGTGAGTTACTGATTTCAAATGAAGTTTGAAAACCATTTGGGCTATAGAGATGAAGTACAGCAGCTCTCCCCTACTAATTGAACTATGTCAGAAAGCATCAAACCTCCACATACAGTTCCTCTTGAGCTGTGTTTGGGATGCTCAGTTAGAAGTTACTGTCAAAAACACTGAAATCTGAACTCTTAGTATTTCTTTTGATTATTCTGTCTAACAGCTGCAATAATTACAACTTTGTCTAAGAAACAAAAAAAATACCCAGAAGATTGAAATAGACAATTCCACACTATTACTGTATTTTTATTACTATTTATTATGTTTTTAGTACTATTTTCATGTAGAGCTAAATGACCAAATAGCTATTTTCGTGTATCTAAAATAGAATTAGCTGTTCAAATAATTTTTTCTTATTTACAGATTTTTCTGGAACTAAAAATTGCTGTATTGTGTTCACAGGTGTAGTTGTTGGAAGAGTGACTGCAGAGGACAGAGATGAGCCTTATACTCTGCATACTACGTTGAAATACCGCATTGTGTCACAAAATCCACCAGTAACCCCAGCATTTTCTTTGCATGGTGACACGGGTGTCATTGCCGTGTTATTGCCACAGCTGGACAGAGAGGTGATCTTTCCTGAAACATCTTTAGCTGTCATCTAGTGCACACAAATAGCTTCTTAACTCTGAATTGGTGTCATGGAAATCACCAGATAAACCACTTCTGTTATTATTTTTTTTCTTTTTTTTTTTTTTTTTTGATTCCCTCTCTAAGGAGCTGCCGAAGCTTTCCAGAGACCTGTAATTAGTTAAAGAGTTTGTGTATAGATCTACTATATTTTTATTTTAGCTAATCTTGACAGGGGACCTCACACTGCTCTCTTATTCAACCTATGGATTGAAAATCCTATGGATTTTTATTCTTTCTCTGTTTATGAATCCCATCAGCCACTGTTTCATCCTAATCAAGCTCCATTTAAGGTCCTTCTTTCTTCTTTACAGGGAAGATGAATCAGATTTTCTGGAAGTAGTTAGTCATTCTATATTAAACAGAAATATCTCCCCGTATCATAAACCTAAACAGTAATATAACATTTCCTAAAATTAAAGTACAAACCATTTATTCTTATCAGTTAGCTTTCAGGTAAATAAGAAACAGGAGGTTTTAGACTTTATTTGGATTTGGTTTTTTGTTTGTTTGTTTGTTTTTGATGAAATGTCATGTTAGAGATTGTTTACAGTAGAAAAACTGACAGGAATGTATATTTTGAACCATTTCTAGCATGAGGCAGTCATTTTAGAAAAAAACACTGCTGCAGGCACATCTTTTTTGAGGATAAAAAGAGGCATATTCTGACATACTGATGTCGCTTTGTGGCTGAAAATCCACATTAGCAGTGTGTTGCAAAATTACGTGCTTGCAGGTACACTGAGCAACTTTTTCGCAAGAGAAAAATGCAGTGACTGTGAGCATCAGTGTGACTACTGAGGAAATAATCACAGTGACTACTGAGGGAAGGAAAGCTTGAAAAATGGGTCCACTCTCTGTCTTTTAAAGATAAACTTATGAAGTAGAACAGAAGATTTCTTTCCTTCACCTGAGAGAAACTTAATGCTACTTCCAGGTATTCGGAACTGGAGTTACTGTCGTGATTTATAGATTCTCTTGTTTTGTGCACAGTGTCTGTCCCCCTTTTCCTCCTTGGTTCCCCTTCCCTGGTTTGTCCAGGTATTAATAAGGTTAAAGAACGCCTTCTGCTGTTGTGACCCAAGTCAGGGATTTAAGTGAGCTGTTTATCAGTGATCCCCTTGGAACTGATAAGGGCTGTGACTCCTTCCAGTGGCAGGCATTGCCTTGTCACGTATAGCCCAAGCAAAGGCTGTGATTGCAGCAGACCGTATCTGGTCATCCTCTCTGAAATAGGAGACGTGCCCTGAAACACTTTACCAGCTTGAAACCTAAGGGGATACTCTGCCTGGCCAAAGTGGAGAACTAGATAGCAGATCAAAGCGTATCATTTGCATCTTCCAAAACTTTGGGTATTAGAAAATAAAGCTGACATTGTGAGAAGCTTTATTTAATACAGGATACAGCATACACACTAATAAAAGATGCTGAACTCATGCCGCTTAGCCACTGAAAAAATATTATACTTGTTTTGCCTTTGTAACTATAGGGAAAAGCCCCAAAGCTAAATAGACTAATTTTGTAGAGGAGCACTGAGTTTAGAGCAGAGTTGGGGAATGGGAGTAAAATACATAGTTCTACTCTTGGTGTGTAACTGTGTGATTGAAAAAACGAGTATGTCAAACTTCTGTATGATTTCATTCATCCTTTCAGCTGGTATCCAGTTACACTTTGTTAGTTGAAGCGAGAGATATGGCCGGTCAGCCTTTTGGTTTGTGCACTACAGGAACAGTTGTCATCAGAATTGAAGACACAAATGACAACGCACCATCCTTTAAACAGACACAAGTAAGTCTTCATCAATGAAATGTCTGTAGAAAGGTAAAAAAATAAATGAAATCCTCTTTCTAATTTTCTGATGAGCAGTCCCTTAAATATGAAACCCAATGCTCTGAGAGAGTTAATGCCAATATAGACGTTTGAGAAAGCTCTGTAGGTTGTTGTACTGTTTGGTAATTAGACCTATTGGTGTGTTAGTTGTTTTGAGTCATTTGCCTTATGCCCATTGGGAGAAAGCTGATGTGACTCATTTATTCACTTCTGCTGCATATTTCACCCTTCTTGGCTTTTCTTAAAGTTTTTGTGGTTTGTTTATATATATATATATATATTTTTTTTTTTTTTTTATTTCCGCCAATGCCTTTTTTAATGCTCAGATTGATCCTGTTGTATACAAATTAGCATCTATGGCTGACAGGGAACTGTGCTAATTTACCTTTCCTGGAAGGAACCAGACTTATCAGTGATAGTTTGAATGTATGAAGGACCTGAGAGATCAGTTGTGCTGGCCAGAAAGGTTTACTGTTTCACTTAGGGTATTCGGGAGGAGTGGGGGAAATATGCTAATGTATGGAAACAAAAGAAATCCTTATAGCAGCTTGGTAAATTGACCCCTTGGGTTTAAGAAGTCTTACTTAAATACAGTATTCTTCAGTCCTGCACCGCAGAACAGTATTCTCTGATTTAAATTGATTTTTTTTTTTTTGGATACTCCAAGTATGAAACACGAGTGGAGGAAAACAGAGTGAATGTAGAAATACTGAGAATCTCTGTTGTTGATCTTGATGAGCCTGGTTCACCTGGCTCAGGAGCAGTGTATGAAATCATAAGAGGAAATGATGATCGGTCCTTTGAAATTACAACAGACAAAAACACAAATGAAGGAATACTGTGTGTTGTTAAGGTAAGTAAAAATGGAACTACTAGAGGAAAATCTGTGTCTCTTCAGGTGTTGCTTTTAAAACCAATAACCTAGAACTCATTTTTATTCAAATAATATCTATAACTATCAGCCAAATCATGCTTTCTTCAGAATCTGAACTCTCTTCTAGAGCAGATTGTGTAATGCATGCAAATGAGGCTCATGTGGGGTCCATAACATTCAAAACTCATCTTCCAGCCTGCTTCTCAATTTTACATGCACAGAATTCAAGGAATTCCCTTTGGTTTGTCTTTTCACCATGACCTTGGTGCTTTTTCACATTTAATTCTTATCTCCATTCTATTAGGTTAATACTCTGATAGTTAATTACTAAAATTTTACAGTGGTGCAGCTTACCTTATTAGGGGTAGCTCCTCAGGATCTTTTCTTTT
>JAOXNG010000012.1:113424143-113439872 GCA_028566535.1 Scolopax minor | reverse complement strand
ATTCAGTTGCTTATCTCTCCCCTGCAAAATATATGCTATGATAAAATAGAAAGTGACTGTTGATCAGGACACTATCACTTCCAGTTCTATGACATGTGAGTGAAGAGGGATGTTTAGAAACATGGATTTCGGTCCTGATTTATATGGAAAAGCTCACTAGACAATAAGCTGGAGCACCTAGACAAATTTTTTTTAATGTTTATGAATAATAAGGAAATCATACTAGGTACTTGCTTGTTTCATTTTTGAGAAAAAATCAGTATTTTGAGAACGACTGTGATTGTTATTTATCGTTTCCATTTTGCAATTATGTTACTGATGTGACACAAACATTTTGAATATTACAAGGTTTAAATGGAGAGTCTGGAGTCTCAAAATCAATGTGCAGGTCTTTGCACAGCTTGAACGTGAAGACTTCTAGATGAAAAAATAAGAGCCAAGATTTCAGTAGTTTTTATATACATGAAATATCCTCATTGTCTGATTGCCCATGGTATATCCTATACAGAAGTTTTTGGTATAAATGTTAAACATTTATATGCTTTAGGAAAAATATTCTCCGGTTCAGTTCTGCTTACTTCACTGACATAATAAAAGCATGGATTTTACCTGACATGTCATCTCAGGGAAAAAAAAAAAAAAAGAAAAAAAAGACAAAAAAGACCAAAAACCTCTCTAAATATTTTCCCGCTCTTTTGCTCCTTTTTCTATCTGTGTTTGTACAGCTGATGGATTGAGGCCACTCAACTGGAGATATAAGCACAAAAGGCAGCCACAGTAATAATTGTGCCAGATGCTTAAAGGCTTCTTCTCAAAGTTCTGCTTAAACTTTTTTCTTTTTTCTTTGATGGATCCTAAGTCTTGCTGCACTCTTAGTAGGGAGCAGTGTTTTTTTACTTACAGGGGAAACTGATGCCTTAACCTTAGCTTTTATTACCATTCGGCTGCTCTCTTTTACAGTATTTTAGAACTCAAAAATATACTTTCAAGTATATTTTTTCAAGCATTTTCTCATGCGTAGATGATTGTCTTCTTAAATTGATACCAGAAGAAGCAGACAGCTCTGAAAAAACACTATTTTTTTAATAGTAAATCAGGCAGAATAGGAGCTCCTTTTATGAATTTTTGTGGTCTTCAGCCAAATGGAAGATAAGAAAAATTTTAAATTAATTTTTTTTTTTTAATTAAAAAAACTGAACTCAGTTTGAGTCAACTTTCAAATTATCATTTATCAGTTATGGGAGAATTAGACATATCTTCATTGCCACTTTCTGTGGCATACTGTACTATAGTATCATTTGAGATGATGACACCAAACTGTGTAGGGAAGTTGACACTTCAGAAGGAAGAATCCCTCTACAGGAAGACTTGGATAGGCTGGCTGGGTGGGCTAACAAGAACCTTATGAAGTTCAACAAGGACAAGTATAAGGTCTTGAACCTGCAAAAACATAATCCAGGAGTGCAGCACAGGCTGGCATCTACCTGGCTGGGGACCAGCTCTGTGGAAAGAAGCCTGGGGGTCCTGGTGTACAACAAGCTCAGTGTGAGTGGACAGTGCTGTATCAAAGAAAGCCAACAGGATGCTGGGTTACATCAACAAGGGCATGACCAGCAGATCCCACTCAACTCAGTGCTTGTCAGGCCACACCTGTGTTCATTTTTGATCCCCACCATACAAAAAAGATGTGGACATGTTGGAGAGGGTCCAGAGAATGGTGACAAAGATGATCAAAGGACTGGGAAAGCTGCCATATGAGGAGAGGCTGAGAGAATTTGGTTTGTGCAGCCTTGAGAAAAGAAGGCTTAGGGAGACCTTATCACCACATTCCAGTATTTAAAGAGTGGCTACAAAGAAGATGAAGACTCCCTTTTTGCAGGGAAAAGACATGGGGTATAAGATACAAGCTAATCCTGGGGAGATTCCGATGGGACACAAGAGGAAAATCTTTCACAATGAGAACAATCAGCCATTGGAACAACCTCCCCAGGGAAGTGATGGATTCCCCAACATTGGACACTTTTAAGATTCAGCTGGAGAGGGTGATGGGCCATCTTGTTTAGACTGTGCTTTTGCCAAAAAAGTTTGGACCAGATGATTCTGGAGGTTCCTTCCAATATAGGAGTCTGGGATTATATTATTCTATGATATATTCAAGCAATTTTCCTGCTCCTCAAAATATGCTGCTGTCCCACAACCTGTCTTCATATAAACTACTTAAAACAATTTAAAACATAATTTTTTATGGCTTTATGTTTTCATTCTGGAATCTTGGGACCTTGCTCTGAGTCATACTCATTTTACAGGTATTTAGGTAGTTCAGAATGCAATTGGGGACTTACAAAGATCTCTAAAGTACAGAAATGTATAGACTCTTTTCAATAGCAAATTCATTCTGTACACCCCATCCCTTCAAAGACTTACATCCTTTGGTAGTTATAGTTGGACCCATCACAGGCTTCTCTAACCAAAAGTCTGTTTAATTTGGACATGTGGATTATTTCCCAAACTTCAAAACTCAATCTAATTTAAAACTCCAGGAATTCTGACAGCTCAAAAAAAGTATTCAAATAAATGGAACTGTGTGACTTGTTAGAATGACAAAGGAAATATTGGCTGTATTATTATTTGTTAATGGGGTTTAGTTTCATATTAGAAGAATAAAAGCAAGGCTTTTAATTTTACACTCTTTTGCTAGTAACCTTTTGAATTTTCAGTTCTAAAAAGTTCTATTGAAACATTTATTTCATGTTAGGTCAAGACCACAGTAGCCAGCTTTAAAGCACAGCAATCGTTTCTGTTCAACATTAGGGTACTGTGGTACCACTGACTTTTTTAGGAAACTGTAATTTACAAAGCAGATTGGTTCCAGCTGGCCCTCAGGACCGATCTTGTCCAAGAAGTAAACACAAAATGGCAGATTCTTTTTTTTTTTGTTTTGCACAGGAGCAGAACAGAAAGCTGCAATATATGATAACATTTTTACTAAATTACTAATATTTACTAAATACCCTGTGATTTTGAAATGATCCACTACCAAATATCATCCACCATGCCAGAGACAATAAAGTCTCCTTATCATACATTCCTAAACTTTAGAGAAGTCTGGGAATTTATTTTCCACAGTCTGTGAATGCTCAGAGCAAACCCGGATTTGACCTGGAGAAGAAAGCACCCAGAAACAATCTCCTGTTGAAGGAGATTATATCTCCATATTGGATCCACCAAAAAGACAACATGAGGAATCACAGAGGGAAAGGAAGAAAGGGAGAAAGTGGGGAAAGAAGGAGAGGGAGAGAGGAAGGAAAAAGAGGGAAGGAAGGGAAGGGAAGAGAGTGGCATAATTTCACACATCCTCGTTTAGGTGAAGTAAGTATTCTGAAACTGTTGCTTTTGTTGGTGTTTGGGTTTCAGTTTTTTTTTTTTTTTTTTTTTTGGAGAGTAGGTTATGATTAATATATGCAGACTTTTCAAGGAAGACATGTATTTGTGCTAGAAAGGTGGCTTTCTGGTTTTGGTTTCATTTCATTTTTCTTCTCCTGTGCTTCTCTGTCTCCCCTTTGGAATATTGCCATTTCAAGCAGTCATCTTTTGCCTATTTTAGACATAAGTGTAAATTACTTTCCTTTCTTGGCTTAAACTATAGGCAGTATGCTATTTTCCATTTAGAATATTTCCTCATTTAGAATAATTACTTGAGCTTTTGTGAGTTTTTCTGACAATGGCTGTTTGCTTTTATTCTAACTGCTTGCTTTGTACTAATTTAAACCTGATATTTATCTTAGCAATGGTGCAGGAATTAATGTACAGCATTAGAAATGTAGTTATTCCATGCTTTGGAGATCAAAAACTCTCACTACTTGCCTAACTAGTTATTTGTAAATCAGTCTTTTAATTTTGAGTGGAATTTAGTTGCTTGACAGGTTATTTAAACAGGTTCTTTCTCTTTTATTGTTACATACATAATTAGTAGAAATTATTTCTTTATTAAATACTTATATTTTGTAGTCTTAATGATATAGACCAATCATGTGCATTTTTTGTATGTAGGAATCCATTAGAGGACACACTCTGATTAAAAATTAATCAATGAAAGGTAAATCAAAAGAAATTATTTTTATGCAATATGTTTAGGATAACAATTTAAGAAAGTAATAAGGTGTGTTTTCTTCCTATGCAGAAGGTGCACCTATGCAGACAGGATGAAGAACAGAAGCATTCTGAAGATTATCTCCTTTCATATAACTATGAAGGAAAAGGATCCTTGGCTGGCTCTGTAGGCTGCTGCAGTGATCAGCATGAAGAAGAGGCACTTGACTTCTTAGATCAGCTGGAACCCAAGTTTAGGACACTAGCAGAAACATGCATAAAAAGATAAATATGCCTTTCACAGTGCTGAAAAAAACTGTAAATAAGTAGCTGTCATACTTTTGTGATATTAGGCATCTTGGAATTGAGAGGGGGAGAGGTTTATTAAAATTAATATAGACTAGTGAGAGTGTAACTAACTCTTACTTTAAATTCACAACGTTTTTTTTATCTCTGCTAGACACATTCCATCAAAAACAAGAGATTAAAAATATTTTTCTTTAGACTATGTTAATATAGTAGTGATAGTTTCTACTTAGACTACATTTCCTGTTCTTTATGCTCACTTAAAATGTAAAACTTGGTGTTGTCTTCTTAATTATTCAGCTTCAAAATTTTACTGCATTTGGCTTTGGAGAAAGAAAGCTTTTTAACTCACTGTTCCTTTGTTTTCTTTTAATTCTGTAGAAATAAATCAAAAACCATTACTGGTGGATATGAAATACTTTGCTAATTTTTAACTTATACAAACTGAGATACAAAACACTTTTTCCTTTTTCATATTAAAAATACTATGAATAAATTAGAAAAAATATATTTTGATTGAAATTTAAATATATATATTGTATATATGTAAAATAATATTAAAAATATATTTTTCTCCTAATGGGTTACGACCCATCAAACTTGCTATCCTAAGGGATTTATGGCATCACCATATAGGGTATAAGCATTGTATGCGAGCATGTATTCTTCTTTTAAGGAAAGAAAAGATTAAAAAAAAAAATCAGGAACATAGGGGTAACTATCATACTTCAAATGAATGCAAGACAAATCTCATGTTTACTTGACATAAGTTTGTACCTCAGTTTCTTGTGAGTTTTAACATAGTATCATTGCAGAAATTATGAGCATTGCCAAGAGTTTTGTCCAGTGTAAGCTACCACTACCTTTTCTTTTTTTTTAACTTGCCTTGTTATGGACTTGAACTGTTTCTTTCTGTAAGTAGAACTTGACAGAAGGTACAGCTCAAATGGATTGAACGTACACTGTATTAATAATCTATTTTAAAGAAAGCTTTATTTGAGATGCAAAATTACATTGGGATAAATTGTCTGTTTTGAGTGTATTATATAGTGGTTGTAGAGGTAAGCATTTACACAGATCTCTGGCAGAAATCATCTGAATCCCATTTGTTATTTTACTAGATTAAGCATACATATACACTATATATATACAAAAGTCTGAAATACCTTTGGCAGATGACAGTAGTGAGAGCTGAATGCTGTCATAAGCTATTCCTGGAATTCAACCTCTGCTTCCCTGGTTTTCTATGTTTTAATATTTGCACTCCTGGTTAAGTAATCTGTCTATAGCACTATCGGAATTCTATTGTACCTTGAAAGAATGTCTTCCTGCCAATGAGAAAGGGAAACTTGTACAATTGCTTATTTTGTTGCTATAATTCTGCTTTTAGGATTTGCTCTGTAAACATATGCCTTAAGGAGATATTTTTTTTTTAAATTTACTATAACTAATGATCTGTAAAAGGAATTATTAGTAACAACAAAGATTGATGCTGCTCTAGATTTCAGTGCAGGCTGCTGCTGGCTTCCAGTGGTTCATTCCATCCAGAATATGGTCAGTGAAAATCTGTAACACTATAAAAACTTATCGAAGTTATAAAATAGCACTTATAAAACCTTCCATTTCACACTGGAAATGGGCTTCAGAATATTTCTGATAAGAACTAGCTGCTGTTAATAACTTCATAGACCAATGTTAAAATGTATTTTATTCTATTATTTGAAAGTGGGGATGGGTTCATCCCGAACTAGATACTCTGCTAGCGCTAAGAACAAGTCTCCAGCAGCAACATACTAGATGGGAACCAAGGTGTTACGAACTGACTTTATTTAAGAAATGCAAGCTAACACTAAGTTCTGAATGCTACTCTTCTTTGTCACTAACATACATGAGTTTTGCTGTAAATGGATAGGGAGACCTATGGCTGATGTAAGTCGGGATAGTTCTGCTAATGCCAGTGGAGATGTGCTGACTTTATGCCAGGTGAAGATCTGTCCCCTAATGATTTCCTTGCTTCTTTGTGTCTTGCTGCTTTATCTGTGGTTATTGGCTATACACTTTTAAGGTAATGTTAATGTCTTCCCCCCATTTTCTTTTAATGTTTGGTAGTTTGTTTTGGTTTTTTTTTTTTTTTTAAATTATATCAAAATTCTATAGTTCAGAAGGACATAGGATAAATAACCGAATGCACTCTTTTGAAAATTACTTGGGGCATGTCATAGAGAAAACTCTGGAAATAGGGTTTATTTCCTCATGAAATTAGTACAGTTCTAAAAGAATAAACCAAATTTGGATGAGCTTTAGTTGACTTGGTGTTGACTATTTTAAGTAGGTGGTCAACAACTTTCCACCCTGGAGCTATAATTTTAACTTACTGAAATAAAAATAATGTTTTCTGGTCTAATTTACCTTATCAATGTTTTAATTTTTTTTGGGTGTGTTTTACATTTCAAAAAGCACAGATAATTATTTAGTTGCATTTTTTTTGTCTGTTTTTAAACAAAGCACAAATCTGGAATCACTTCTACTTGTTTGTCTCTTAAAAATTAAAGTTCTGAACTGAACTAGCTATTTCCTGTAAAACCAAGAGTAGAAAGGTGTTTGAGATGCTTTAAGAAATGAACTGTAAAACTTTATTTTCACTGAATCATCATGTGAATGAAAACTTTTATAAAAACATTAATGTTTACAAATACAAAGTACCAAATAACATTTGTATAAAGCTTACAAATAGAATATCTTGAAATATTAATTCATTTGTTGTTACTTTCTTGAATCCCCTTCAAAATTGCGAAGATTTGTTCTCTTCAACTTGGTAATTTGCAATCTACCTAGTTTTGTCAACATTATCTTAACATCATGTTTAGGAATATTTTGTACAACAGCGAGTAATAAATTTATTTTCAAAATAAAAGGAACTTCTACAAAAACTGTTCATTTCTTGTGCATGGACTACTTTATGAAGATAAGCATGTCTATTTCTGAAGGGCATTAGATTTTTAAATTTTAATTGAAATTTTTTTGTGATGTTAGACTGCTGTAACGCTAGTAGTACTTGTCCTTGCAGCATTAGCAGTGTGAACTCTAGCTGTAGTTTTATAGCATAAGCTAGCCAGCTGTCTAAAATGACTACAGAATACTTGATGAATTTAAGATCTTAAAAGTACAAAGCATTGCTCTATCATCTCACTGATAAATTGCAAAAAATACACTGTGCCTCTTTCCAAAGTAACGCAGTGCCTCTTAAAGAAAACTCATGGCAGTAGATAACCCAAACTTTTACATGTTTGGCAGTCATGAAGCTGTAGGATATTAGTATTGTAGAGATTTTACGTTCCGTATGATACCTTGATCGAGGGACCAGTGGAGTATCAACTTTGGTTATCTGTCTTCAAAAGAAGAGGTTGGAAGGGACAGCTGGAGATCATCTGGTTCAACATACCTGCTCAAGAAGGACCACCTACAGCTGTTTGTCCAGGACCAGATGGCTTCTGAGTATCTCCAAGGATGGCTGCTCTACAACTTCTCTGGGAAACTTCACAGTAAAAACGTGTTTCATGTTCTTCAGATGGTGTCTCCTCTGTTCCAGTTTGCACCCATTGCCTTTTGTCCTATCACTGGGCACCACTGAAAAAATCCTGCTTCTGTCCTCTTTGCATCCTCCCTTCGGGTATTCATATACATTAATAAGATCCTCTGTGAACATTCACTTCTTTAGGCTAAACAGTCCTATGTGCCTCATCCTTTCCTCATAGGAAAGCTGCTCCAGTCCCTTCATCATTTTCATGGTCCTTTGTTATATTCTCGCTCTTATGTCTATATCTCTCTTGTACTGGGGACCCCAGAACTGGAAACAATGTTCCAGGTGTGGCCTCATCAGTGCTAAGTAGAAGGGAGAGATCCCCTTCCTCAACTTGCTGGCAACACTCCTCCTAATGCAGGGCAGCATGCCATCAGCCTCCTTTGCTGCAAAGCCACGTTGCCAGCTCATGTTCAACCTGATGTCCTCCAGGACTCCTAGGGCCTTTTCTGCCAAGCTGTTTTCCAGCTGGGTGTCCCCCAGCATGTATTGATGTATAGGGTTGTTCTTCCCCAGGCATAGGACTTTGCACCTCCTTTTTGAACTGCATAAGGTTTCTGTTGTCCCATTTCTCCAGCTTGTCAAGCTCTTTCTGAACAGCAGCATGACCTTCTAGAATATCAGCTACTTATCCTGGTTTGATGTCATCATCGGACTTGCTGAGGGTATACTCTGCCCTGTCATCCAGATCACTGACAAAGGTGTTAAACAGGACAGGAGCAAGTGTCGACCCCTGAGGTACACTGCTAGTCACTGGCCTCCAATCAGATGTTGTGCTGCTGCTGCTCACTGCCCTCTGGGCCTGCCCTTTCTGCCAGTTTTTGATCTGCTTCACTGTTTGCTCATCCAACCCATGCATCAACGGCTTGTTTATAACAATCTTACGGAAGACAGTGTGAAAGGCCTTTCTAAAGTCCAGATAGGCAATATCCACTGCTGTGCCCTTCCCTTCCAAGCCAGTTATTTCATTGTAGAAGTTCATCAAGTTGGTTAAGCATGACTTTCCTTGGATGAAGCCATGCTTGACTTTACTACTCCTGATGATTTTCTTGTTCAAATACCTGAAAAATTGTTTCCAGGATTAGCTGGTCTGTTACCTTCCCAGGGACTGAAGTGAGGCTGACTGGTCTGTAGTTCCCTGGGTCCTTCTTCTTGGACTTCTTGAAGATAGAGGTCACATTTGCTTTCTTCTAGTCCTTGGGCACTTCTCTTAGTTTCCATGATCAATTGAAGATTGTTGGGCGTGGCTTTGCAATGACATCTGCCAGCTCCCTCAGCACTTGTGGTGCATCCCATCAGGGCCCATAGACTTATGTATGTCTGGTTTGCTTAAGTATTCCCTGATCTGATCCTCATCCACCAAAGGTACATCTTCCTCACTCCAGCCTTTCTCTCTGGTCTCTGGGACCTGGGATTCTTGAAGGCTTGCTAGTAAAGACTGAAGTGAAGGTGGCATTCAGTACTACAGCCTTTTCCATGTTTCCATTCATTGAACAATGGATCCACATTTTCCCTAGTTTTCTTTTTATCAGTTCACTGATTTCACTGAATTTTTAGAGTTGGAAGGGACCACAGAGATCAGAAACCCTTCTTGTTGTCTTGGGCATTCCTGGACAGATTCAATTCCATTTGTGCTTTAGCTTTTCTAAATGCATCCTTGGATGCTCAAACAGTGTTTCTGTATTCCTCCCACATTACCTGTCCTGACTTACATCTTCTGTATACTTTTTGTGTTTGACTTTTTTCCCCAGGACCTCCTTGTTCTTCCATGCAGGCCTCATGGCATTTTTCCCTGATGTCATATTCATTGGGATTAAACTCTCTTGAGCTTGAAGGAAGGGATCTTTGACTATTATCCAGCTTTCTAGAACCCTCTTCCCTTCAGGTCCTTATCCCAAGGGACACCACCAAGCAGATATTTAAGAGACCAAGTCTGCTATCCTGAAATCCAGCACTATGATGTTGCTTTTTGCCCCCTCCACCCATTCAGGATCCTGAGCTCCAACATTTTATGATCACTGCAGTCAAGGCTGTCTTTGACCTTCACATCCCTGATAAGCCCCTCCTTGTTGGTGAATATGAAGTCCAACACAGCAGTTACCTCCTGGATTGCTTATGTCCTTGGTTGCCCCTCTAGCAGATATCAGGGCGGTTAAAGTGCCCCATGGGGACCAGAGCCTGTAAACAGGAGGCTGCTTCCAGCTGTCCATAGAAAGTCTCATCCACTTACTCTTCCTGGTCAGTGGGTCCATAGGAGACACTCACTACCTTGTCACCCATATTGGTCTGCTCTTTTATCCTTATCCATAAGCACTCCATTAGCAAGCAGTAAACTTCTGTATACAACAGGCCGGGTTGGCAGATGTGTATGTCTGTCCCTTGCAGCTGGGACTTTTTTCCCAGGGTGCAGGATAAAGAGACACAGAATTCTTTTATCAGAAACTACTATACACGGTGCTGTTCTTGCTCTTTTAATCCCACTCAGTACAAAATTTTCAGATTAAGAGGACTGTGTTATTAGAACAGAAATGCACCTGAGATGAGAAGATCAAGTGCTCTTTTTGTCTAATAGACTTACTTATGCTGAAAATAACTACTGTCTTTGTTTGCCTTGTTTTTTGTTTCGACCTTACAACATTAGTAGATTTATTATTAGTATTCTTAGAGGATAGTGTGTGTTTTCCCATGGAGTATTGTCCATTTCCACACAAATATTCATTGATTATTCCCTTTCAGTATTATTCACTTCAAGTGGAACAATCCAAATATTCATTCAAACCTTTGTAATATCTTCAGATAAATCTGTGACATTAAAAAAAAGGTTATGTATAAAAATCAGATTTGCTAGATTAAAAGTTGCCCAGGTAATACCGATGATTAGCAGACTTAAGCAAAGAGATCTACAGAAGCGATACATCATTTTGCATGATTTTCAAATATCCAGAGTCTTGTTTTGGCTCATTGAAAAACTCTATATGTGATGTTTCCCATCAGCAAGTACCTTGAAGAAATCTGCAACACCGAAGTACTATTCCTGAAGTGAAGTTGTAGTTATCAATGCTTTAGATGATGGAGTTTTGGGTTGTGATTAATTTAATCTGAAGATTAAGGTCTCTATTTGGTCAAATGGATGTCATTTATGTATCTAATTTCAGTTCAAGGTCTTGAACAACAGGACAACTGAAAGGAAAGCCTTGGTTAACCTCAAAGATTCTTAGATGAAACATGCTTCATAAAGGTCATCCTTTATATATGAGCCAACAGAGAGTAACACTTATCTGTGAAGTGCAAATCAGACTCATGATTTATTCAAGTGTTACAATCATGACCATGTTTTTCCAAAGCATACCAATACACATATACCTGACAGTAGAGTAATCCCTGGTAAACAATCAAGCTGTTTATTAGAAAACCTAGAGGCATCAGAACATTTGGACAGGCAGGTTGTGTGGGGGTGTGATTTTATTTTTTTCACTTTCTAAGAAAGCATTATATTTTTGAGCTAAAGGTAAATATGCTGCCAAGAAGAAAATCAGCCTCCACCTGATGCCCAACACCTTAGATTTTCAATGCAAAATATCTTCACCTGTTGAAATCATTATGAGTGACTGAAAGAAGTCTTGGGCAAACAAGAAATTGTTGTGCAACTCTAAATACAGGTAGCTTTGCTGGGTCAACCTATAATTAAACCATCCCATAACTACAACCAAACCACTACAGGCTTATCACATAAATATTTAAACAGATCAAATAGACCCGTAAAGACCCATCTCTTTCTTCCCACTTTAAGAAGGCTATAATTTGACCAGATCAAAGAGTATATGATGAGGCTTTATACTCCACCTGTGCTCCAGAACACAAAAGCAGTTGGCATCTTTTCCTTGCCACCTTAACACATGGTTTTAAGATCACCTCATGACTTGGGTTTTGTTTTGTACACGACTCTCAAGCTGTCGCTACATCAGTCACAAGAATAAAGGGAAGAAGTCAAACATATAACACTAACATAAAGCGAATACATGAAGCCTTTAGATAATAATCAAGTGATACGTGATTTTCTCACGCTACTGCTGAATTCTATAGTAACACAGGAGAGCCTTTGCTGTTGTATTTACAAAAAATAAAATTTTAGTTGCTTCCTTGCAATCTGAATTAAGCAGATGACAGCTAGAAATCCGGTCATAGAATCATAGAATGGTTAGAGCTGGTAGGGACCTTAAAGATCATCCAGTTCCAATCCCTTCTGCCATGGGAAGGGACACCTCCCAGTAGACCTGGTTACTCAAAGCCCCATCCAACCTGGCCTTGAACACCTCCAAGGATGGGAAAGCCACAGTGCTCTTAACAGCCAACAACATACACTGTTTTACACTTAAAAATTACACTTAGAAATATAAAAATAAAATTTCAAATAACATTATGAGAGGTAGCACTACAGACAATTTATTAGTTTTTATCTATCTTACAGAAATCTTATGGGAGACAAAAATTGCTCAATAAAATCTTAAGCCTAGTGTACAGTATAGATTCAGGACAAACCCCAATTTTTTTCTAGCTAGTTATGTGTTATACATTGAGATTTTTTTCTAGGATAGCTGTCTAATTTTCTTGTGTAGTGGTGACAGTATAGCATGGATCACTCTGGTCTGCAACATGATTATCGGGAAGAAAGCAAGCTTGGTTCATTCTGACCAGAAAAATGATGAGAGGAAGATATTAGTAGTTGCATCTTCTTCATTCACTATAAGGTTCACTTTGCTTTGAACCAAGTCAGGTGTAAACACTCACTGATGGGAGTCTACCTCCCTGACTATTCTCATTAAAATTATTTACTTTTGCCTGTCTGTTGTGATTTATGCTAGATGTTTGCATTATTATCAGTCTTTCAGTACTGCATTTTCTTGTGTCTTGGAATAGGATATGGTACATCATGTAAAAGATCTCTGAGCTGCTGCTTTTGAAAGAATATGCATTTGTTTCTATGTATCCCACTTAAAAAAAAAATGTCACTTTTGCTCTCAGTACTCATTTGATATTATTCACCCATTCAAATAGGAAGTGTGTGAGAGGACAGGCTGACTGAAACTCTTAACTCAAGTATGACCTTGTCAACATGAATGAGAGTTTCTGGCAGCAAGATCTGCCTCATTTCTTGCCTCTGGCCCTGTAGTGAGGTTTCAGGTCTCTACACCTTTCTCAGCTCTGTGCCCCGGTGAGGCAGCGCTTGCTGTTGACCTTGGGCAGGCATCACAGGAGGTGCCAAGCCCGAGGGATTGTGCCAGGCCTCATCTGCATTGTGCTTCTGGAACTGGGTTTGCAGGGAAAAGCACAGTCCAGCCAATGATGCAATACATATCTGCCAGAAATGCAGCACTACAGATTTTCTGAAATTTGGTATAGTTACAAAAAGGCTGAAACTCACTCCTGAATACCATTTTCTAGACCTCTAAATGCTTTCTATTATTTTTGGGAAGATATACATGCACACAAAATTATATAATTAAAAGAAGAGGAAAATATGTAGATGGGATGAAGAATGTTTTTGATGTGATTTTACTAGGGTGGACAAACCTTGCAAGCTGCCTGACAGTTAGATAGTTCCAAGGCAATTACTTATGACTGAATGATAAGAGGTGGTTTAATTGGTCAAAGCAAGGTAAGTGCTTTAATAAAATAAACTCAAGTTTGATTGGTTGTTATTGCAGCTGAAAAGTATGGTTTGATTGAAGCAGGAGATAACCTGTGCAATCAGCTGATGCTGGAAGCAGAAGTTATGTTTTTGACTGCAGACTTGTAGCAAGGTGTTGTGCAGTGGCTATTGGTTTCACACACATTTATGTACATAAAGATCTGCAGGTACAGAGACTGACAGACCTGATTGACAGAATACTCCCTCCCCTGCCATTTGTGCATGAATCTATCAGTGCCTCATTGCTACCGTTAACAAGGGCTTGCAGCTAGGACTGAAAGTTTCTTTCGTTAATGATAAGAACACGATTTGGGTAGAAACTGCGACAAAAAAATGGGCAATTAAACAACAAATCAATGAACAACACTTATGCCCTAATAAGCATTTACAGACAATCTGTTTTAGAGAAAATGAGTTAGAGAGGATTGGCCAATAAGTATCATGAGAACAGATCTAACTTTGAAACTCTTTTACTGAAAGTAAACTGAAACATTTTTGCATGTAAAATGTGGAAGAAGTTAATTACTGCAAGACAAGACTGAAGTGGAGTAAAAACCAAATTTGGAAATTATTTGTTGTCTTCATAGATCTGTTTGGTTACAAGGGAGCAATCACTCCCTTTTAAAATGTTGTTTAAAATCCAGCAGCTGGGCTATTGCAAGATAGTTCTGGAAATTGCTAACATGAGGTGGTTTTCCAGAATGTCCCTGCACACTCCACAAAAGGGTGACCAGAGACCCAAAGGCTAATCCAACAGGGGCTGTAGGAGTCTCAGGCTACTTTTACATTAGCAAACAGTCTGGCATACAAAGACTGGATCAGTAAGTTAAAATACTTGGTGCCAAGGCCTCTGCTTATACACTGAAGAGGGTCAGGGCAATTTCAGGTGGCCTCAGTCAAGATTTATCCTGGTCCCCTTCCTGTGATTAGAGGTTATTCAAAGAACTGTTCACTGGCTGAAGCTTTACATCTTTGTTAGGGGTGACGAGTGTGTTAGTTTGATGAGGACACAGAGCAGAGCTTTTGATTGACTGTCCTCCTAAACAATTCCAAAACTCAACTGAGAACTGCACTGGCATGCAGTAAATGGGGATGGCTGGGACATTTACTTCAAAATACTCTAGAACAAAATGTCAACATTGACACTGCTCCAATGTGTGAGGCACTCTTGCCCAATGCAGGGACCCAGCATCTTGCCAAAGGAATGCGAGAACTGGGATCTGCTATAAGCCTCTCTACTGTCTGACACAGTAAAAAGCCATCCTTGAATTATTATTGGGTGAAGTTCTTTGTGAACTTTAATTAAATTTCGTTAAATTTAGAGATGCATGGGGATATAATGTTTTTGTAGGTGCCTTCAGCAACAGCTACCATGTTTATCAGTGACACTCCACATGGAAAGACAGGTTCATTGCAATAAAGACAGAAAAGAGACAGATTTAATATTATAAAACCATTAAATGACAATTTTGTTGATATTATTTCAGTCAAGGTCCTATGCGCCCCAGGCTGCGAAACTCAAATGCACAAGGAAAACAGGATTTGTTTGTCTGGATCAACTAGTAAGTCTATAGTTGTGCAGGACTGGTGAATATCTTGCCAGTGAAACACAGAAAACTTTTGATGACATAGTAGGTGCAGAATCTGGGATAACTGATAGCATCATACTAAGAATGAGCAGAATATTAAAAGTAGTTAAGATCAAGGCAGAAGGCACATATCAAAACTGGTTAGCTTATATGTAGATATTTGCTGTGTGAATATGAATTCAAAACAATTTTCAAGCCAAGTTTAAAAAAAAAAAAAAGTTGAAGTATTGCACCAGCCACATCTTTGAGCTGTAAAAATCATTACAAATTTAATGCGCCAAGAAAGTAATTCTTCACATTCACAGAAGGAATACCGTCTTCAACTCCTGATGCTCTGAAATGAACATTTTTCATTTCTCAAAATGGTACTTCTGATTTGTTTGAGATTTGCATCAAATTCTCCTTTCCCTTCCAGGCAAACACAGGAAAGAGAATGGCTATGAGAGGAAATGAGCAGAGGCAACATGTATTCCATC
>JAOXNG010000012.1:113404210-113424108 GCA_028566535.1 Scolopax minor | reverse complement strand
GTTCAAGGATGGATGAGGAGAGGAGAGGAGAGGAGAGGAGAGGAGAGGAGAGGAATATATTTAGATGCTTCCACCTATGCATTCATCAGCAGAAGTACAAATACATCAATTTTCTTCTTAGTCTCTATTTTGGTCATGAAAACTGATTTAAAAAACAAGCTGAAATTCATATATCTGTTCACGTTACTTGATGTGATTTGACACTGTTGCTGAGTATTGTTCTGCTGCTACAAGGCAGTCTAATCTTACTGTCCAAACATGTCTTACCAACATGATTTAATTTGCTCTCGACAAAATTACTATGATAATAAAAAATTCTCAAAGAACAACAGTTGCAAAATTTCTCACAACAATGACTCAGTCATGGACAAGATCAAACATAAATGCAATAGAAGAAGAGATGTTGAGCAACTAAAGCTGACTCATGAGACACTCAGTAAAGTTAATTTTGCCAAAAGACACAAGGCTCCTTAGTTTACTCTCCTGGAAAGTAACATTAAAATACAATGCCCTGTGAGGCAAATGCACCAACACAATAATCAGAAAATCATATTTGAAAGGAAGATTAAACTATAGGGGAAGATTAAACTCTTCAAAGTGAATAAACTATTACAGAACACCAAAATACAAATGTGATCAGCCTGGAAGCAGGAGTTCAGAAGCTGGGGGGTGGATCTTTATTTTCGCTTGCTTAAGTACACGTCATCAACATAATCTTTTTTTCTTGCTTGTGAAAGTTCTTTGTTCTTCCATTGTACCTTCTTTTTTTGTTGTTCTGTTTCTGTCCCTCACCTTGAAGAGTGAAACACACAGGAACACACAGCCCATAGGATCAGAATAGCCATAATTGAGTATAAATTCCCCTGCAACACATGCAGTGGGGACACTGTTCCTCAGCTTCAATTGGTTTGCTCTAGAAATCTGTTGCTATTCGTCTGCACTGTGCTGTGTAGATGGGACTGCTGTAGCATTTTTTTTCCACTGCTGTTCAGATCAAGTGCACTCCCAAGTGCTTTATGATGTTCATATGTAAAATAATAATAATATTGTAGTATACTAACTATCAGAGGAAATGCAGAGGAGAAGAAAAGGAAACAGAGACAAAAATGCTTCTTGGGGATAAGTAGTAACCCTTGAGGTGAACTGGGATGAAATACATAGACTTCACTGCTATGTAAAATGCAAATGCAGGGAAGAGCAAGTTGGCAGTACTTCTTTAAGTTTTGTGGCCTTTTGGATAGCAGCATTCATCTCTCAGGCCGATTCCCAATGAATCTGCATCAGCAAGAACAGCAGGGTAAAGCACCAGGAGCTACTTCTCTGAGTGCAGAGCACATATCCTGTCGCAGACCAGGCAGGTGGTGTCACTTCTGCTCTTGGCTGCAGGTGAGGACCTTTTTTCAGGGACAAAAAAACATGGGATGTTTTGACCTAAAATTTCTGGAATGTCACCTGCTTCATGGGTTTAATGGTAAGTGATGTTCACTTTTACAGCTGCCAGTCACCTTTTCACAGACACATGCCCATCTTAAACAACAAAACCACATGTGGCTGTGCAGTATGAGTACATAAAAATGTGTCACAGGAGCAGATTTTTTACTCAGGTGTGAACAGTTAAACCTTCTGAGAAGAAGAAATGGAAACAATTTGCAAAGGTGCAAAAATCATTTACACTTGAGATTTTAACTAAAACCAATGACAACTTTGTATTGGATGTCATTTCAGCCCAGTGCATGGACTTTCTCCTGCACAGGAACTGCTGTGCAGAGTAATTGGGACAAATAGAGAAGGTGAACTAATGTTGAATCTTACACCCAACCTTTTACCAGTACTGCCGTGGCAGGTTGTGAAAGAAAGTTTTGGGACTCTGTTTTTAATTGCCCTCCTTGAGAAACAGGGAAAAAAATATACAAACAGAGGTCAGCAGATGCAGGAATGAGTACCTAGACATCCATTTCCATGAAAAGATGTGATAAAATAGGTTCAACACTCCCTATGACTAAGTTTTTGAAAGGAGATGAAGAAGATATTGCACTTGGATTTACAAAGGAAAAAAACGTTCTTTCTTGTTCAGTCAAATATTTAAGCTTTTTGAGTAATCATAGAAACAAATATTCCCAGTTTTTCTCCCTCATATTTCATTAATTAACTTTAATATTAAGTTATACTTCAAGGCTTTTTTTCTTATGAACAAAACATACATTAGAAAGAGCATGCAGCTGTGAAGATAGCACACCAATCCCTAGTATTCTAGGACAGCATTTAGGACTCAAAGATAACAGGTTATAGGTTATACGCCACTTGCAGAAAGGTAATCTATGATGAAAAATAAGCAAACAAACAATAAAGCAAGCACTAATCATATCAGGCAAGATTATATGCACCTTTGAAGGAGACATCAAATTAGGCTTCAAACATAAAAATAGTAATTAGATGATTTCAAACCAAAAATATGAACCAAAAGTACAATAGATTCTTGTGTGGTTATTAAAAATGAAATTTAATTTTCCTACTTGGAATGAAAAAATTATATCTTGAGCTACCTCTGAAATTGCAATGATCTGGAGTTATATTTCACTAAGCAGTGAAGCATGGCATTTTTGCAGTCTGGCAGAGCCAGCCAGTAGTTTGTATGGCTTATATGTACTGCAAGAATTAGCCTCAGGATGGCAGCATACGATGGCAGTAAAGTTTAAAATATCTGTTCCAACCCCAAACTGCATCCTCGGCTACTGCAAAAAAGCAAAATGCACTCTAAACACTGCAGTAACGCAAACTGCAAAAATCATCCATAAATCACTTAAGGATGAAATGGAATTAAAAGGTACCACTATCCCATAAACACATACAGTGATTTATCTGGTTTTGTTCCTAGACAGCTGTTTCAGTTTGTAAGCGTTATGGTTTTCACGCTTTCATTTGCTGCATGTTTGTTTACTATATACTCAATTATTGACAGATGAAAAAGGAGTACACCGTCAGATGGTCAGGATTAAGCTTGGACAGAAAGGAAGCCAAAAAAAGAAAAGGGAGGTTATAAAGGCAGCAGAGAAGGGCACCTTGCTCAGCTTTCAAAGTCAACCCTTCTCCATCACAGCTCCCAAGCCTGCCTTCATTCAGGTAGCAAAATTACAGCCTGTTTTCCTTTCTGTGGTTCATTTTGCTTTTCCTTTTGAAATCTGGTGGTGCCAGCAACAGCTGTACATGGAAAACAAGGATTTCTGTTGGAAGAAATCTCTGCTTTCAAGCATGCCCTGCCCTACTATAAGCCCTACTAAGCCATAACCTTACGCTTGTGGGAGTGGAGCAGGTCCTAGGGGGCAGCATGAGCATCTTGAGTGGAAGGAATTACTATTTAAAGAAAGCAAGGAAAATTTGGGGTGGTGGGGAAGTAAAAGATGACTCTAGACTAAAAGTGACTTTTAGTTAAAGACTAAAAAACTCCTCACAACTCTGGGGCAGAAATACCTATACGATCTCAAGAAGAGGATCCTCATTAGAAAAGTGCTCATTATTGACAAGTAGCATACAGGAAAATCTAAGGTTTGCATTTTGCAGCTGGTTGCGTTCACTTCACCCCTCAGAAGCATTTGCAAGGCAAGGTGTGCAACATCGGTTTATCTTTGTCCTGGTTACTGTGTACAGCAACTCCTTTGCATTTTGCAGCCTGTGCTGCCATCATGTGGCATTTTAGATGTTCACATCTCGGAAAAAAAAAAAAGGAAAAAAACCTTGTTTTCCACCATTTCTTTCCTCCCTTTCCATTTGCTGCCCCTCCACTGTCTGTCAGGAGAGAGTCTGAAGACTTGAGTCCCCTGTAATGCCTTGGACTTTTCTTCAGACTCTTTTCTGATTTTGTGCTTTGTTTGCATAAGCAGCAGAAAATCCAGCCCGTCCTAATGGTCAACCCTTGACAACAAGTAAAACTCAGAGAAGCTGCTGAGCCTTTGATATTGTGGGTAATTTTCAGCTTTGCTGGAAACAGTCATATATCTAGTGACCAGAGACTAATAAAAATAAACTTTAAGTCTTCTACTAATTGTCTCTTTATCACTTAACAATGAAGGAAACTTGTGTCTTTATTTGGTACTGGAGTTTCACTTTCTATCTCAGTTTACATAAACAATATGTCCTTTTCACTGTCATCATAGGAGAAATTGGAAAAAAGTCCTCTCTGGACCCCGTCCAACCACAGAAGAGAATTGCCTACAGTGTTTTTTCTTATGCTTCAGTAGTAAAATGAAAGGACTTCATATTTTTAGAAAAATAACCACCTAAGAAAACTATTGCTAGAGGATTTTAGCATCTGCAGTATCTGTTCTTTATCCTAGTATGTTCCAGACATCTTGCTAAGTATGAAATTTAATGCAAATCCTACTAAATGCAGTGAGAAGATCACATAAATTACAGTAAGCTTTGGATCATATCTCCTGTGGTCAGTTTCTTTGCTGGTTAGGCAACAGGAGTTGCTAAAATTAATTTCTTAAGTGGAAAAATAGAAAACCCAAACCATACACGGTGATCGAAATGGCAAGACATATAAGCAGTTTTTGCTTTTCTTTAAAACAAGAGTTAAATGGCCAAGCAATGTTCATTAAACCCCCCAAATTTCTAAGCATCAAGGAGAAGCCAACTGCAGAACAACGTTCCAATTCATATGGTACAGTTTTATCAATATGATGACACATGGTTTCACTTTATGTTTACAGTCTGCAGAATCTTCCAAGCGCTCAGTGAACTGGCTCTTCTGGGAGTCTGGTTATAAGTCTATAATATTTTTACTCACGTATTTCCCTTTTACCTAACACTGAAAAAATAATATTTCTTTTGCAGGGAAGGAAACAAAACAAAACAAAAATCCTACTGCCTGAGGGAAAACACTTAAAGGAAGTGTTGTGTTAGTATTTTCTATTTTTTTTTCCTTCTTGGCTGTCCATTATTAGGTAAGTGATACTTGGCTCCAGTCAACTGTATGCCCCCAGGCAAATCTTGTTTTTGCTCTCAACAAGACTACTGAATGAAACTATTTAATCTAAACTCACTTTCATGTCAGGTTTCAACTAAAAATTAATTTTATCAGCTAAAGGTTAGCTCCAGTAAAGAGCTAAGAGTCCATTAAAAACAGGAATTACATACTGAGCTTCTATTTGCCTTATTTACAGAAAAGGACCAGGATCCTTAGATCAGTGCTCATTCACCCTGCATATCTACCTTCTCCAAAAACCTAGTTGTTGCATGAAAAAATAGCACAGAATGGTCACCTGGGAAACAGGAGTGCCCTCATTGTTTCAGTCCATGTTTCCCCACTGAATAATTTCTTGATCATGCTTTCCTTCCACTGGGAATGATTTGCCATGAACATAAAGAAAAAGGAGATGTATGCCTAAACATGAATTGAGAAAAAAATGGAGAGAAAACATTTCTGTACAGCACTTCTGTTGGGTTGGTCTAGCTTGCATTTTTGGACCCCTTAACAGGGTGTTTCATTTACATACCATAATGGATAAGATAGATATTGGAACCATCCATGGATGGACAAATACAGGAACCTCCCAGTACTTCCCTCTTCTGGAGTTTAGGACAAGCCCCAGTCCCCTTGACACACCAATCTCATTTGTTCCCATTTGTCCCTTTCTTTCCATGATGATCTGATTGTCATGCTTAGGAATCTTTTTTTCATGGCACATGTGAGAGCTGCAGAGCACTTTGACCGTATCCTGATCTCGGTAAGCAGCAGACCAAGAGTTTGAGTGGTCCCTAGTTCTGCATGTTAGGAGCCAAAAAAACAGGCACTGCAATGTCTCACCTGTAAAAGCCTGCACTGGATTTAGTCTTCCATCAAAAAATAACAAATCCACAGGATTAAAACATTTGTGAAGGAAAGGGGGTTGAATTGTAACTCCTTCTACCTGGCTCTTGTTGAGACTTCTATCTTGATTTAGGACCCAACTCTAAGTTTTAGGTCAATCGAAATAAACTTTCTGTTTGCAGCTATCAAGTAATTATGTGAACAAAAGCAAAAAAAAAAAAAAGTCTCTAGAAGATGCTTTCATTGTCCTAATATTAACAAAATTATTAATATTACTTTGTCTTAATAGTAAGATCTTATGGGAATTTCTCACACATTTCTTAATAGAACTGAGCAAGAAGAAAATATGGCCCCACAAATTATTTTCAGAGAGATACAGCTGAGCCAAAGTGACTATTTCTGCTGTCCGCTGCAACTGGTAAATTAGCAAAGGTCTTGCAAAGGTCTTTCCTGACTTCATATATTATGTCTAGACAAATTTTCTCATCTTTCCCATAGATGCTGAGTGTAGTAAACATCATGTTAACAGTTTGAGTGTAAAAATACAGTCACCCTATCAATTGTAGATACTTAGTTATGATCATCATTTCAAAGTGTATTTAGTATCTTTCTGCAAGAAAAATATACTATCTGCATAACGAAATCAATGTGAAATGAAAGGAGTAAACAACATCTTGCAAAATAAATATCATGAAGTAATTCCCCACCAAAGCTTCAGTAATTACTGTATGGAGTAGGCTGCCCTTAATACAACAATTAATTAATTTTTCCAAATGAATTATGCAAGCCAATATTTTTTTCTTCATTAATGTTTTGTTGTAGTCATTAAGATCCATTAATGAATAACAAAGAAGCAATTGGAATTTTATTCTAGCTGATGTGTGTTAATGTGCTTAACTTGAACTAAATGTGTTTCCAGTATGTAATCAAATTTGAATCAATCAAATCAATTTACCACTGAAAGTCCTTTTGGAGCTGCAGCTGTTTTATATGGATGTCTCTTCTCAGAGAAAAATACAGACAAAACCCAAAAGACTACACGGCTCTGGAACATGTAACATTATAATTAGGAACCAATCTGCCTGATTTTTGTTAGGAGGATACTGTTTTCCTACTTCAAGATCCATTATAAGTCAAAGCGGCTAAATTATTTCCTAGGAATAAATCATCTAATGAATTTAGATTTCATAAATCTTCTTTGAAAGCTTTATGAATTCTAGCTTTTTTTTTTTTCCCCACAAAGTAGCAGAGAGTGAATAAATCAACTGATGAAATAATTGGAACTTACACAGCCTATATATTTTTGCTTACACAGTATTGTTTTCAGGGATGACCACTTAATTTAAAAATTTTCAACAATGAGCAGTGTTTATTATTATTATTGGCAATTTTCATGAATGCCCTTCTTCATGGAGTTGTAAGGAAAGATATAATTACCTAGTCAGAGGATACAGAGAAGATGCTTTCAGGCTTTTATTGGAGGTGCACAGTGATAAAACATTGTGCAATACACATGGATTGGAAAATAGAAAAGTCTGATTATTTTATTATTATTATTAAAAACATTAAAAAAAAAATCCAATCCCAGGAAGGTTGTCTAACAGGAAGGTGCCCAAAGTTGGCTGGGAATCTTTGAGATGTTTAAGGCACAACTAGATACCAGCTGGAGCAACTTGATCTGATTTGACTGGTTTTAAGCAAGGATTGGAATAGATAGCCTTCAGAGATCGCTTCTAACCTCATTATTCTGTGATTATAAAATTTGTTTAAAAAAATATGTATTCACCAGCAATCTAATTAAACAAGGTGAAACTGATAATATTGATACTGTAGGCCTGTCTTTGTTAAAAATAAGCTGTCTTGACAACTCTACAGAGTAGAAGTTGGGAAAAGCATAGAACTATCTGAACTTTGAATCATTATCTCTTCTGAGGTACCATAGACTTAAGGTACCAAAGGGACACTATAAATAAAGAGAAATATGACTTGTAAGACATCTCTGAAAAAAACGTGAAAAATCTTTGCAACAGCTGCCATACTGCATTTTTGACTTATGGACATCCTCATAATGACCACTGAGGGGAAAAAATAAATCACAAACTTTCTCTATATGTTTTTGTGCCCAAGCTTCCTAATAAGAGTGTGAGGTCTTCAGTCACACCTCCAGAATTAATTTTAAAGAAAATTTATATTCCTATGAAGTATCATTTGAATAAGCTTGTCATGGTCATACTAGTTCTGCAAAAATGTTTCTGGTATAATTCATTAGTGGGTTCACTGTAAGTATGTTTACTTACAAAGCATACAAAACCACACATAAAAACCACCACTTGATAAATAATTGAGTAGCAAATCACATGCATGCTTTTTCTTTTAAAAACGTTCTTCTCTAAATAAAAATATTTCAGACTTCTTCCTTTCCTGATTGGTAAAAAATAGTAGAATAATTCTCAGAGGAATTAAACAAAAAATGTTAATCCCAAATATTGTCAAATTGTATGTGAGAGTAAAATATTATGTTGTTAAAGCTGTATAGCATTCCTTCTCTAGTTATCTGTCCTGGTTAGAGGTAAAACAGGATCAGTGCTGGGGGTGGCTTTTTCTGCAACAGGCTCAGGGAGGGCATTTGTTGTCCGTCTCAGTGGCCAGTCCAGCCCAAACCATGATACTATCTCGGACTGTTCTGGAAAGCTGAGACAAAGGTCTTTGCAGATATTTCTTAAAACTGGTAAAGAGATCCTGCACAATCCTTTGGAATATGTAAGAAGATAGAAAGAGAAACTCCCATTTCAGAATCGCTGCAGTGCTTCAAAACACTGTTAATGTTTGCAGGCTTTTACAGAGTATTGGTGAGAACCAAAGGGAATAAGATGCTTTGTTTCCCATAACAATTCCAGGCATAATCAGGTTAAAAGGAAAGGCTAGGGAACATAGTAAAAATGAAAGTAATAGCTTTCTCAATTTTCTTCTATGCCTGAAAGTATTGGTGTTCTCTTTTTCACTATCTGATGCTATTTATTTATGGCACTCAGAAGGATAAAATATCAAATGTCTTTCCCCTGGTGTCGTGAGTAGAACCTAAACAATTGATTGTATCTATGTCTTGAAAGGGAGAAAACGATTATATGTAGCAGTGCTTTACAGATTAACTGCAGACTGGCAAATGAGAAAAGAAAAAAATAATTGAGAACAGAAATAGATGCACTGAAGAACACTAGAAATAATATACCTTGTTTCTGAATTTGCCCGATGTTCTAAAGCTATATTTTAGTGTTGTATGCTACTAAAATAGTTAATATGAAGAAAACTGGTTTATAATCACTTTAAGATTCCTTAAATGATTTTACTTTGAACCAAGCTGTATGTTAATAAACTTTTTTCAGTTACTTCACAAAGCTTGGACTAATCAAGCAATGAATCAATCAAAGTCTCTCTGCAGAGCTTCCCTATCCTCGAGTCATTCAAAAACTCTGCATTTTGCTGCATAACCAAAAAGGCATACCACTTAGAGTACACCAGCACACACTCACCCCTCAGTTATCTATCTGACCCAGAATGTACAGGATTCCCTGTGCTTCCCTGTTTTGCATCTCCTGTCACACTGCTGCTGGTGGAGTTAAATAACAGCAATAACAACACTGTAAAAAAATCATGTCTTGTCTCAAAAAACAGTGGAAATACGAGATATTTTTTTTTCATGATTAGCTTCTTCCTTCCATCTTCTTAAACATAGGAGAACAAAACCCTTGGTCTTGTCCTAGTTTTCAATAAAGTTGAACCTCATCTGGATTAGACGTATGGGTTACTTGAAGAAATACTACCTGGAGAGGTAAAATTTATGGAGTACTTCACCACTATCCCTTGTAAAAGCATTTATAAATTTAAAAACAAACCCAGAGAATGCTCATTATATTGACAGACTTCAGAATGATATTATATTCCTATGGAGCCTTATACTGCAAAAAAGCATTTAATCTTGTCTCTGTGTACCTTAAGGGTTGAAAAGTGATTTTAGGAGAAAACAGCTAGGCCAGTAGATTGTTTTATGGAGTCAAGAGATTGCATTTTGTTGCATCTAGAGAGTTTGAAGGGGCCACCCTCTGGATATACACAATTTCTGAAAAATCTCCTCAGGGTCAAAAACAATCCTAGGAGGGGCTACTGAAATCATAAATTGTATTGAAGGCACTTTTCAGGTTCTTTTTGAAGTTGAAAACTACATCACAAAGTGATTAAAACATTTGCAAGCACACTCTAAAAGGGCTCAGATCCCCTTGTACCAGAGACATTTCTTATGAACACCAGCACAGTGACTTTTGTGGGGGAAGGAGAGAAGAACTGAAAAAACAAAAGCTATTCACATACAGTAGTGAAATATCACCAATCCTTGGGAGCCTTACACATAGTCCTTGGGGTACTATTAAGGTTATGAATTATTCTCTCAGGGGTGAGATGAGGGCTCTGTCCCCCTGTTTTATGCTACACAAAGTAACCCTGGTCTAAAAAGCTTTCCTGAAAAGTGTAGGCTGTAAAAATTCTTTGGAGGACATGATTCAGATATCCGGTTCTTCTCCTGTTGTCCAATGTGGTGACTGCTGTGAATCATTATGACAGTTTTTACTCTCTGCATACATACAGCTTAGATCCTTAAGATGACGCACTTTATGAACCTTCTGTCTTCTCAGCAGTAGCAAAGATAGTCACAGTTGAGATCTTATCTCACTTTTAACCTCTTCCATGGGCTTTGCACTCTTTGTGGGCTGATGGCAAAGACCCAACGATCTTCCATGCTGTAAGCACAACACTCACGTGGGCCAAGCACTATCTAGGCTCTTAGGAAGTCTTGCTGTAAAAAATATATTCTACAAGCTATTATAAACCTCTAGGGTCCTGTGGACACGCTGTGGAGAAGTAACTAGAGAGGGCTAGATACCATCAGGCTACAAATATACAACAGTATAGCTTTTGTTGCATCAGATGAGTTTAAGCACCAATTCTGCCCATCAGGCTGCAGTAGAGGAGAAAATCTAGCCTTTCCCCCATCTTAGCAGGGAAAGAGCAGGTTGCCTAAGCCAAACCAAGATAAGACATCAAAGATATTTCAACACATGACAGGGACCTTGGTTCAGGAATAAAACTGTACCCATCTATCAGAATAAACTTGGAATTTCAGAGGATACTATTAGCTGAGGTGCAGTGCAACAATGTCTGGCCTTGGTCCAGAGCTAAGTTTCTTCTGTGATCTTTTTTACTCAGTGCAGTCAAAGTTCATAGGAAAACATGGTCTTCCAAAAATGCTATGAGTTTTTGGAATACGGTTAACATTTAGAAGAATTTACTGTTTATTTCAGCAGATTGTTTAGGTGTAAGCAGAAGAAAGATATAGCCATGGCACAGACTGTGGGAGAGATTTAGGAACATTGCCAAAACATTTTTGGTAGACCGGAAAACAAGGAAGGAAATGCTGCTTAATTTACTTTAGTATCACAGTGATTTGCAAATATAATAGAAAAATATTAAAATACTGAATACCCTCAACCAATTAGGAATGTGTGTGGAGTTTTTTTGGCTTTGATTCTGATTTGAATTGGTTTTGTTAACATTTCCTTCTGCAGCCATAGACTATTTCTGCATCAGGCTATAATGGTTGTTACAGTTGTTTCCAAGAATTAACCCTGTTATGCCACAGAAAGACCAAAAGCATCACTAAACTCTGTTCAGCGTTGCAGAAAACCCATCTCGGAAGTCATTTGATGTCAAATAAGAAGAGGCCATCTCTTAACAGAGCGCTGTCAGTCTCTCTTCTGGTTCAGGAATCACTCAGACAAAGCTCAGAGGTTTTGTTTTGCAAGGTCTATGCAACAATCTAATATACTTTAAGCACATTTACTTTGGAGGCCTCCATGAACTGCAGGGTGCTTCCCCTTGTGCCCTTAGTTAATTTACTGAAGATAAGAAATCCTTGTGGAGAGTTCTCACTGTAGTCATATAAACACATAGTTAGGAAAAGAAAACCAAAACCAACAAATATTTTTATCATGGCAGCATTTACCTCAGTAGAGTAGAGCCTTGAAATCCTTTTAGCTCGTTGTCACGAAACCCAGCTCTTAAACCCATTCTTCTGACAATTCTTATACATCTTCCTTGAGATTTATGAACATACAACAGAAACTTGGATAATAAACTCACAAATTAATGGAAAGTCTTATTTATTCATCTCAGTAAACTGCTTGTAAACTATTGACCACATCACTGTTGATGACTCGTTCATAGAATAATAGATGAACAATGCAAGCATTGTGTATCATCTTTATTCATGTACTTCCATTTTTCTGTTATTCTCATTTCCCTTGCTTTCCACTGGAGAATACATGGTACGCATTTTTTTTTTGCAAATGAATTCCGCCCCCCCCTCCACTCCTTGAACAATCCTAATCAATTCTGAAAAATGAGAATGCAATTCAGAATGCAGGCTTCTTTAGAAGTATATTATTTTATAGGCAGCTAAATATTAATTCTACATATAATTTAACAGTAGGCATTCATATTAGGAGTTTATTATAAGTCAGACGAAAACTAGGAGCATAGAATCATATATAATAAGAATAATGGTTTTGACCTGTCATGAACCCAGAAGACAGGGATTAAAGTTCTATGGGAACAATATTCAATGATAACTACATTTTACAGGTATCAGAAACACACACCGCAGAAGCACTGCATGCCATGCAATTCAACATGGTTGAAATGCCTCTTCAGAATAAGCACAGACTTCACACTCCCTCCAGAAACAATGAGACTGTTGGTGGAAATGTTTAAAGAAACTCATAGGAAAAATAACTGCATGATACCTAACCTGCTATTAAAACTGAAAGCTGAAGCTCACAGGAGTGAATGTGATTCATTGTACTACGTCATTAATCTTTATGAGCAAAATGATTACAAAATTCTATGGGGAGGGGAAAACAATTACTTAATGATGTATAAAAATATTCCCATAGATATTTCAGAAAGCATTGTACATAAAGCTGTCTGTATAAAGCCCTTGGATGGTACAAGCAGCCCAGTCAGTGGCATACTTTTAAACTGTAGGAGAGTTATTTTCTAATTTTTAACTCTCTCCCAGTCACTGTTTAACATTCCATGTTCATGTACTATCTACATTGTTAAATTGCCCGCAACTCCAGAGCAGTCAAGCAGTACTCAAATTAAGCCACAAAGTAATTAGGTTTCAATCACTGAATATTCACAGCTCAAATTATTTAAAGAGATGTAGACAATTCTGCAGCAAAGTCAAACATTTCTATTGACCCTCCACCAAACTGTAAAGTAAATATACCCTGATAAAACAGAACTTTGATTTGTCTTCTATAAAGACTTTTTTCCTGCCTCTCCTGTTTCACTTTAGAGGTCAGTTGTCTATAATGGATATAGACACTCATGTGTATGGATATACATACTCATGCATTTACAATAGCGTGTTGAGGTGAAAGGGTAAACCACAAAAGAACCCAACCAACCAATGTTTTTAAAGAGGATTTTTAATTTTTTTTTCAATCTGCTACTCTATTACCTGTTCGACAATTTTGGTAGCACAAATAAAAAGCATGCCTCATATTTATATTAGGAAGGACTGACTAGTGTTACTCCATTCAATCTACCAAACAAGTCAGAAAACACAGCGATATTGCTCTACTGGACAGAAATCCTGATACTTGATTGTAGTGTTCAAACTCAAGGGAAAATCAGAAAAAAAAAAAATTTGGCAAAAGAATGATACTGAGGTCAATACATGCATGTTTTTCTGCTGCTGAAAAGTACAAGGACACAGGTAAGTGAGGTGTTCAGAGCTAGTAGTATTTAAAACAGTACCAAAAGAAGAAATTTACTTGAAATTTTGACTGAGAATGGTGAAAATGTTCATTTCAGGCAAATAATAAGTGTAGGCAAGAGAAGAATCAGCTTTATTCCAGTTCAAGTCTGCCAGCTTAATGAAGCTAGCTCCAAATGAAACATGAAGTGTAAAGTGGCCCATTTTGGTTTTCGTTTACTTTTTTAATGGACACTTATACACCACACTAATACTAGTGTCTGAAAAGATAAGTGAGATAGTCCACAATCTGTGACCAGGGTTTATAGCCATCTGGCTTTCTCACCCCTTTTTTATATATTATTCTTTTGCTGCTGTACCTTTCTGTTAACACAAGGGGGACTATGATACAGCAAAGACTTCCCCGCTGCCCTCAGTGGCATCAAGTTGACCAAGTTCTCTCTACTTATTTCTGCTCTTTTCAGCCATTGGTTTGGCAAGTGGATAGAGCAAATGCTGGCAAATTACTACTTTCTGAAAACATCTAGCAGTCTTAAGTACACTTTGGACTACTCTATTTTAGCATTGGGCAATTAGCAAGTCCTTAACTGTTCCCCATGTAGGAACTGGAAAAGAGGTAGAAAGTCCTCTCCACTCTTTTGTCATGTGTTAAACAAAATAACTCTCTTTCTTAGAAAACTTGCTGGGATTCAGCTGTTCTATTTCTTGTTTAGAAACAAAATACTTCAGAAAATCATGTGGTTTTGGACAGTAAAGTTAATCAGGTCAGACCTCAATCAGAATGACTAGCTGAACATAAGACCATAGCCACAAAATACTACCAATCAAGAGCCCAATTCTGTAGACATCAGTCATAGTTGACCATAAAACATGTTGCTTTACACAACTTAACTCGTAGACTCAAAAGGCCAGTTACTGCTGAATTAGAGTCTGGGAAGACAGTTAAAGGAATTTTTGTGTTAATGAGTAAGGAAGGAATATTCAAGCACTCATTCAGTATTAGAAACCAAATGGTAACCAGAAATACAGAAAATAAATGGCCAGATAATAGCATACATATAAACCTGTACACTTGCATAACAGAAAGAAATAAGATGGCTATGAGGTTAAAAAATTGTGTTAGACTAAAGTTTATTGTAAAGTCTTTTGTTCCAAATACATACCAGAGCATTTCATTAATTAAGAGATGGAGAACAAATACAGCCATCACTCTGCTCAAAACAAACTAGTCAATAGTCCCTGAAGTCCAATTCTCTTTTATAGAGAGAGAGTACCCATAGAATTATGGCAATGATATTAGATTTGCTTCTTTTAGAAAGCACTCCAAGATCTGCCTTTTGGTGGAAGAAGAGAGAGAGTAACAGAAAAGAGACTAGACTCTAAGCAGCACATTCAAGAGAATGCTCCTTTCCAGCATTTGTCCTACTACAGGGTACATGCTAGAAAAGATCCAAAGTCTCAGTGGGGAACTTGAAAACATGTTCTTTTATCCCTCAAGAATTTTGCACTACATCCTATCAAACTGTACTCTACTGTAGCTAGAATCTCTTGCTGTCACATTTACTGACTCTGCCAAGACTATTTGTAATCTTCTAGTCAAAGCACAGCATCTCGTCTACCAGCAACACAAATGTTGCTTTTACTGACGCATGTGTCAACAGTAAAAACAGCATCTCTTTAAGACTAAAAACCATGATCTCCTCACATTTTTTTTTGTAATAAGCCCATGAATTTACTTAAAAATGAAATTAAGTGGAGAAGATAACACAAAAAAAAGTTACAGAATTGGGGAATTGAAGCATCATTACCCTTTCAGACTGGGCCAGGGCAACCACTTGTTACAGTATCCAGCATTTGGCCCATAAAAGAGTTTAAAAGAAGGAGTACAAGTCATCTCTATTCCAGCTGCAGTCAAAATCATGCACTACAACAATCATGTTGTTGACTCACATGTACACCAAGTCAAATATTTTGAAGACCCAAAACACTCTTGGAGCTCAGTTTGCAGTCCCATTTATTTGTTTTTCTGTTTCACCAGCTCCAGTTAAAATTCAAGGCTGAGAAACACAAGTTATTTCTGTAATTTAATGGTTGAAGACAGAATCATTTATTGTGGGACTCAGCGGGCATATTAGTGTATGTAAGGCATATTTTCCTGTTAATTAACCTCACGGAGCGATGAGACAAAATGACCCAGCAGCACAGATTTGACTTTTACTTATTTTTGTCTCAGTGCATTCTCTCACTTGTGTTTCCTCTCCCTTGCCCACCACCATATGCTGCCATTTTTCACTACCATTTTATTGTAAACAGCTAACAAGAAGCAAAGAAGAAAAGGGCACGGAAAGTTAGTAGTTAGCAGCTCCCAGTGAAATAATTATAGACCTGTTATTTCTGCTGTTATTCTGATTAAAAAAAGACGCAACACCCTACTTCTCTTCTATCAGGGGGAAAATTGAAGCCTTCCTGTCCTACAGCAATGGTTTCTTGTGACTGTCAATGCTGATGCATTCATTACCACTAATGTAGGCAGTTAAAGGTCAACATGCTGGAACACTTACATGGCTCAGGTTTAATTTAAAAGAAATAATTTGAACAGAAGATCTAAAAAAAGAGATTGGGTGTTTTTATAAATAAACATTGAGGAGTTCAGAAATAATTAAATGTGAGCACAGACATGACTAGACAAGACATCTACAGGTAACAGATAAACAAGAACTAGCATAACAGACATCTTCCAATAGGTGAACATCTGCCATTATCCTTCAAAGTGTCTAATCATTTTTGGTCTTTTTTTTTATTCTTGTCTGTCCCTTATTGAGTATGCATCTCAGGTCAAATTATGAATTTCCAGAGAAAGAAAATTATCATATAGAAAACATTACTTCAGGGAATAAAGCAAAATGTGAATTAAGGCCAGCATATAGAACCTTTTAATCTGCAAAACATAAGTTCATATCGCTTGTTTTCAAAGACTGGTGAAGGAGAACAATTATCAAGCACTTTTTATATCAAATGCTTTCTGTTCTGCCTGTTAACATTCCTACCATTTTCTAAAATATCATATTTGCCTTAAATTACAAACAAGAAAGAAAGAAGAGACACCAGTTAGATATATCTGTTAACTGCTCTCCACCAAGTTCTACCATTTGTAGTATGAACAAAAGCAAATACGTAGTGCCTGCTTTGAGAGCTTTCTGGAAGGAGTCCCCTGGCTGAATTCCCACCATTACTCTCTTTCTGCAGACTCCAGTCATTAACCAACCAGTCACAGCTCTTTTTCCCTCCATCACACCATTGTGTGCAACTATATGAACAGCAAAAATGGTGTAGATATTGCTCACATTATGAATTATTTGGGTTAAGTATTTAGCAATTTTTTTTTTTTTTTTTTTTAATTTTTCTCTGTGGTGCCTGGTGACAGGACAAGGGACAATGGGGACAAGCTGGAGCACAGGAAATTCCATCTCAGCATAAAGAAAAACTTCTTTCCTATGAGGGTGACAGAGCTCTGGAACAAGCTGCCTAAGGAGGTTGTGGAGTCTCCTTCTCTGGAGATATTAAAAACCTGCCTGGATGCGTTCCTATGCAACCTGCTCTAGGGGAACCTGCTTTGGCAGGGGAGTGGACTAGATGATCTCTGAAGATCCCTTCAAACCCCTACCATTTTGTGATTATGTGATTCTGTGATTCTGTCAGTAGCAAGAGGTGGCTAGAGAAGTTTAGTTTTCCTCTAAAGATCCTAATTCTCTGGTCTTTTCCTTTAAATGTATATCTATATATTTTATTTTCTTCGTGCTTCATTGTCATTACTCTTCTTCCCTCATTTCCCTACCAGCCTAACCAGTTCTTGTCTGTTACTAGCCATGTAGGGTTATCTAATAGTGAAGAAGGTGAGAGACATGGCACTAGGGAAAAAAAAGATATCAGAATAGTAAGTTTGTATCAGACCAAAAATTTTCCCTGCTGTCCTCTAGAACCCACTAGACAGCACTTGAATACACATTTAGCATTTTATATATATGTGTGTGTCTGCTTTTTGTTTCAAAGCTTCAGTAACCATAGCTTCCAGGCAGAGACTTCAAATAGGTCAGCATTAAGAGGAAAGAAAAAAACACTATATAGAACCTTAAGTCAGGAACCTGGTCATGAAAAACCTGCTCTTCATTAAGGGGTAAAATTCTTTGCAGCTAGCCATAAACAAGTATAAGCTTCTAAACAGATAAGTTTTTAACAAACTGGGCAATAAATAAATAAATAATAAATGCAATACAGTCACCCTTGACAGAGCTACATCAGAAAGGGCTTGCCAGACTGGTTCTGGGTGTCTGTCCTACAGGAGAATATGTGCTAGTTGATAATAGGATGAAAAGCGTGCTAGCTGAAAGATTTTGATATAATTCTTTTTAGAAACACAATGCTCTCTACTGAAAAATTTTTCATTCAGGCCTGCCTAATTCATAGATTTGTAAACAGAGCTTCAAAATGGTTCATTGCTTGAGACAAACTGGATAGCTGAAAGCCCAGTTGGGAAATGAACGCAGAATGTATCCCTCCAGATTTCTCTTAACAAGCCTTAACCAAAGCTTTGCTGCAGCTCTGCTACCCTCCAGAGGAGCTAGTTTAATACCTTTCCCCTAACCAGAAGCAGGGGCAAAAGTTCCTGAATTTCCTTTTCAAGAATCTCACTAACTAAGAGTTCAAAAGACCAAAAGAAAGACCTTCTTCCTGGCTTCCTGTCCAAAAAACATACATTTTAGCTGCAAGTACTTACCTCCTTGTTTTTTTCCTACAGCTGTGCTTTACTCATGGAACAGGTGACTGAATATTTTCTTAAGGTTATCCTACTCTGTTTCATTAAAGCTTCCCCTTCCAGGATCAGCTCTAACCAGCAAGTAACCTTTTATAAGCCAGATGCTCACTATCTGCTGTGGAGGCTGCTAGGCAACTAATTACAGGGGGCTAGCATGGATTTATGAAATAAAGCTTTTATAGACCTTGGCTTCCCTTAAAGGAACCTGCTATTCCCTGACAACCTGTAAAAGAAATCAGGTAACCTTTTTCTCTGCATGAATGCCTTCCTATGTGAACAGGATCAGAGCAGCTGCTGGTAGGAGATGCTGCTAGTCTGCAGGCAGGATTTAATTATTATGGCAGATGTTACCAGGTAATACTATTTAACATATGTCTGCTTAGCCATTCACAGGCAGACTTGTACCCTGAGTTTACCAGAAGCCATATAGCCATGTACATATGGCACAGAGCCAATAGATCTGACTTTTTAAAACGAGATTATTAGTCCAGAGCTGTACTATCCGTAGTCATGTGGCTGCTATCAACTCAGAGAATAAACAAGAAAAGCTTTGTTCTGCTTGCATCCTTCCCTCTCCAAAACCACAAAAAACCAAAGAGCTCTAACAAAATGAAAAACCCATTCCCCATTGTCTCCCATAATTACTTTTGTTGTGATTGAGACTTAAGGGTGTTGTTAGATAATTTCAATTATGCGGGGTTTGGGGTAGGGAATGCTATACAAGCAGAGAAAGAGTTTAATCTCTATAATTGGGAGGGGATTTTGTTTTGTATTGTTTTAGCAAGATTCTTGAAAGAGAAGATTGTTGCTGTTGTATTGCACTGTCTTTGTGGCATTGCTGGTGGCTGGAAAACAAAAACAGGCAGTGCTTTGAAAATACACAGATATCATGTTACTTAAATCTTCCACAGAAACCTACGCTTCCAGGTTGTGTGCATTTCTTAGGGCTGAAGGAAGGGTAATCATTTTAACATTTGTCATGTGTGTTGTCATGAGAGGCACATGCCTGTGCTAGACTGGGATGCTTCATGGACTGCTTTAGGTTTTACATCATTTATATGTGCTGGTTTCACATTTTCAAGATGGAGAAAAGCGTTCGGTGAAGATACAGTCATGCAATTATGAACGAAATCACCTATAAACTTGTATATCTAGTTTCAGTTGGGTTGGAGTACTGTAGAGCAAGGTTTTGGGGATTGTTTTGAAAACACGCAAGCTTCTATATTTAGATGTTATCTCTGCTTAAAATAACTTAAGCTGTTTACTTCTAATTAAAGCAAGCTTGTAAAAAAACCTATGAACCTTATAATATCAAGCATACAGGCAAAGTGCAGTTCAGTTTTTTGTTCAAATCCACTTACCATGATTTGGAGTCTGAAGGTACACCTAAATCTTTTTTCCATATTGTAACAAAAATACCCCCCCTCAAACACTACTACCTTAGT
>JAOXNG010000012.1:113369391-113387953 GCA_028566535.1 Scolopax minor | reverse complement strand
GCTTTGAGCAACCTGGTGTAGTGGGAGGTGTCCCTGCCTATGGCAGGGGGGTTGGAACTCGATGATCTTTAAGGTCCTTTCCAACTCAAACGATTCTATGATTCTATGATTCAGACACTGCTTTTTCCTAAGGGCAACAGTCTGTAGTTTCCTAAGTCTGTCTTTCTGTTTTACTTGTCTTGCTGGGGCTGGTTATCACTCCTTCCTTGTTTATGTGGGTTTACGGGGCCTCCACTGCAGTGCCTCATTATAGATCCTCTTAGATGGTAATTAACATTTTTGAATTACATTCTTATGGACCTCTTGCTTGATCCTTTGTCATACTCCTCTTCCTGTGGGGAAAAGAGCCCCCAAGGTTTGGGGTTCATGATATAAAGCATTAACTCAGGGACTGAAAGAGATGCTTTAATAAACTGCCATGGTCATGGCACATAGCAGAAATCAGAATATGCTGCTGAAAGGTTTCTTTTGATGCCTAGACTATAGATATTTGTATTGGATAGTACTTGTTCAGATATTGATTGTGGGGAGAAAAGTGTAACTTTTCCAAGTCAGCTTTTATGTGGGAAGCAGATAACGTGAGAGCATCCTGGATATTTGAAAATATAATGTCTTGATAGGATAATACACATCCACTTCTCTTAATGCTGTTCTCAAAAGCCAGAAAACAGAAAATGACAATGAAAGTAACAAATACTTCAGTTAATACAAGGGGAGAGCCAAGAAACTCTAGTGTTATCCACTTCATTCTAGAGAATTTTCTGGTGAGAGCTGAACACAGCGTGTGACATATTTCAAAGGACATAAATCTTGCAATGCACAGTAATGCTTCTACCAAAGAAATGCATATGAAACAGTTTTATGACTGACTTTCAATATGCTGGTGTAAATGACATTGCCAGTGGAAGAGTCTGCTTGGTGGTTACCAGATTATGGTGTTCTTTAAACTTTCCTGCCCCAGCAAATGGAGTGAAGACTTGGCACTGAAGTTTAGTCTCATACATATGTCATTCTTGTGCTGGACTAATTTCACACAATTTAAGGAAGAGTTTGAAATAAACCATTTCTTTATTTCCATCTTTCTCTGCAGCATATTATTGAAGTCTTGTTAGACATTTTTATATATATATATGCATAAGGGTGGCATTATTTGCCTCTTACTTCCTTACTTTGGAGATGCATAAATATGTAATAATAATAATGATTTAAAATCAGTATCGGCAGTTTCCCTAGGTACATCAGATTTCTGCACCATTTAATTTGCTGTCAGCAAAAGCTTGAGAAGTTGATGTCAGAAATAGTTATGAAGAATACTTAAAATATAAATTTAGCATATGTTTTTTTGCCAAAACAGAACCAGGCAGTAATGACAATGACTTCTCTGTCTGTCATTCTATATAGTTTGTGAGCTTCAGGATTGCACACTGAATTATACACTGGATTATCCACTGAAATATTTTAAAAATATCTGTTGCTACAATGAGATATAGAAATCTGCATGAACTCACCTGCATATTTGTCCAATGAGGCAATGACATGAAATGATGCAGTCTTCCCAACATTATATTTTATATATAAATCAAATTTGCATCTTCCATTAGACCACAAGCATTAATTTGTGATCCATGAGTGAGCAAGGCAGTGGTGATCCTGGTGGGGAAATAACAATGAAATTATTTTAACAAAACTCTAAAGAAAATATGTATTTTTTTTTTCCCTCCGTGTAAGCATAAGGCCTGTTTATCATCCTGCAACATTGACAGAATTCTCTTTGCATATTTTCATGCAGGAATTTCTTACCCAGCCAGCCAGCTACCGAGAAGATCGGTTTGTGTTTTGCGTAAAGTCACTAAAATAAGCTTCCCAGGGAGCATCTCTCCTAGATGTCATCTTGCTCTTTGGGCGGAAGGTGGTGCTGTTGATTAGGGACAATACAGCTCAGTGTTCTTCCGGCAAAGAGGTGATCAATTTGCTATCACTGCAGTCATTCATTATTGAACTTAAAAGAAGCAGCCATCTGGAATTTATTCCAGTATTTGACTTCAGTTATTTTACTGCTTAACAGTGACCTACAGAACAATTTAACCACGTTATTCTCTCCCTTTTTATGTAAATCAGAGGAAACAGCCAGAAAAAAAAAAGTATAATGCAATTCATAATGTTTTGTTACCTGCATAAAAAGCATAATACGATCTGTTCCAAAAGAGGAAAAAAAAAGCATCAAAATATCATTTTGGGAAGTCAGAGAAAGGCTGTTGTAGAATAAGTAAGAAAAAGATTCAGATATTTTTTATTCAGGTGTTCATAGACTTTTAAAGATTTCCATTCAAAGAAGCCTTCACAAGGGAAAAATCTTTCTTCTTCAATAAAATGCAGAGTTCTATTAAAAATTAGTACATTTAGTGCTTGTGAGACACTGCAAACATCAGGCCTGTGCTCAAAAAAACCCAAAGAGAACAAGAACCTGCATTATGATTTTCCTTCCTCATGCTGTTCTTTTTAGGAGAAAAAATAACTCTTGTGATCAGAACTAGAAGACTACTCATTGGCAGCATGAACATTTCTAGTGACGGTCTCCATCAGGATTCCCACTGCAGAGGTATTTTTTTGTCTTGTTCATTAAAGCTAATTCATCATTCACTTTTAGTTAACTGCTCTGAGACTATAATCTCCACTAGAGACTACAGCCTTATTTTTCCATATGACTAAATGAACTCATAGAGCATAAAGTGTCCACAGGGTATTAGTACCTTATTAAAGGACTAGACTGTGATTTGAAGTCTTCCATGGCAGGTTACCCAAATGACGGGTCCACTTGTGTACTGACTGCTTACTTCTACCTCATCCTTGCGGAGTCTGTAGGGACCGCTCTGCAGTCCTCCTCCTCTCCCTCAGCCTCTCATCCGTGTCATATCTCATTCTCAGGTTCCCAGCAGCATGACTGAGCTGGCTTGAGGACTGCAATACAAGCAGTCAGGCCCTTTCTTGCCAGCATTTCATCTTCTTTCTACTGTAAAGGGGAAGCAGGGAAAGTGCTGTGGTTTTCATTTCCAGCAGGAGTTAATCCTGGAGTGTGAGATTGCAAGAATGGCTCAACTAGATCAGAGCCAAGGGTCAGTTTGCAAAGGATCTCATGTCGCCCTGGTAGGGCCATAGCAAAAATAGTCTAAGAAAGACTATAAGCATAAGAGAAGCCTTCTTCTGAAAACATAACCTCATTTTGAGGCAGCCACCAGTTTACGTTACACCTGAACATATGATCATCTACTTCATAGTTCCTGAATCTCTTGGATATATTTCCTTTCCACTTTTGATTTCCACAACACATTACAGTAAATGATAGTTAAATATTCCACCATTTAATGCAATGATGTCCCATTCTTTCTACATTTACTTCCTGCTGAAAGGACTCTTGGGGCAGGGTGGGGAGGGATGTTTCTCTGGTTGTTTTACGAGGCATAATGAATAATTATTCATTATCTATCTCTTAATCTAATATCTTCCATTTTTTTTACAACTTCATAGCCCTTTTCCATATTGCCTTTACTGTGGGATTATCTCCAAAATAGTCCTGCTCTATTTTGTCTCTGTGAAGTGTTCAGGATTATACATGTACAAAATAGCCACAGTAAGTACCAAAGAAAGAAATAAAATCACACCTTGGTATATCATAATATCAAAATCAGTACCTGCAAAACAGTAATATCCTCAAAACTGTGTGTATATATTGATCACATATCTTAGAAGTTGTCTTTGGCACCAAATTGCCTTTATTACTTATTTAGATGAGAAGGAACAGAAATACAGACAAGTCAGGCTGCTTACCCAAGGTCATACTGTTGGATGCAAAATCATTTTCAAGCTCTGAACCTATAAAACAACACTACCTGCTTGTGTGTCTCACCGTTCTCAAGTTCCTTACTTCTCCTGTTGCATGTCTTTGTTATAGTATAATTTACATTTTGGGTGATAATTATAGAAAAGTCCACAGTACTGGGTGCCCAAAAAGAATATTCTGTTCAAGAAAATGTGATGATGCTTACTCTTCCAGGTGCAAAAAGATTAACAGCTTAGTTGCTGTGAGATCCCCAAATGCTTAGCTGGACATCCACTGGAGAGATCAGAGATGAAAAAAGGTGACATGTTTGTATCTGAGAGCCTTCAGTGCAAATTACAGAATGTGAGACTGCTCTATCAGGAATCCTGGGAGACCACTGTTATTTCTCAAAGTGCTTTCAAGTGTTTTCACAAAATAGGCTTACCTTACATTTCTCTATGCAACTACTTCTTCTGTCTGCTCCTCACCCGTTCTTCCAATGACCTGTAGTTTTACTTCCCAAATTGATTTCACTTTTCTTCTTAACAAAAAAGAAAAACTGCAAAACTGTTTCTTTTCTTGGGCTTCTTATTGCAAGAAGACTTTTCCAGTTCTACGGCATAAAAATAAGTCTTCAGTGAAATTCCCCTCCTATGCTGTGCTGCTTTGATCATGGTATTAACTGGAATCATTAGAACATACACTGTACTTTTCACTTCTTTTTGGTTTCTGCCAACACAACTCAGGCATCTATATCTACACAATAAACACATGCACACTGCGGACCATAATATACCAACGGTTTTAGGATCAAGATCTTCTTTCTATATTAGGTTTTGACTCAGTGGTTTGTATTAGGCAAGAATGTGCTTTTAGCCAAACTCTTGTTTTTTGGGCACAGTCCTTCTTCTGAGAAAGAGCAGTAGTAAACTCTTGTCTTCCCTTTTCTCTCTCAAAACAAGGTTTTAATAATCTAAAATTACAAATGAAGTATCTACAACTGACATATGCTGTGTAGAAAGTACTAGTGTTCTGAAGTCTGCATTCACTCCTAGTTATGAATTATTGGCAAGGTCTGCCCTATAAAACTCCTGTTCCTTTGGATGTGGCCGACACATCCCCATATTTTGGAGTTGACTAGAAGGTCTTGATGTTAAATAATTTTCCATGATGGACTTTGTCATGCAGTTATTAACCTGGAACTGGTGCAGATCTGGTAAAGTAAAACGCAGAATGCTGGATTTTGTTTTTTGCTTTTATGGAGTTAGATTGTAGGATAGGCAAGCTTGGAGGGGCCATTGTTATTTTACACTCCATTGAAGTTATATGGGATTTGCTGTGAGAAAGATGACAAAATGCATGTATTAAATATTAAAACTTTCTGTCTTTGAATATTTTACAGTTTTAATTACACCATTGCTCCCCAACCAATGAGATATTCGTACTTAAAATAATACGAAGCACAAAAGTAAAAATAACACTTCGTAACAGTGCATTTAGCTTGAAAATGCACTTTCAGAATAAATTAACCTGTGTAGTGGAAGCAGCTCACATAGATATAATGATCATATGGGATATTCTGGTTCATAGCTAGTATTCTCATGTTAAGGCCTCTACATGAAGGATTTCTTCTAGGACTCATTCCCTTCTCCTTCTCAAGATACCATGTGCAAGACATTAATTCATTTTACCACTACTAAATTTTTAAAATATTGTTATCAAGTAGTCATGATTTTCCTGAAGTAAGTATTATTTGAATTATTTTTCTCTCATTTATGTCTCTGTGTGAGAAAGAGATGTGCAGTTACAAGAATGGGGAGTAACTGATACAGTATGCAACAGTCACTAGTGATTCACTGTTGCAGGTGGGCTTTTTTAAACAGGTACTCCAGAAACTCCAGCATTTGCTTCACAATTTACTGTACTGCAATGTATTGGTGAGTAGTCCAGGTAGCTCAGAAAATTATCAAAACATCTTTGGGTGTGGTTTGAGATAATCCTGAAGAAAAAGCTTATGCACATTTTATGCAAAAAAATTTCCAAATTGGGATAGCACCTACAATGCAGAAATGGGGTGCAGCAATAAATCTATTTGACCTACTGAAACCAGGCTGTCTGTTGGTTTTTACGAAGGCTAGCAATTCACGAGATATCTGCAAAGAAAATGAAATACTGAATAGGTTTGATGCTGTATTTTTTAGACTTCCACTATTCTGACTGGCAGTTTTTTCATGAAGGGGGAAGAATATTACTGCTGTTATCTTTCTTTCCTGCTCTTTGGTGATGTACAAAGACCCATTCTTCATTATGCACAAGTTTACACTGATATCAGAAGTTGTGCATGAATGAATAAGAACATCACAACTGGTACCTGAAGAGTTCTATACATGGCTAAGCTTCCATTAACTTCAATAATTACTTCTGCTTACAGCAACACTTAATTTTACCCCATGAAATTACAGTGATGTGGGATGATATTTCAAATCTGTGAACATTTGGCAAATTTCTGGAAAGTTTTCATAGGATGTCTTCCATAAAGTGCAGGTCTTCCCTGTCTCAAAAATACTGATGTGTATGAGCAGATGATTTGATCTGTTAATACTTTTAACATTCCTCCTGAATATTCTTGGGGGAAAACAGCAGTTACTGAATTTCTTTTCAGAATTTAAAAATGATTTCTTAGTAACTTCTTTTCTCACATAAGCTTTAATCTATTTACTGTACACTTTTTAAAGCACACTTTCATGGTGAGTTACTTTAGTATTTGCTGCTTACAACATAAATAGGAAATGTTTCTAGACACTAAATATTAATCTCCTTATTGCCTCTTTTTGAAAAGAAAAAGAATGTGCACTGCCTGAAACTCAGCCTGGATGCAGTATTTTCCCATTATAAATATCTTTTCCCTTTCTTCAGACCCGCAAACTACTTTTGTCCTTCATTTGCCACTAATGCTTATGATAAAAAATTAAATTACTGTTCATCCTTTCAATAAGTTTCCCTCAGAGAATCTCTGCTAAAGAACAAACATTTAAAAGGGATGCAGAAGCTTTAGTTTTATACACAGCCCTACTATATTATTCATTACAATGCATTTTTAATGTCACAGAAAGAAAAGTAAAATATATTTTAATTTCTGGGACTAGGCAGCCAAGTGATCCAGGGAATCACAAATTCACAAAGGCTGAAAACAAATGTATATAGTGAACTGCCCCTCCCCACCCTCTGAAACAAGACTAAATCCACTTAGACTCCAGTACGAAGGGTTTCATGAGAGATCTGGGAAAACTCTTACTGGTTGAAAATCTCCTGAGACTGTCACCATGGTGCAGAGATGCTGGGAACCTCTGACCTACAAGCATTCAATGTGCTTCACTCTCTTTTTTCAGTGAAGAAATAGGTCACCAAGACTGATAATAAAAGAAGAAAAAAAAAAAGCTGAAAACTAAGCTATAGCTATTAACATAGCTGCGGTGATTACGATGAAGGTGTCTCCTGCCTCCCTCTTTCTCTTTACTTCTTATAAAGAAACTCACCTCTTTTCTTTTGGTACATTTGTTCATAAACAAACTCATTTTGACTAAATAATTGCAATGATTTATGTGAGCATCCTTTTTAGTGTTTGAAACCTGGGTACTATTTTACAAGAACAAAGAGTGAATAATGTTCTTCGCTTTGTTTATGAATTGTCAGGGCTAATGGTTTTCTTTGTGTTGTATTCTCTTGGAATTCAGCAATTTATCTTCAATCCACAAGAGTTACAGCATCTAGTGAAGAATCGATTTACAAACCTCTCTGAACATAAGACTGCAGATTAAACCTTATGGACACCATGTTCTTCAAAAATGAACGCACCTTTTATGCTTCACAATGATGGAATTGCATCATTGTTTGATATAATAAACGAAAAGCAGAGCACGATTTTCAGCTTTTGTTCTGCAATTCACAACAAAGAGTCTAATCAACTGTAATTTTCGAGCATGCATTTTGAAGTTGGGAAATGTGTATGGTTAATAGATATTTCCATAGACTAAAAAACTTAATTTGTATTGTAGTCTGCCAAACATCTGATAGCAACCCACCATTACATGAAACAAAACTCATCAGAAATTTGAGAATAATAGAGACAGTTTACTTTTAAATGGTGACTGTGAGGGCTAATAATTTTTAAAACATAATTATTTTAATAGTGGAATCAACATATTACAAAAGCAATTGTCACAAATCGGTAACTTCTTATTATTTCAATGGTTCCCTATGAATTATTAGGACCTTTTTTAACAGAAGAGGAGAACATACATCAGTGCAGATAATTATCAAAAGGGGCTATTATTTTTTTGGAAAAGGTGTCATTCAGCTGCTTGAAACAATTACTAAACACAGTGTAAATCTTGGTAACATTACTGCATCCCCTCAGTCATTATTTTTTTTCTCATCTTGTCGAAGACAAAATTCAGAGTTGCCTTGAGATGTACAGTTTGATTATAGGCTGCAGGTAGAATTTCTCATAAAGACATCAGAAGGTTTTATGGAATTCACCGCTTACCCAGACTAAAAGGGAGAGAGAGCACTTTATTAGTAGTAAAGGCATTGGCTGCTAAAAACAGGGGAGTATAAAATGCCAGCATTCATGAAAGGCATGTGGGAAAAAGGATTAAGTAAAAAAAATAAACTCTGAGGCTCCAAAAATGGTTGCAGTTGAAGCCAAATTTGATTTTGATGGAATGAAAGTTCTATGAGTAAGGCATTCAAGGTGACATTTGGGCAGTTTTTCAGTCCATTAATTCATGTTGATGAAGAAATCTCATTACAGGCTGGACAGGGAAGCAAAACTAAATGCAAGAAAGAAAATTATTGGAAGACATAAACACAGAAATAGCTGGATAAGCTTTACAAAGATTAAGATACGAAATCAGACTTCTGGGGAAAGCTGAAAGTATGAAGACATCATTTGAAGAAATGAAGACATTTCTAAAATGGGACTGGTGAAAGTTTTGGAAAGAAAACTCAACAACTTAAAGAGATCAGAAATATGAAAAAGAATGTACAAAATTGGTAAGCTGAGAGGAAACAGTGGCTAAAGAAAAATCTGATGTTAATATTTTGGGAGCATTTTGACTCGTCAGTCAGTTTTGATGGAAGGATGTATGGAGGGGAAGAAATATGAAAGAACTGACTACAATTAATAGTTGAACTGACTTGGTAAAATGATTCTGCTAAAATACAAACCAGGAAAAACATGGTGAAGCAATAATTTGCACATAGAAGCCATTTTAAAAAGTAAAAGGGGATGGTAGTTAGGGTAACTTCAAACCAGGCCAAAACTGCACTGACTGGGTATGTGTAATCTGGTAGCTGATGAAGAAAGTGAGAAGGCCAATAATGATGTTTGTCATTTTCATTGACTTTTATTTCAGTTTGGTTGGAAGTATTATGGAAAGCTGCAAAATCACACAGCATTCAGATAAGATAATTGCAATTACGAAGGCTGTGTTTGAAGACTTCTTCAGTCTTACAAAAAAAAAAAAAAAGAAAAATTACACAAGTCAAAGCTTGGTATAATATAAGGAAGCATAGAATCACTATAGCTTTTCATCATATTCTTAAACCAGACAGTAAGAATGATAAATGAGGTAGAGGGCATGACTTGAGATGATCTAAAGTTAAGTTCCCTAACTAACACAGATGACATCACGCAGCTGAAAAAAAATGCTTGAATTATTGATGAATCAAATTAATAATTAACCTTGGAAGACTGGTTTGGTCAACTTTGACTCATAATAAATGCTGAGAAGATGAAGTTGCTGCAACATGAAAAAGCAGCAATAGGAAGGGCAAGATGAAATGTTGCATCTATGAAATCAAAAAATATGCAAAACTTGACCACTGCTTCCATTCCTTCAGAATGAGAATAAAAGGAGAAACACTTCACAGGAACTAATGAAATTATAAACTGATAAAATCCTTACTTCTCAAAGTGCAAATCCACATCCTAGCAGGCAGAATTACTTTATGGGCTGGAAGCAGTTACTTTAAATGAGAGAAACAACTGAGGCATTTGGCATGAGAGCAATTTGTAAGACAATGGGTATTAAGTGAAAAGATTTTACATGAAGAAGGTGAAAGGAAAATGGTATATGAAACCAAGGAATAGCAGTAACACTGCAGAAGACGTAACTGCTCACAAAAAGATACTACAATAAATCATGGAAATGCACCAAAGTCTGCCTCATGGTCAACTGCCTGTTAACTGTATGGCCTGATACTAATTCAGGGTTTAATAAAGGAAGGTGGCCTATGCAGGAATGATCCATACAGCCTCCCTTGTTTGAAAAGATATTCTATGATGAAAAGATGAGAAATAGAAAAAAGAAGGAATAACGTCATTCTCTGAAAAATTATTAAACTCCTGGAAAGGAATGGAAGGGAATCTTTTGGGATGTTTTGACTTCTTCAGATATACACTACAGGATACTTACTGCATTTGAATTAAACATAAGCACTTGCTATATCACTTCATTACCTTTTTTTTAAACTGCTAGTAAAGTGGAATTGGGGAGGGAGGAGTACTGGCCTTCTCCCTCTCCCCAGTAAACTTTAAACAGCAAAAACACAGAACCTTTCCTTTTTTTTGAATCTCACTCATATAAATGGATTTGAATGAATCTTGTTGTGTACCACATAGATTAGGATACCATGAATCACCTGCAGGATTCTAATGTTTTCTGCTTTCATCCACTCCTTGGGACTGGCCTTGGAAGATGATCAGTTTACTGTAGATATGAAGTAAAAAAAAAAAAAAGTCTTCTCATGTTTGCCAGCTCTGCATTTTTGTTTATATGGCACTGTCTGCATAAAAGTTTAGGCCTCCTTACACTTGTGCAAACATTTTACTATTCTCTCTTTTCTGAAAATGATACACATACAGAAGGAGAAAAAAAAATATGCTAGACCCTTTAATGGTTTCTTTCCAGAATGTGTATTTTATGGATGCTCTAAAGGACACCCATGTAGCTAAGCCTCAAGGGCATGGTGAATGTTGGGGAAGGGTGGCTGTCATGCAACAATACTCCTGCTCCCACTACTTATGTTAGTGTATGTCATATCAGATAATCTAACAAATGTCCTGCAGCAGTGTTAATCCCTCAGGTGTATCAGCATCTCTTAATTTCTTTTCTCCCCTATCTTCTGAGTGGCAGCATTTTAACCTCTGAAGGGAATGGCTTCACTTCTCTCCCTCCTCAAATAGAATTGTCTTGGCCCTTTTGCTATCTTACACTTTTGTTGCTAGAAGACTGGTATCTGAGCACTTATCTGATCACCTCTTTATTCTTTTTGGTCCTATTTTGGTCAGGTACTGGTACCTGAGTCTTTTCAGATTAATTTGAGCATAAGAACCACTCAAGACTTCTCAGTCATTTCTATGTGAAAAGCCCAAAGTTTAAAATAACCAAAGGTCCATATTTAAGCATTGCTTTATGTTTTTTTTTTTCCCTTGATCTGTCCCATTGATGTTCAGAAATGATCCACTGAATCCTGTTGCCCTATGTGAAGGGATATATATTATTTGCATAATTGCTTCAGCTACCTAGAGTTCAGTAATGTAAACCATCCTGCATAAGAACTAGGGGGAAAAATATTCAATTCAGAACACATACCTGCCATTACAAATTTATCAGTACAAATAAGAAAAAAGCACGTTCTTTCTGTCAAAGACTGTGCACGAAGGTATGCCATTCTGTACTGGCAGCATCTAATGATATTTCAGTCTTCTCACTCACTTATCAGAAAGAAACACACTTGCAGGACTGGAAATGAACACTTTTCCTCCTTTCAAACTCATATATTATTTAAAATTACAAAATATTACTTTGAAACTCACTACATAAATTCTGGAAAATGTGTAATACTTACCCTACAGCATAACTGAGTTAAACTCAAACCTACTATGTATGGAGGACTTTGCCAGACAGCTAAGTAGAGTCTATGGATATCTTGATACACTTGCACAGTTCTCAAGGACATCAATGGGGAACAGGTATGAAGAACAAGGGTAGTTAAGTCTCTTAAAATCAATTCTTTTTATTTCAAATCTCATGCATATAACTTTCGCTGATATACTCCCTAAACTACGGTATTGCAGATCAACCCTTTAAGGCCCTATCATTCAACGTGTAACCTTTTTTTTAACTGTCCTGGTTGCTTTGTACAAATACTTGACTTGGCCAAGTAACTTCTGGAAATTTTTAACATGTTTTTATTCTTTTTGTTGTAAATTATCTGTAAAATAAACAGGTGTATTTTTACAGAAGGTTTATTCAGAATCATCGAAGTGTGATGTAGTGAAGTTCTCTACATGTCTGCTCTGACTGCCCAGAAATTTTTCTGTTTGGTTGCTTAAATTCAATTTTTCTGGTTCTGCCCCATGAATCATTTCTAAAAAGAAATAAAGAAAGTAACATTACAAGACAACAGAGAAAATATTTTAGATGCAAAGTTTTTGGCATTTATTGTACATGTGACTTTCATCCCCTGTCACTACACATTTTCCTGAGAAGAAAAATGGTCTGACAAATATGGAGCTCAAGAGTAAAAGGAGGCTGAGCTTTAATTCAATGTTAATAAATTCTTTTTGTTAATTAGATGTATTCATTGTAAGCTTTTTATATTCTTTTGTCACTTCACAAATTTACATAGTCTAGAAGTATTCCAAAGTGATTTTTAATTTTCCAAACAAATCATCACTGTTTCCAGCAGCAGTCTGTCGCCTTTTTGCTTTAAATGGGCAGTGAATAAAGTACATAGTTTATGTTAACAGCAGTTTTTTTTTAAATGTTCTCTTCACAGAATTCTTAATTGCAACGGTTTTATATAACAGCCATTAGTACACTGAAAAAATATTTTTAAATGTTTTAAATCCTGCTTTTCTTTACTCATTTGCTCAAAAAGTTAAACAACTCTTCATGCAAAGCAATCTCATAAAATAATGATGAGGAAAATATAATTTTACTTGCTTTCTTTCAAAGATTTCTGACACAACAGAGATATGCAATAGAAATTGAAAAAAAACAACTGTAAACCACAGGAGTATGGGTTTGAGATTTCTGACAAGAATGTAATGCTTTCTGTCTTTCATACCCCGCTTCCTGACCTGAAGAGGTTACTTGACCTTCAGTCTTTTGGGATGCTGAATACCAGTAAAAATGTGCTCTGGAAGTTAAAGAAAGGGAAAGTATCCTAGTAGTTCATGGTAGTTGAATGGACAAGATGTCATGAGGCTAATTGAACTTCTATCCCAGCTCTATTAGTCATTTATCCCTCTGACCTAAGTCACTACTCTTTCCTTTGCCTTCCCCTCAAAGTTTTTGACTGAAATGTCTGATCAGGCTAAAATAATTTTGAGGGCATGTATTTGTAGAGAGCTTGACACCATGAGGACTTGATCTATTTTAAATGCTTACATACTGCTGCACAGGAAACAAACCATAAAGGCCATTTAGAGGATAATTACAAATTTTGTTCTTTACAATGAAATTTGCTTAAAACATATCCATTTCACCTTATTCCAGACAATTTTTAACATTGATCATTTCACTAATCTACTGCACAGATTCAATAATATTTCTTTGCAGGATTCAGTAGGGCTGGGGGATGTAGTATGAAACTGAATTCTGAGGGTATTGTGAGAAAATACACTGAACCTTAATGAAAAAATTGTAAATTTGTGGATGTGTATATGATATAGGTTAACCCCAATGGGCAGCTAAGCACCATACAGCTGCTTGCACACTACTGCCTGCCCACTCCTCCTTTCCCTGCCCCACCAAGTCAGGGAAGAGGAAAGGGAAAATAAAAGGAAGAAATCTTGGGGGTTAAGATAACAACAACAACATGAACAATTATGTACTACTACTACTACTAATTAATAATAATAATAATAATAATAGTAAAGGATAAGTGGGAGAGAAGAAAACAAAGCAAGTGATGCAAAGTCAGCCACCCACCACATCCAATGAGTAGACTGATGCCCAGCCAACTCCTGAGCAAAACATGGTAAAACATCCTGAGCTCCCCCATTTTCCCTTTCATTGCTGAGCATAATGTATGGTATGTAGCATCTCTGACTAGTTCGGATCATCTGCCCAGTTGTGTCCCCTCCTAACCTATCACACAGACTCACAGTCTATTCTCTTGGGGGAACAGTGAGAAACAGAGAATGGTTTGACACTGTGCAAGCAGTGATCAGCAAAAGCTAGAATATTAGTGTATCAGTATTGTTTTGGACAAAAATCTAAAATGCAGCCTTATATGAGCTGCTGTGAAGAAAACTAACTCTATCTTATCCAGGCCCAGAATAATATATATTATATAAACTTTTCTTTTAGACTGATCTTCATTTCTTTTTTCCCCTACCAAGACTAAAATCAGAGTTATTGCACATATTTCTTAAATAATATATGACAACCAATTAAAAGCACTCTAGAAATTGCAGTCTCTTTCTCTGCCCAAGGTGATTGCAGAAGAAATGCAGAATTCCAAATTAAAACTTTTGCATGACATTTTTTTTTTAACTTTTAACGGGAAGAAACATCACAAGATGTTTTATGAAGTGATTACCCATCTAGTTTCACACTAACAAGTTACAGAACACCTTAGGTCTTAAAAATATATATTTACATTTGCTTCAGTGTACTAAAGTATCTGTTTATAGAAAGGACTGAAATTCTGTGCTCGGATAATGTGTTCAAAAAGCCAGATTTTTTTTTCAAAACTATTTACAAATTTATATTGCATTGATGATAGGTTTTGTGTTTCAAATTCTCTCTCTCCAAAGTCCTTGAAAGTATGTAAAGGTTCAAATTGTTTTATTTCATTAGTACACACCTGATAAACAACTTGAAAGTCTTCTCAGAGGATAGGTAAAAATCAACCTCACAGTGACTTTTCATCCAAATCTTAGGTCATCTTCAACTGTCCTGGTCCTATTTGCAATGTGTAGTTCTTCCATAACATCCTACTTTCTCTACATTCTGTAATCTATTTTTACTCTAAAGCCTGCAAACTTGACATATTCTGAAACTAGTAATATTGCAATCTCCTTTCCTTTCTTCCCCGTGGATAAATATCTGAGCTCCTACTGCTCACAGCAATTTGTAAAGCTTTGTTTCTGCTGACAGATGTTATACAGAACTCAGAAGAACGTGGTGTCTACACAGCACTGTGGGAACTTGAATGACCCCATGCAGATAAGCTCATTTGTGTTATGTGTTTATATCAATAACTTGTAAGAAGATGGTTGAGCTGCAAAAAATTGTTAACAATGCCTTTAATAATGCACCCTGAAAGTGTGATCCCTGGAATACGTCACTGTTCAATACTAAGGAACACAGCGGTGTGAAAAAAGGATTTTGCATCTCAAAGAAAGTACATTTGTGAAAATAGGCAGATTAAATATTTGGAAAGCTCACAAATTAGTTCAGCTATGCAAAACAAATTGCTAGCATTATGGTCAAATAAATATAAACCTCAAATCAAATAGCAACCTTTAGAAAAGTCAGTTTTCATTTATTTGTTTTAGGCAAATAAAGACTGTCCCAGAGGAAACTCATAATGCGTTCAGGTTATTTCCTCAGGCCACCTCTATCACATCCTTTGTCTTCCTACACCATTCCAAAGGCGTGATCAAAGTTTTTCCTTCATAGGCACTTAAGGAGAGGGACAAGCATAATTGAGTTGGGAGGAACATTTCACTTTAATCTAAAATTTCTGAAGAAACTTTCTTGCGAACAAGTAAAGGCTTGCTCAGTAACAGTATTGATTCCTGTCAGAGATTAGTGCACCTTTTTCTAATGCACTGCCAGGTAGGAATTATACTTCTACTTATTATAGGAATTATACTTTAAGTAATTGTAATAACAATAGTTGATTTGTATGGCTCTGTGCAAGGAACTAATAGTCATTAGTATATAGAAATAGCAAACACAGTTTGTGCATTATTGATGGACTTCTTCTGATATTTGTAAATTAAAAGAAATGAATGACAACCTGGTTAAACACAATATTGCATATTTTTACTGCATTTTATTTAGCAAAGTGTTTGAATATTTCTCACTCTTGGTGGCTGGGAAGATTGAGCCCAGATCCTTGTCTGTTGCTATTTTAGTACAAATTCTTCCAATTAACAATCACAAAAAGAAGTTTGGTGTTGACTTAGTTTGCTGAAAATACATAATTCTGCTCTTATATCTTGAACCACTAACACTAGTTCCTTTTTCAGCCCTTCTACCTTTCAGCCTTTCTACATAAAGGAATCTCATATTTAGTAGTCACCAAGACTGCTGAAGTCAGTTAGCATTGCTGTTTAAGAGAAGGAAGGATTTCTTGTTGCTGGTTGACTCTACAAACGTTCACAATTGGTGAAAAAAAGACCATGAAAGTATACCGGGTTTGGCAAAATTTTCAAATTGTGCATCGAAAATTCAGCATTTTGTAACTGCAAGCAATGTGGATGTTTTATATCACAACCCTACATGTTAACATTACTCAAAGATAAATGCCCTTGATAAACCCTATCATTTTCACACTTTAAGTGTAAAGTGTTGAAATAAAAAGCTGATGAAGCATAAAGTGTTGAAGTAGCATGTTATTTTCAACATTTTAGCTGTCATTTGCCATTTATTTCAACACTTTATATAGTACATTAAATGTAAAATCTGACAAGTAAGCATTTGGAGTCCTGAGGATGTAGAGATGCCTCTGAGTAGCAGAAAACACTGGGGTACCACTGATTGTAAGAGGAAGATTGAAGTAGCTATGAACATTACAGGGCTAAAGACCATGGAAGGATCTGTGGAGAACAAGGGGCAATGGAGGTGTGAACCAACACTGAAGGGGTTGCAGACAACAGAAAGTTCTACAGGAACAACATGAGACAAGCTGAGGATAATAGGATGCAAATGTACACCTTTCATACAAAATTATGAATGTGAAGTGGTGAGAGGTCACTACCTGCTCATAGCAGCAGGTATTTGTGGATGCCTGGGTAGTAAGATGCATTGCACTGACCCAATCAGTCCTGGATATATTGCGGGAAACCTTCTCACCTCTATGCAAGGGAAATATTTTAGACAGTGCTATCTATGCTTCTGAGGCTCATCCTCACATTTTGGATTATATCACAACCATTTCAGAAAAAAAAGACATTGATTTAAAGGTTTTCATGGTCAATTAGGGGCTTGTCTACCTGGTAGTCAAATTAATTTAAGATCCGAATTTAAAGCGTATTAGTTGAAGTGCATTGAATTCTCATGCGAGCATCTTTTGAAGTGAGCTAAGTTAAATACTACCACTATATTTCTGAGGCTGCCCACATGACTGTTTAATGATCTCTAAATACTCTATTTCAGATTCAGAGCTTTAATTAATTCAAACTAATACATCTTGATGTCTTTGATTCAACACTTTTAGAAAAAAGCTTTTCAACATTTTTAATCAACATCATTTTAATCAACAGATTAGAGAAAGAGGTAGAAGGAGGCAGAACAGTATTTCCCCATTTCTTCATCTTTCAGATTTGCATTGGTACTCGTGTACATGAGGGAAGGCAGGGAGGTAAAAAAGAGTGCTCCCTCTCTCTTTTTTCTTTCTCATTACTTTCTCCGAGTCCCACTGTTTGGTTCAGGATCCACTTCAGCTACATTAGGCCTATTGTGATCATTAAGCAGCACCTAATCACCTAAGGCATGAGATAGTTCAGTGGGTTCCTAGTGAACGGGGTTCAGTCTGTGGCTCACAGGCTTTGTGAAGAGATGTGTTTTTTTAAAACCTGGGCATGTAATGCATATGTTCTTATGAAACCTGAGATGGTAATATTTTTTCAGGATTCACTAGGGGATCTTCCAGTGTTTGGACTATGCTTGAGTACTTACAGGTACTTCAACAACTCAGTTTTCCTGGCAGGACACACAGAAGTAAGAACCAACTGCCCCCCGCCTCCTCTCCCCCCCTGCCTTCTCTCACACACACACACGTTCCCTAGAGTTTCAGTAGTACATTTTATAGGAAGGAAGAGCTCTTTTACCTTAAAGGAGAACATGTTTCCATTAACTGGTACTAAAAACATTAATTCATACAGTGGTGTGAATGTGGTACGTTCTTGACACAGGAAAAGAATAAATAAAAGAGCATATGCTCTACAAAAGCTGCTTGAGCACACTTCTATGTTTTTCATACTTATATAGAAATCCGGTGCCAGCAAACTATTACTTAGCTATTTTACAGACTGAGCAAAATTAAGGCACAGAAAACAATTTAATATAGGTCTGATATTGCAAATAAGGAGGCACTAAATGAGGTAACCTTGTATTGAAAAAACAGTGGGATTTTTCACTCTGTTTTAAGGCACAGGAGCTACATTTCCATAAAACAAATACATATCTGTTCAACATTTAAATATAAACCCACAACAACTGAAACATGCGTATAAAAGGAAAGAATTTTTCACAGAAAGAGCGGTCGGGCATTGTAATAGGCTGCCCAAGGAGGTGGTTGAGTCACCATCCCTGGATGTGTTTAAGAGTCGTTTTAGAATCATAGAATCGTTTTAGTCGGAAGGGACCTAAAGATCATTGAATTCCAGCCCCCCCTGCCATGGGCAGGGACACCTCCCACTAGAGCAGGTTGCTCAAAGCCCCATCCAGCCTGGCCTCGAACACTTCCAGGGATGGGGCATCCACAACTTCTCTG
>JAOXNG010000012.1:113346773-113369291 GCA_028566535.1 Scolopax minor | reverse complement strand
CCTCAGATATTGATAGGCTGTTATAAGGTCTCCCCAGATCCTTCTCTTCTCCAGGCTGAACAACCCCAGCTCTCTCAGCCTGTCTTCATAGGAGAGGTGCTCCATCTCAAACTGAGATGAAACCCAACTGTGCCGAGTTATATCACGAGTGACATCATATGACAGTGTATTCTACACCGATTTAGCACATGAGATCACACACTTGTATTATTCAGCATATTTTGAATCAATGGATCAGAATTATCCCGTCTTAATTGTGTTCACTTTTGTGGAACTGCTCCAAGTTGGAGTCTGAAACTCTGACATTTCATTTCTGAGATCATTAGAAGGAAGACATATTACTTCTCAAATAAATCCATGACTTAAGGTAACATTTTAAAGTGGCTAGCTTTACCAGGTGTCTCTGGAAATACCTGAAGAATCTGTAGTTTCTCAGAATCCCCTAAAATAAAATATAATAGAAAAGTACAGAAAACAACAATATTTTGTGACAGCTTCTAAAATTTTTTTTGGTCTGCAATTTTTACAAGTCTTCATATGTAAAAATCCCCAAACGAAACCCAAAAACCAACGCCCCCCAAAATCTCAAAGATGGTCCTTTAATAATAATATTTCAACCTCCCTCCTAGACTAGCTTTTTCTTCCTTTTTTTTTTTTTCTTTTTCTGGCTAGTGAAATGGAGGTTTTGGTGAGAAATAATATTCAGTTTTCAGTTTGCATGCCTCATGTGGCCTCTGTATGACTTTTAAAAAGGATTCCCCAGGACAAGGTGAGCAGATCCTGATGCTCATGTATAGTGATGTATGGTGATGCCACTCCACTCTTTTTTTCTTTCCTCTTTTTTCCTTCCCATTCATGACCACATGTTGCCTTGCATCATTTGTGGACTTCACTGTGAGCTAATCCAATTCACTAACCTTGCAAAAGAACAATATTTAAAATATTTAAAAAAAGAATTTTTTTCTACTCTCTGAACTACAGAAGGGAGCTAAAATACACTTGGAGAAGGGAAGACCTCTGGTTTGGTGACAATGGCCTTTTAGACTGCATGGAAACATAGCTTAACTGTCTTTGTAAGTAACTCATTGCTTGATCATCACTCACCTACAGCCCATACTTAGAAAATGAGTTCACTGTTGTAAACCGTTCCAACTTGAAAGGAAGATTATTCTGGCTACTTATTCTTAATTGTCTCCCGTTGCCTTTCTACTAACAAGAAATGAAGCAGCCTTTTGGTTTGCTAATTTCAGAAACACACGGAAATAAAAAGGTAAAAGTGAAAGGCCAATGTTATCTACAAAAGAATCCACATCCTCAAACAATATTTATTTTTCAGACAGACGTGGACATGGATAGACGCGTCTGTTAGTGTTATAGCCCCATCACACAGGATTCTCTTTAATCATCAAAAGAGACTTCAGATTACAAATTAAATGTTTGGTCCTGGGACAAAACTTAGAAGCAGTGTAACGAACTTCTGACATACTCTCAGGCAGAAACTTGAAAACTGGAAACATTGAAGACAGCTATCTAATGCCACTGGAGAGCAATATAATCCAAGACCAAGCACTCTCTGTTTCATAAAGTTTATCTTTTCTCATAAGAAATGCCTGATTTCTCTGGTGTAGTAGTGCAGGCATTGGGAGGCTTAGTGATATAATAGGTTCTGTATTAATACTTGCTTGTCACTGATTTTTATATCCTACATTTAAAGATATTCATTTCAGAAGTAAGTATTTCTACTGTACTGATTGCAGGGAGGCTTGTACTGTAGAGACTGTTTCAAACAGCATAATTAAATGATTTTCAATCATTCTTATACCAAAACACTCATAGATTTACACCTACCTTCGATAGTTTGAGAAGGTTAACTACATTGTATTGAAGATAAATGACTGACATGAAGATAAATGAAGTGCAAATGTAGGTGATTCCACCAATGAAAACAATCCTTACTGCCATAATGAATAAGGATGGAGGCCCTTTTCAGTCTGGAATGCAGCAGTACATCCTCTCTTCCCTTGTGACTGGGAGCACCAGCACTGCCTGCAGAGGGGCTAGAGCATCCTCAGACCTCCTGCTCTAAATCTTAAGGTCTTGTGGGCACCTATCACTAGGCTAGAATAAAACAGAGGGAGTTGAGAAAAGGTTAAATTAAATAGATGTCAGGGTACAGCCTTCAGGGATTACCTGCATTGCCATGAGACAGACAAGAAGTAAGAAACTGCTGCCTGGTTTAATTATGTTTTATAGCAACCTGAGATTTGGTGAGATACAGGTAGAGCAAAGATTGAGATTAGTTTAAGGTGATGGAAAATGATCTGGAGCTAAACTTCTCAAGGGATGTTTTTCTGATACTCCTTTATTTTTTCTGAGGTTCTGTCTCAAAGGAGTAATAACAAGGACAGTCTTTTGCAGACGGTAAATACTTTGGAGAAGGTTGGAGTAAAAAACTTTATTTTTGAAAATTATTAGTGCAGACCTGGTATTTGCTTGTTTAGCAAAGAAAAAAATTATTTTTGTTTCTTTAACTCTGGGATACTGAACTTCTAATCTTCTCTTTCTTGATGAATGTCATCAGGAATATGAAAAAATATTTCCGCAGTTCAGGATAGCAAAGCACCAGGTGGTACTTGGTCACTCTTCCCTGTCAAAGCTGCTACAGTTGGCATAAATTACTTCAATACTAATTGAGATAGAATGAAAGAGAGAACAAGAACAGCTTAATGGCTTTTGAATGCCTCTAGAGCTTTGAAGGTGCTGAACTGAAGTAACTAAATTATTGGCTGAAGATATTTACTCATTCTTAGTGAAAATATAACCACTTCATCACATTTCTCTTGTTTCTCACAACAACATTGTTGTTGTTTTTGTTTTGTTTTGTTTTTTTTTTTAAATAGAATAGAGATCATTGACCCATAAGATTTCAATGTCCCCCAGAAGTACCTGTTACCACAAAGAGACTAAGAGCATGTATAGGACTTGTCTGCATAACTGGTTGTTTCTTGTTTCCTTGCGCCTTTTTCTTTTAAAGCTACTTTTCACTAAATGCAAATATATTTCTTTTGTCTGAATTAGGAGAGATTTTATTTATTTATAGATGGATTTCTCAGCTAGACATGTAACTGACATGTCCAGCTAACTGGACAATAATGTATTTCCACATGGGTTGTGGAGAAAAACAATGACTGTGTTGGTATGTTTGCACACATTTTGCTTGCAGTACAAGTTAAACTAATAGGGGCTTTCAGAAATTCTGGTTACTCAGGCAAGCTGCAGACAAGGCACATTACTTGCACCTTTATTTTCTCTGTGCTGCATATTTTGGTATGTAAAGCATCTGAACATCAGTACCTTGAAGTAAAATTGACACAGCTTGTTGCAAAGAAGGTTAATAAAGGGATCTTTTGGAGATAGCTTGCTCATGATCTTTCTACCTGCATTGTTTTCCCTATCTTAAAGTGAAAGGCTACCAAGATAATATTTTATGGTTTTACAGATACATTTCAAAACAAACAGAAAAAAAGTTATTACAAATCTGATAGGTATTCTTTTTGAGGTTTTCAGATTAAAATATGGAAAGCTGCTAACAAAATATTCAGAAACAAGTTCTGTAAACAGCATAAGTCACTTCCTGAATGGCCTTCATGAATGAAGAAATTGTTTGCATATTAGATAAACTAGTAACAATTCCCATCTCTGTACTGGATCCAGTCGATCTAGCAGACTTTCAATGGATTCAAATACCAACCTTTAAGAAGTTAGAATTGAATCAATATGCATGTTACATATGAACTGACAAAGATGAATTAAGCTGTTTTATCTAGCATAACCTTCTCTGGATTATTCATACATTACCTTCTTCATGTCTCATGCAGTAGGAGTGATTTAAGTTTTCTTTACCATTGTGTCTGTCATCCTGTCATATTTTAATGTCAACACTGTGTTTATTAGGGACATTTTGCCCAGGAGGGGTTTCATTTTTGCCTTTCAGTCAGTGAAGAGAGAAAATATCACTGTGTCCCTGCTTTTTTGCATAGCATCACACCAACACAGCAAGTTGTTAACTAACTGCATTGTCATAATAAGCATCAAGGATTTATAAAATGTATTTTGTTGGAACTTCTAACTTTCATTGTTTAATGACTTTCCTTTTCTATTTCCACACTACTTCATATGGTGCAAGCAAAAGTCTGCAAGCAAAGGGTAGGCTTAACGTACTACTAAATCATTATGGTAGCCAAAAGTTCATGAAAAATTGTATTTCATTAGGGAAGGAGGGAAAAATAAACAAAACATCAAAGAAGCAAACCACAGAACTAACATGAAAGTCTTGATACCTCCAATTAGAAACTCTAGGTCAACTGTAAACTATGTTCAACTATGTGAAAAACCACTAATAATTACTGAAAAAATGAGTCAGAAATTGTGGCCATGAATCCATTTACTGAGACATAACTTATTAAGCAAGATCTCTAGGTATGAACACTATATCTTTGGTATAATCAACTTTTCTTCCCTAGCACTTTCTCATAGTTGGAATTGTAGCTTTTCACCAAAATGGGTTGCATTTTAACTGTGAACATTCCCAAAGATGAGGGCAAAATATGAAAAATGCAAAATGCATGTGTACTTTGTGAAGCTATAAGGTAGTTTATAAGCTATAAGAAGAGAGATATGTTTGTATTATTCATATACCTTTGAGACAGTGTTTTCCAGGATGCTATTTACATCTAGGTTGAATCTGGGGATAAAACATTTGCATAACAGTTTTACGAAGCTGAATCCGTGGGTAGCAGAACTCCACAGAGCTGTTCATCCTAATAAAAATAAAGTAGTCTCTGTAAGATTGGGGCCTTTTTTCTTTAAAATTTGTTTTATCTGCTTGACTGCAAGCTCTAGCAAAAAAATAAACCACCTTTTCTTGCCCTTTCAACCTCAAAGACTAGATACAGTGACTTTTTCAACTTTTTGTTTTTTTACTGACTTTGATAATACACAGTTGTGCATAGAAAGTAGCTGGTTTGAACATAAATCCCTCATCTTGCCAAAACAAGGATGGGAGAGGAACTGCAATTTAAACAAACAAACAAAAAAATATCATTGAGCAGTCAGCCATGTGGAAAGAATTGCAGGGTCAAGCTATGCAAGGAGCAGAAGTCCATCTTTGAACAATTCCGTTAGTCAGTTGTCTGGAGGAGCATCTTTAAGTCACTTTATATTCCTAAAAGAGGACATGAGAAGAATTTAAGCATCAAAATTCAGTATTGTAGCGGAGACTTCCTCTCCACTGCCTGGCAGTCACTGGGTGCTATGCCTGTTGCCTTCCCTGAGCTGAGAAGTTCTGGCCATGGCTACTGTCCCTATATAGATGTACTTTGTCACAGAAGCTGGACATTAACGCCTTAGATCTACTCCAGAAACTCTTTCTCACTAGGGACTAGACTGACACATATTGTGTACATCAAGGAAGGAATCAGATTATAAGATTTATTTACAGTTATCACCACTAACGAGTAAACAGTATAAATTAAAACTAGAAAAAAGAATAGACTAGACTTGGAAAAAATTAAGTCACAGAGAAGCCAGAGTTCCCTGAGGAGAATGGCTAAGAATTAAAAATCTTTCATAAGAAATAAAATTAAAGATTTTCTAAGGACTGTCAGGTAGATTTGTGGCTGAATGGCATATTGTTCTTTGCATTCTGTCATATGAAATGTTGCTATCTTTTAAAGCAGACTGTAAGAGTTTCTTGAGCATACTTCCAGCTAATCAAAATCAAGTGGCCATAGAACAGGAAAGAATAAGCAGTAAAACTGATATATTTGAATCTAACATTAAAATTCAACAATAATCCTTCACTCCTTGAGTGTGCCTCTATTTTATTAAGTATTTCAATGCAATATAATTAATTTATTAGTAGCAATTAACGTACTGGTAGCAATATCCTTGAACAAGGGCTGTAACTCAAGAAATCATGCTTAATAAAAAACCTACTGTGCTTCTAGTGACTCCTGCATAATGGGAGACCTAATATCTAAATATCTGAAAATCAATAGGAAATGAAAATGTATTAATAAGGAATTAGAATAGGATTGATTATGTACCAAGTATTCTACATTATAAAGAGCTGCTGTACCATATGCACAGTATAATCTGATGAGAGCATTTATTTGGTCTTTGATTTATTTATTATTAGCTTTAATAAACCACTTACAGGCATGCACAGTCCCTTTGTCTTCTTTGTGACAATCTGACACAGCTTGGGAAAGCAAGCTCACTGTTCATTAGAGAAATGCCACCCAGAGGGTTCTTTCAAAAAGCTTTGTGTATTCCAGCTGGAAAAAAGAAGTCAATGTTTTCCATAGTCTTGCACTTCAATTTTGATGTACCATCATTACCAGTATTGCAGAAAATAGAAGTGATATTTCTTATTGTACTGCCTTGTAGACCGGTGTCACTAGGGAAATATCACAGCCTCCTTTATAGGCAACTGTCCTATTTTAGATGTAGGTATATCATAAAGAACTTTATATCTGACAGGCTTTCTTGGAGACCAATACTTTCCGCTCAGGTGAGAGTCTGCCTTTATTTTCTCTATACGATAGTGTATCCCGTATTTACCACTGGTTTTTGTCCATTTATAATTTAATAACATCTTTACCCTCTCGATTTCTAAAAATTCGAACAGCTTTTTCTCAGGGTGTTAGTCATTGCCCTCTATTTTCTTTTTACCTTAAAACCTGTGCAATTAACTTCTGTCACCTTAAAAGCCTTTCATACAACACATTGCTCCAGTTGTTGAAGCATATGTAATTACATCCAACAGAACCTGTCCTGGGGCAAGCTGATTTCATGCAATTTTTATAACACCTTTTTCGTTATTTAAGCAGAGTGAAATCTTTAGGACAGTGTGATTAAACTAAAATTGGAACTATTAAAGGTATGGTATTCTAAGAAAAGGCAGGCTTTTGCCATTTTTATGACAAGTAGAATTTTTTTCTTTATTTTTTGTAAGTAAGAAAAAGTTGAATACACTTGGCACAGATATTGGACACATATCCAAGACTGTCATCATTATGATTTTTCATGAGTCCACATTAGGGTTTATTAGTACTTTATGGCTTGGGTTGTGGCTTAATTCAGTGGAAATAGAGCCAGTGATTAATATGACATTACAAGTCCATCTAAAAATCTTTTCTGACTCTGCTAGAGAAAATCTGTAAAACCAATCTGAGGAGTAAAAACGAGTCAGGTAAATGTTATGCAAACAGTTCCAGCAAGGTGTTTCTTCAGCCTTAAGATCTCATAATTACCCATACAGAATACACAGGTAAACGTTGTAAACTGATTACTAAAGCTTGCTGGGATGGGAATTTCTGCTTCATGGGACATTCCAGATTGGATGAGAACAAAACACCAACGCTGCAGCCTCCTGCTTTGCAGAACAAACTATTTTGGGCCCATCACCTCACCCACGATCAGGCAAACCGGGCAGCCTGCCAGGCAGCCGGGGAGCTGGGCAGCAGGGAAATCAGCCAGCAGGCAAAAGGAGGGCTAGGCAGACAGCCAGCCGGGCAGCTTGCTAGTCCATCTGCCACTCAGACAGCCAAAAAGCTGGCAAGCTAACACACTGGTTGTCTCCGTGGCTGCCCAGCGGGACAGGCTGGGAGCTGGTCAGCCAAGCAAGCCACCTGCCTGCCAGGCCAACAAGCAGGATAGCCCCACTGCCTGCTGCTTTCTGTCAATGGCTCTGAAGGAATGCATGTATTCTAGTGGAAAGTGCCAATTCTAGTCTTCTGACATCCAGCTATTCTAGGAGAATACATTTAACCGGCTCTGCTTCTTACAAGAAATATGTATTTTTAATACATTGAGCTACAGTCAGCTACAATGAAAGGCTTGGTTGTCTACAGAAAGACTTGGGTGCAATTTAGGATTAAAATTATGAAATACAGTCTACCTGCTTCTTGATTGCATTTAGCTCACTGCTCAAATTTGTATTTTCAAGGTGTTCTGCTGTTGTGCATTTGCAGAAGTATGTCATGTTCAGCATCTTGCCACCTTCTGCCACTCAATTCCACATCAGATAAAAGAATTGGGCATTTTTCTGCCTCAGTTTCTGATTAAATTTTATCATCTAGTGCATTGAGTATATCTAGGTGTTCCTAGAATACATGTAATTGTATGGCCCATTTATGCTGAAAAAAACACTTGCAGTTGCTACTTAGAAAAAGTGGTTATTGCATTTACTGAAGGCAAGACAGACCTGCACCCTCCTTCTGCCTGAGGATTTAAATTCATACATGAATTTCTGGAAGGACATCCTCAAGACCATGTTTGAAGGAAGTAGACAGTGGAAAACTTGGCCTGCCTAGAGGTGATGGCACTGTGGCACAGATTATTCAAGATCAGAGAGAAAGGGCAAGGAAAGATTAGGGCCTTCACTCTGCAGAAGGCTGGTGCTCTGATTCTTACTTCAGGGCTGTTTCTTTACATTATCATAACAATGAAGAATGATGGGGCTGGAACTCCCACCTGCCTATTTGCAGATAAGTACTCTCACCACTCGACATATATAATTATTCATATTTACCTTTTTTCCCTGAAATATTTTATTTCTCTGGAGCATCCTAGTTTCAGTGGTTGGGGTAGAAAGTAAAACCTCATCCTGAGGCTTTATAGCCTTAGGTAAGGACACTGCCTCCAATTACTGACGTGGGTTTCCACACTAACCTCTCACACATGATCTGTCCATATAAAAGTTGGGCAATGTTGTTCCTGCTTGGTGCGCCTTAAAAGACTGATCTCCTCTCAGAATGAAAGTCAGTGGGCTCAAGTTCAGAAGACTCCTTTGCTCTGAGTAAAAAAGTTTCAGCTCCAGAAGGCAGCAGTCCTGGAGACACATCTGTGGCCACCTGATTAATTCTTTGAATTTGCTCATTTAGTTTACAATCCCTAGGATTTAGTTTGTGATGCCTTTCCCTCACCTCCCAAATTTCCATGTCAATATTACTCTTAGGGTTATATACCAGGGTTGAGAGGACATAACAGCAGCATGTTCCCGACTTTTGAATTTCTTTTGTGTGTGTAAGTGTGTGTGTGCATATGTGTGTATGGGGACAGACCGGCTCTATTATACAATAGATCACATTTCAATGAGAAAAACACTGTAGCTGCTACAGGACTCAGGGTTTAGTAGCACTGTTAACTGATCTCCTATTGACATCGCAGAGTCTCAATTCATTAGCACACTCTGAAGATGCATGACCTGGGATCTTGCTTGTATTGCTATTTGCAGCATCTGGGATCTAGCTATGTACTGACTAACCTAGGTTAGATCTCATATCTGTGCATGAAAGACTCAGTATATTTTGAATTATACAAGGTCAAATAGGTCATGAATTGCATGAAGAAGGAGGAATCCTGCTGATTTTGACTTCAAATAGGAAGAGCAGAGGAGTCAAGGGGATGATATATAAGAAAAAGATTTAAGAAGACAAATGAAGAGGAAAAAAGCAAGAATTAAAAGCATCAAAGGAAGTTAAGGCTTTTAAAATGAGAAAATATAGGATTCATGGAACTCATGCATGTAAGAGATATTTTTCTTTTTTTTCTGTCTGATTGAGAAAGGGAGACAATCAAATACTACATAATGTTACCAGACTTAGGGTATAAGCAAGTTTATTATAAAGTATTTAATGAATCAACAATATATAATTTTAGGCTACTATTAGAAAACAAACTGAGTGCAAAAAGGATGAGAAAGCAGAAGCTCCGGAAAGATTTTTGCAGGAACTCAGAATAAAAAATCCTTCATGCAGTGCTTAACTTAATTGTCATTGGTTGATAATCATGTCCATCCCACATGCTCATTTCCTTAGCTCTATTTTGAGGGCCCAGGATACTACTGCAACATGGAGAAATCATGCTCACTGTTTCAAGGTAACATCTCTCCTTTTCTGAACTTTTTTTTTTCTGATAGGTGACAAATATAATTTTTTTTCTGCTTAAAAAAATGCATTGAAGTGCCACGATAGCATAAAGAGTTCCTATGCTTTGAAGTGCTGTACAGCAGCATTTTGGGAAGCATGAGTGGGAGTGGTATTTTAGCCCTTATTGCTACCTAGCCGACTGCAGGGATTGTAAGACAGTCTTGGAACCTGTCCTTGGACAGAATGTTCTCAACTTGGCCAGCCTTAGATGGACACATTGAGCCAATAATGCAAAATTTTATTAAACTCCTAAGACAACAGCAACTGTAATGGAATCCTCCTTGTTTTGGAAGATGTACCCCGAGGGTCAGGGAGGCCATTCCTCTCTTCCCCACCCCACAGAAGGCAAGAATATTTTCCCTAGCCTCTGTGACTTCTGTCCCATAACCCATGGATTTCCTATTTTTCCACAAATGTGTTGCCTCTCCTTCATCCCAGTGCTTTACTGGAAATGAAAGAAGGACCAGGACAGGCCTTACAGTAATCAAACACAGCAATGAAGTTATCGTGATAATGTCACTGCATAATTATGTGATGTGATTTGGTTTTGGTTGCTTTAGAATCACTGCATTGCCATAACATCATATATTGCTCATTGTTCCTTTGTACAGTTCCTTTGTACAGTAGTGCAAAGGAAGTTAACTTCAGTTCTCCTGCTGGGAACTTCCCTGGCACAAAAGCAATGCCTTTCAATAGGAAGACCAGACAGACAGTTCCTTCTCAGCAGCCCTGGCAGAAGAGAACTATAGATCTGCTACAGAGATAACCACTGTACTCAGTCCTACTAATACATGACAGAAAAAAAACCAATATTGGTAAAAATAAACAAAAAATACAAAGGGTTCATCTTGCAGCTTCTCAAGGAATTTATTTGTACCTATTCTACTATATGTGATTTTCAACATGTAGTTTATAAACCACCCTCACCTTTACTGTGAGGGTGGTGGAGCACTGGAACAGGTTGCCCAGGGAAGTGGTTGAGGCTCCTTCCCTGGAGACATTCAAGGTGAGGCTCAACGAGGCCCTGGGCAAATTGGTCTAGTTGGGGGTGTCCCTGCTGGATGCGGGGAGGTCAGACTAGATGACCTCTGGAGGTCCCTTCTTGCCTGGACAATTCTATGATTCAGAGAGAGAATCTCAGAATCTGAGAGTCAGATTTGCTAACTCACAGCAAAATAACTTTGCAACATATTCATAAAAATGTCAGAGAAGCCACATAGAAGTGGCTTCTATATGGCAATCAGTATGGTACGGCATTAGGTAAAACACAACTACAAAAGCTGAGCACAACCATAGAGATGACATATTTTGAAAAATTCTCCTTCATTACAATAGTAATCTTTGTGCAAGTGCTTTCTAATTTAAAAGCTGAATCTGTTTTAGTGTTAATCTAACCCCCAATGATGACTTTCATAAGTTTGATGAAATAAAATGCTGGATATACTTTCATTTTTTTTGTGAGTTGATCATTCTGCTGTTCAGAAGATTTTTCTTTCACTAATTAAACATTTCTATTCTTATGCACTGGTTTTCTACCTCCTACCTTGTGGGAAGGAGGACAAAGATAAGGCTGAAGATAACACCTTTCTTCTTCTATGAGCAATAGTTTTGGTGCTAGATATTCTAACACTCAAACAGGATGTGATATTGATCTTTTACTGTTTTTTGGGGCAAACATAATTATAGCTCTCTTTTGTTTACATTGCTCAGTAACATTACAGGGTCTGACAGTTGTATGAGCATCTCAGAAGAAAAAAAGAAACCTGTGAGAAGATTGTTCAGATCAAGTTTTGTGAAGTATATGCATTTTTTATAGCTTGCTTTGTACTGCAGATAAACTCAATAGGCAAATGCATATCACAGCTTATTTACAAATCAGTAATATTCTACTTACATAGACCAGATCTGAATAGAAATTATAATCTCCTGAGGAAATTTAAAAAAAAATGGAGGAACTTTTTAGAAAACAGGTAAGTTACTCAGAAGACTGGAAACAGAAGACTTGGAGTCTCTTTATCATTGCCACTATCTTATTTCATTGACTCTGAGAAAGTAATTTAATCTTCAGCCCTATTTTCTCTGCAGTCCTTTGTTTGCTCTATTTAGTTAGGCTGTAAACTTCTGGGATAGAGACTGTGTCCCTCTTTCTCTGAGAGGTATCTGGTACCATAGAGGTTGGAGAGTCTTAATTGACATATTAATGTGCATAAAACTAATAGATAATTCTGCCAATTCATTAGACAATACAAATTATTCTGAATTAAGAAAATTTATAATGATTCATGAGAGGACTCTGACTTTAAATGATGCACTACAGAAAACTGAGAATTAAACTACAGCATCAACTCTGCAACAATAAGACAGGGAATTTGAACCGCAGACGCTTCTGTATACCATAGGTTGTGTTGTACTTGAAATTGATATGCTTTTTGTTCTTAAGAGTGGATTGTGCTAGGTGTATTTGAATGAAATATTTGCCTTAATAAGTTTCTCTAGAGTTCAGTTTCACAGCCACTGGAGTTCAGAAAATCTGCCTGGGCACACACTCATGACTTTACTCTCTGTGGTTATATCACTAGTGTATTTTCATGTGATGATGTAATTTAAACTCTCCTTCTTTCATTCATTTACAAATGAATGAAAGACTTAACAAAATGATTAAGACTTAACTGCAGCACCTGACAGAATATTTAAATAATTAATTAGCAAGAACATACAGATCTCTGAATGAAGCTATTGTTAAAATAAGTACAGAACACAGCTATTGTATTGTTACTGCAGATGCATAAATAGAGATCTGCCTTTGGAAAGTGGCTATTAAAAAAGATTTGCATGAATTTCAGCTTCACAGACAAAACAAATAACTGACTGTTAGATATTAGCAACAAGGTTTCCATAGATATTGTCCCAAATATTTTGCCAAATGTCTTTTTTTTTTTTTTTTTTGTATATGTTAATAAAATATTTTATAGCCTTGTCCAATTTAGATAGAGGCTGATCTGAAGAGAAAAAGTAGATTTGATTCCTTAATCTTCTTTGTTACATGAAGTTTATTAATATAATCCTGTAGCACTTGCTCCTGATTCACAATTCATTGGTTAGAGACTTAACCTTCAGGTAATTGTTCAAGGTTTGGGAGGTGACAGAAGCTTTGACATCAGCACATTAAAAATAAAAAGGCTGCTGCAGAAAGAAATAAGAGTTGAAGAGATTGGAACCATAATGGTTTTGCTTGAATCGAGTTAAGAAACATCTAAAATGTGAGAAATTTTACAAATACTGAAGAAATTGAATAAATCTAAAAACTTTCAATTAATATTGATAATATAACTCTCAAGATTCTTGAGAAGACATGTATCTTGGGATAACTAGTAATATGTCTTTATTATTTGACAAGCACTCCATTGACTCGATGGCTTCACTGGATTTGAAATGGGTCTATGCAAACATAATAAATGAGTCTTAGATTGTGCAGAGAGAAAATTTATTTTACCAGTTATGGAACATACCTCTTTTTCCTATGGTTGCATATATAGTGCTTCAAATAGCTTATTGACTAACCTTGAGAGAAGACCATAAAAAACCTTTCATCTACTGCTGAATTATGATCATGCTGACTTATTCCAGAACCATATTAAGCAAACAAAGTTAGGTGAGCAATCACAGGATATGTCCAAGTTCAAATCAACAGCTTTTTTTTTTTTTTTTTTTTCTGAGAAAATTTTTAAAGTATAATGGCTTGCTTGTATTTAAAAATTTATTTCAGAGACCAAAAGAAAGCAGGATGTGATTTATGAAGACCCAATTCTCTATTTCCTATGTTAAAGTATTTTGGATAAAAGCAGTAGGGGAACAGAGAAAAAGGTCGTGAAATTATAGAAATATTGTAACAGCATGAAGAGATATCTGTCAATGTGATAAGATAAGGCAAAATGCGGAAGACAGATGAAATAGAAGAAGGGAGGTATTTCTTTTGATACTTTTAATGTGCATGTGCTTTTTCTTTTATTTCTTGGGTTATAACTTAGATGTGATTTCTTGCCTTTTTTTGTGCCTTTTTAATTGATTTGGATTTTAGCTTGCTTTATGTTTTCTATATCAACCCATTAGAAGAGCGCTTTATAAATTCACAGAATCTGCGAAGCACTTGAAAAATTCGTCTATTTCATCCTTGACTGAAGGCAGGATCAACTGTATCTATATCATTCCTAACAGATGCTTTTTATAATCTCCAGAGTTACTTTACAACTCACCTGGACAATTCTGCCATAGGCTTTAAGATGCTAACAATTAGCATTTTTCCTTATGTTTAATCTGAAACTGAAACTGCTCATAATTCATCAACTGCTTCTTTCAGTACTTTGAGATGAAATTCAACTCATCAGTTTCAACACATTAGAAAAATGCATATTAAATGCAAGTACTTTCCAGACTCTTATACAGTCCCATGTTATTGGGACCATAGTCCCATGTCATTGATACTGACTGTGATAGGTGTCTGATGACAGCTAGCCTTCTTGACAGCGTCATGATCTTAAGCACCACTACCTTTGCAGTGTGATTGGTCCATAGCTTTTTTCCTCTGCTTAAGAGTAGACTGTTTTTTTCTTTCCTGATCTTGTAATTGTTACTGAATTTATAGATTTATCTATGTTGTTTCTTGTCAGAATTTTTTGCTGTTCCCAACCCCCATTTTGTGTTTATGTCTCATTTTATTTTCTTGTACTTAGGAAGATAATCTGTGTGCCTCTTTCCTGTTTTTGGGCAATGAGCATTTAGTCAAGTTTTCTCATGTACAATCAACTTTTTACCTTTTCCTCTGTAAAGAGACTCTTGTGTCCTTGTTCTTTCTGAACTATTAGGCTCCAAAAACATGGCCAAATTTTCAATGGTGTTTTATCTAGGAATTCTAAGTTTACTAAAGTTTTTTTCTTGAAATATTTTGTATCCCAGTCCTGAGAATCATAAAATCAATTCTTTTATTAATATTTTATTTCACACTCCTTCTTGCCTTTATTTTAATAGTCTTTAACACCGTGGAGACTAAAACCTGTTCTGAAAACTTTGTCAAAAAAAGCCTTGTTTCTTCTCTGTTCTGTTGCATTCTCTTATGTTAATTAGTTTAATGCTTTCCAAATTAGTTGGCAACTTAGGGAGCAAGGACACAATCCTTTCTTCATAAGATGCAAACCATCCTGAACTTGACATTCACAACACGTCATCTTATCAAGAGACCTGACTGTTCAATAAGATTTACCTCTGGAATACATTTGTCCCTTGGCTCTCCAGTAAGAGGACTGACAAAAGCACTACCTGAGTTCTTCTACCTCTAATCACAGATCTCAAGAGTCACATCTGATTTTGCATTTCCTATTATATTGCAAGTGTCTACATGGAAAAGCCATACTAGGTAGAAGTGATGGTTATTGGTAAACTGCCACAAACTTTCAGGAGCTTATTAGATTTATGTTCTTGGAGGATAACTGCTTTCTCAAAATGCCTAATCCATTCATGAGGAGTATGGGTGTTTCTGTCTCCTCATTTTCTTGCCTCCTTTGTATTGTCTTGCTTTTTCTTTTCCTTCCAGTCTTACCTGCTGCCTGTAGAGAGTAACACCTCCTCATGTTAGAGACTGACTCTTTGGAGGTGGAACATACCTGGTTTTTGTTACTTACTGTCTTATTTAATGTTTTTTAACACATAGTCTTTAATCTTATATGTTGGCTGAGGAACTTTAAAATCGTAATTTTCAAATAAAGTGGTAATAAACTATTATATGAGTCATATCATGCAATAAGGGAGGATGTCAGGATGTCAGGATCCTGTAGACCTTCTGAAATTTTCTCATATTGTGTAACTACTCTATCTATTTACAAGATAAAAATGTCAAATCTACCTACAAGAGGAAGACAAAATTCTCTGAATGTTTCTGTACAAAGAAATTATTGTTTAGGAAGTTACATGTAATGTAACTAGAAGGCATCAATTTCTTTGTAATATCCACCAGATGGTTGTGCTCTGTAGCTGCATTTTGTGGGTTATTGCTAATTGAAATGTCAATACTTACATATAAGGAATCTGCAGTGGTGACCCCTTCCAGAGCTCTAAAGCTTTGGATTTACATGCTAGTGCCCTATATGCTAATGTTTTCTTTCATATGAACAAAAAAAACCCCAGCCAACAACCAAAAAAAAAACCAAAAAAACCCCAGAAAAAGCAGAACTTCCTAGAAATTTTTATTTAGCCAAGGTGGGAAAGGAAGAAGAAATATTTTAATTTACTTTATGAGTTTGTATGGAACGTGTGTTGTTGCCTCAAATGTTTAAGACTGTTACTATTAAAATGTTAGGTATCTTACTTCAAATTAAGCTTAAAAGTATATTAAAAAAATGTCAGGAGTGAGAATATCCTCTAAATCAGCAGCATCCAGAACCAAAGATATCCTTAAACAGAGTGTTTGTACAATGTAAACTTTGTAACTTGAAGCTTCCTGTGTAGTTTTACAAAATCCAGGACATTTGAGCAGTTAGTAGTCAGACTGAATCAGATCTGAATTCACATAAAAATAGCTGTCTGTGAAGGTAGTTGCTGAAAGTACAGACCAAAAATGCAGATAGGATCAAGAATCTAATAGCAATCAAGCTTATAAAAGAATGGCAGAAATTATGAAGTTAAATTTGGTGTATAATAGAAGAATGGAACCTAAGACTATCACTGAATGTTACTCTTGCTTCTTCATTTGTGGATTGCCGTCTCCACCAATAGATAAATTCTCATTTATATATAGTTCCTGAAAACTGTCACATAAGTTGATAACTGAATTTGGAGCTTCTGGTCTTTTGCAATTCTACTTGCTAAGAAGCATACTTGCTTTGGAAGAAATCAAGTCAAGAATATTAATTTCTGAAGGTCCCTTTTCCATGGGAAGTCTTGTGTTAGATACAATACAAAATGCTACTTTCAGGTTGTGCTTTTGCATGAGCAAACTCTGGCAATGGTATGTTCCTTATGACCACAAAACTAAATTGTTTTATTTAAATTTTCTCCTCGCAGGACGCTTGGTAGGTCTGCTTTCTCATTTGTATCTTGCTCAAAAGGCAGTGCCACTACTTGTCACAAGCTTTAACCTATAAACGACTTCCCATATTGCACCTCTTATGCATTCTTCACATTTCCTTCCCTGGCTATGAAGAGGAAGATTGATTTTCAGTTCTTTCTCCCAATTTTTCAGATCACCTAACTTAATAGTTTTGGCTCCGTTTACATTAAAAATCCGCTCTTGGAGTCTGAAGCTGAATGACACACACCACATTCATTTTTCGGATCCCATGGTCGTGTCTCATCTCAAATAACTGAACTTCTACAGGGGTGGATCCTGAAATCCATTACATTCTGTCACTTCTCACTTCTAAAAAGTATTTTACAGACCTTTTCAGCCAAAACCCTCCTGCAAAAGAAAAAAAAAGACTTTTTCATAATGACTGTTGATAGCCTTTGTATTCATTAATACCTTTCTTAATACCTTCTTTGCTTTGTCTTTGTATGTTTGGATTTTACAAGGACAACATTTTGAGCCAAAATGACTATTTGCATTCTCCCTTGAGTAAGGGAGGGACCTTCATCTATGGTAGTTTGCATCAGCCTGGAAACCAACATAATAATTTTAAGGGAAATTGAAAAGTCATTTGTGAGTCTGAAAGACAATATAAGCTACTTTTGCTGAACTGTAGACCTTAATAAATTTTTCATGATTGGAAATAGTAACTCATCATACTTTAGAATAAGCTTTTTCACTGTACTTTCATACTTACTATATGATTACATGAACTTAACTGTCAGCTGACAATTTTGGAGAAAATAGATTTATATGTCTCTTAATTTAAAAAAAATTTCTGAATCTCAGTATACCTATCAGATATTATCCTGTCTAGATGTTTGGTGATAAATCAAAGGACAAGGATGAAAAAAGAAATTCTACAGGAAGCAAAACAGAAGCAAAGTGAAAATGTTGTCATACAGGAGAATTAAAATTTTTTTGATGAAATCTATTGACTGCTGACTACCCAGCAATGCAGAGTTTGGCAAACCTAGTATTTCTCAATTCACATTTAGATTCTGAGATTGCCTGTCCCTTAAGGATGCTGGTTTGAAAGGAGTGGTGGTGGTGAATATACAAACTGAATCAGGAAATACCAATGATACCGGATGATACCTGCCAGCTGGGTTAGAAATGAACAGTCAAATTCCCTCAGACCCTTCTAAAGAGGCAATCCTGGAAACAGGATGTAGCTGATGGGGAGAAAGATCCTTTATTGTTTTTAACCATTACTTTGCACGATACTTTAAGATTAATAAGTAAGGCTGTGTTTTGAAGAAGATATTTTTAATTCTGTTTAATTTCTTTCTGGACTCCTTTAGTCAAGAATGAGAGGACATATATAGGTATCAAATTAGTTACTGAGGCATGACCCTTACAGACCCCATAATGAGGTCCCATAATCAGGAGTACAAATAAAAATAGATATTAAACCAGCTACATAAATCGTCACATAAAGTAATAGATATTTCTTGTTAGACAATGGTGGGCCATAGGAAGGTTAAATTTGTGTATACTCATGTGTGACGGTTAGCCTGCTAATACAGCAGACAAATAGTCGTGTGATTCAGATAACCATTGCAAAATTACTGTGTAATTATTCTTGATTCCCATCAAAACTCTGCAGATACCCTCTACACAATCATAAACTATATTTAATTAAATAATATCTCAGTGTCTAGAGAAGGATCCATGCAATGACTGTCTCTCTTTTTCCTGATGAAAATGCAAATGAAACCATTAATAATTTATAAATGAAGTTTAGCTAGAAGGGAGCTATTGTGCATCCTGCTTTAAGCTAAGTAAGAAAATTATTCCATAAAATTCATTGATATAAAATACCAAAAAATTTTTAATTTTGGAAGTGTACTTTTAAATATTCATCTTTCTTTGGGCTTTCTCTCAGGAAAGAGAGCATTCCTTTATACCTTACTATGAGGACACCTGAAAAAAAATACTAAAGAAACTGATGGTGACTTTTTTTCCCTGCAGAATCCTACAGTTATGCAGTGAAATGAAAATGCTCATATCACAATGTAAGTTTTTATCTCAGAAGCAGAATGCAACTTAAACAGGGTATTGAATATTGCTGCAATGCAGAACCACATATTTAGATTCTATGCAGAAAAAATACTGTTGTTACAAGACTGGAAAAAAATTAAGTACCTGTCTTTCCTGTAACCTACAAAATGAATAAAACCCTCAGAGTTTGCAGTTTGCTTAGTGTATTAACCTATGAACCTCAATATTGTAAACTGAAAATATAGATCCATTCTGACACTTCATTTTCATAGGACAAATAGAGTTTGGATTAAATATTTCTCTGGAATCTGAGGGAAATCAATATAGTTTACAAAACTAGTAAAGCTTAGTTTAGATGCTGAATCTTAAGCCTTTTGTTTATAATTTCTTATCAATAAAGCCTTTAAGGTAAGCTTCGTTCCCTGAATTTTCATCTTGTCTCTGTGACTCCAACTGTGAATGGTGCAAGATTTAAGAAAAAATAAATAAATAAGTGGAACTGAAACTTGCTTAATGTGTTTTATAGATTTTCTGTCACCAAATTATTATTACTGGTCCCCTGTTGACACTATTGCACAGAGATGTCTCAAATGCAGCTTCCAACTCTTTGATTGAGACTTTTCTATAATAAAATTAAACCCCCAAGTAATTGTTGGTAACCTCCCTGGAATGTTGAGAGACTCTAAGAGACAAGAAAACATAAACATTCAATGATCAGAACTGAGGATAATCAAATATAACCTTGTAAACACTTCCATGTATAGGCTGTATAGGAGGATTTACATGAAATAATGATCTAATATTTAAGATAGATGGGTAATACATAAAGATAAGGGAATTATTAAAATTAAATTTTAGAGAGGAATCAGTGATTGATAAAGTGGCCTAAATAACAGAATTAAGCACATGTCTGCTTTTCATAGTGATAGGTGATTATTTTCTTTTTAAACTTCTTTCCCTGAACCATTCACTTGGAAGGAAAGAAGAGCACTGAAGTGAGAAATTACTTCATTTACATGCTTGCAGAACTTCTTCTCTGTAGTGCTGTACACTGTAATCAACAGCAAAAACATCAGGGATTAAACAATGACCTTACAGGTCCTGCACATACTTTGCAACACTTTTTGCATCTGTGTGAATCTATGGTAGTTGATACTGAACAGTGAGCTAGAACAGCAGCAGATGTAGAGGGTTCTTAAAACTAATAGAAACCTTACAAGCTAATAGAGACAGATGCCCTTGCAAATTATTTCAGAGACTGGTTTTCAAATAGGGACTTCAATTTGGTTTTCATTTGAGTTACTAGGAGTTTAGGATTGGGTTATAGTTTGCTGATAGAAACTCGTGTAGTCATATTGTAGGAAAGTTGGATAGCCATGGGAGTGCATTTTAATTCTGGAGGAAAATGAACACACTATTGTCTGTGGATGATCCCACACAGATGATATTTTGCTTTTGAACTTCATCTTGTTCTACCATAATACTTCGTTTCTTGCAATATTCTGATGACTTTCTGTACATGCCTTGAAAGAGAATATACGACATATACATACCTCTGTGGACACCTCTGTTTCTTTTCCTTGGTGTTAAAAGGAGCCTGAAAAAAACAGAGAACACACTAGATACCTAATTTTTAGGCAATTACGTAAGTAATTAAGTAAGGAGAATTAATTAAGTAAGTAAGGAGAATTTCTCCATGCATGCACAGAATTTTTTCCTTCACCAAGTAACTTGCTAACCTCCACCAAATCCTGTTTCAATTCATTTCCTTCAGGACAGTTTTTACACTTTCTCACTTTCTGTAAAACACCTTTATCCCTGGTTAAGTTTGAACTATAAATAGCCTCCTACACAGTCCTGCATTTGCAAAGAGGAATTAAACCACAGCCCTTTTTCCCTGTCACTTTTTGTGATCTTATATTTTGTGCCCTCTATGAACAAAGAAAAAGAAAAGGCTTCACTCATTCATTTGGGTTATGTGATTACATGACAACATGAGGGTAGACCAGACAGCGAAATGCCTGAGATAACAGGTGTGAAGTTGCTAGTGAGTCAAAAAACTCCAGCAATACTGGAGCTGAGCAAAGGAGATGGGTCAGTACCACCAGTGCGTCTGGTAGGAGACAACAGAAACAGAGAAGGAGGAGAGAAGGGGCAGACAAGGCAGGAAAAATTATCCTGTTCTGTTCTTATAGCCAACAAAACCCATATAATAATTCCCCCCAAACCTCAGTATCAGTTGACAGAAGCTGATTATGCTGTCACTTTTTCCCCAGGTTTTGAGAGACTATTTTTCTGAAGTTTCCATCTCTTCTGGAGAAGCTGTCCTGAAATATGAAGGTAGTTGTTCAGTTTTGAGGACTGTCTAGATGCTCAAAGAATACTTACACAATGTGTAAAGCTATGCATAAAACACACTTCCACTTTCTTTGGGCTTCCCATCTGGTTCATTGTCTAATTTTAGACAACTACAATGCACCCATCTGTGGTTGAGCTAGTCACCCCGAGCTCCCCACATAGTTACAAAAGTGTAACGTTTACATTGGGACTGCTCTGGTTTACTTAGATCATATTTAGAATGGATGAATCAGTCCCTAAAAGTACACGTGTCTCTCCACTAATCACAGTTCATGACACCTGGATAGGTCATGGATTCATGGATTCACGGCTTTGACAGAGTTGGAAGGGACCTCTAGAGATCATCTAGTCCAATTCCCCTTCTAAGCAGGAACGCCTAGAACACATCACTCAGAACTGCATCAAAGTGGATCTTGAAAAGTGCCAGAGAAGGGAACTCAACAACCTCTCTTGGAAGCCTGTTCCAGGGCTCTGTCACCCACACTGCTAAGAAGTTTTCCTAATATGGTCATGTTTTCCTCATGAGTTATGTGCGGAGTTCTATGGCTGGACAAATGAACCATGCCTCTACATCCCCTTTGTGTCATGAAATATCGTAGAAGGAAAGTACACATCATATTGTCCACTAGTGTTAAAACTTTGCTCATGAAATGTTCCATGTTACAAAGAATTAATTGAATATGTTTCTTGGTATGCCTATTTAAGAAAATAATGGACATAGGAGAAAATACCAGTTGATAATCTTAGTAGTTCAGTTGATATTCTCACATCATTTTACTAAAGTGAAGGAAGATCTCTGGCTATGAACTCATTCAACTTTTTAAGTAGTTATGTTCCAGAAAACCAAAATGAAGAGAAAGAATTATTTGTCATTCCAGCTCCAGCTAGATCTATCCCTGTGATTTTTCTTTTTCCTGGCTGTACTCCAAAGACAGAGATTCCGAGACAGGGAGTCCATGAAGGATAGCGTGCAGATATGAAATTATTTAGTTCATAGCCATAACCCACAGAGTGTGTAACACTGACTAAAATGGGACATGGCTCAAG
>JAOXNG010000012.1:113306633-113326155 GCA_028566535.1 Scolopax minor | reverse complement strand
TCTGCCCCGGGGGCAGGACTTCCTCCTCTTATGTCACTTCCTGTCCCTCCCCCTCCCCGGCTAGCTCAGGCCCCTCCCCCTGGGCGTGGCTGAAATGGGATGGAATACCTGTGTCCCTGCTAGGTCCTGGGAACAATTAACCCTTTCCCCACCAGACCCAGCACATCTTCTAACATTCAGGAATAATTATTGTCACTAGATGCTGCATGCTACACACACATCTTTTATGATCACGTTTTTATATATTATTTATCAGAAATAAACCTCAGGCATGTTTTGTACTGTCTACTGCAGAGTCCATTCTTCAAACACTGGCATTTATTCAGCATATGATTTAGATATAAGTAACATGATTGTGCTATTATCAGCTAGGAATATAGTCAGAAGGATAAAACTTCTTAGGGGTAAATTCTTCTACAAGAATGCAAGATATGCACATATGCAGAAATCTTGTTAACAAAAAAAAATAATTATGTGCATATAACCTGGAGTAATGGTGGAGAGAACTACTTCGATAATATATTGTACCCCATGGTCCCATGCTTTTATATACAGCACTTAAGAAGATTTTAGATATGAGCTATTCTTTGTTTTAGAGATTACACGTTTTCATAAGATTTGAATTAATATTTTAGATTCAGTTTTCTGACAGGTCATTAAATTGCCACCAATTGCATATTGGAACACTGATGGCTCTATGACGACTATCAATCTGTTTGCATCAAATTAACCTGTGTCATAGACATCATTGCATTTATTACAGTGAAATTAAATAGATAGGGCTTTCTTTGCAAGAAAAGACTGTGTCTTTCAGCGAGCTTAGTGGATTCTTTTTTTGTGTGTGTATGTTTTCTGAATCAGAATTTAATATTGAATCTCCAAACTCTTTAAGTTGCTCTTTGATATAGGGCCCTTACATACGTACTTGTTGCAAAAGGAACTATTAGCTAATTAGATAGAGAGACAATATTTAAATACCTTATACCTTGAAGACCATATATGTTTACTTTAATCTGATTGCTAGAAATAATTTTTGTAATTGTTTTTTCAAGTTATTTCCCCCCCTACTCCAAGGTAATGTAGCAGGAGTTTTAGCAAGATCTACTTGAAATATTCACATTCCTGTTGTGTGTGAGCTGAAAAGATAAAAGTCTGTACAGATCAAACTGTTTTCAGCAAGGCAAAGTCTAGAGTTACATTTGAAAAATCAATGCAAAATTATCAATCCTTTTGAAAGCCCTTCCATAAGAAGATGGCTACTAAAATCAAACACAAAAATAATATGGAAAGTTCCTGAGCTCTTGTTTTTCTAACAGCACATTTAATCATATAGAACTATATACAGTTAGCAGAATATTTTTTATTATATCCTTGAACCCACACTTCCCATCTTCATAAACATAAATGAAATTTTCATCTTTTGTTTGAATAAAATAGCTCGGGTTAGGTCATGTTTGTCTAAATTTAGATGCCAAAAATTGGGCTAAACTCACGTAAACTAGATGTTCAGGTTCCACCAGTGATCCATAGAGATTCCACAAGTACTCTGAGAGAGGCAGTGACCCTAGTCTTGTCTAACTTAGCCTAAGCAGCTTGGTCTGAATGTAAATGGCTTCAGTTAGGTGACTGAAACTCTTTCATTAGCCACTCATGTTACCTGAGGAAATTCTGAAGCCATAGAGATGAAACAGGTGAAATAAAAAGACAGTTGAGTCAGAAATGCATTGTTCTTTCTGTCTCCCTCACTGAAGCTAAGGTCTCCAGGGTATATTTTATGGCCAGTGAACACTGGCTATCGTTATTGCGTGTCTCCTGCTTTGCCAAACAGAAGTTACCTTTGATGGAATGTGTCCCAACATGTGCTGTATTACTTGATCAAAATGCTTCCAACGCAGTAAGTGTTGAAGAATACTAAGGAGAAAACAAACAAAAAGAAAATTTCTATAAAAATACTCTTGAGATCTTAATCAAATGCTTATTTTTCCTAATGACAAAGGAAATTAGGTCAGACTGAAGCTGGTAAAATATACAATCATCATATCTCATGAGTGAGATACCATTTTTTTTTATGGCAATTGTTATGATACATTCAACCTCATATGTATTGGTTTTGCTACACTGAGAAAAGGTGATTTATTGTGGTAGTTAGTTTCTAGTATTCACTGAGGAAATAGGAAAAAAAAGTGTCTTCTACTGACCTGATAATATGATTTTAGTTCACTAGTACTATATAATATCAGTAACTGAAGCCTTAGTTATTCCATTACATTCCCATAGGATTTCACTCAACTGAGTGAAACAATATTCAGAAAAAACAGAAATGAGAAAACCAGCAAAACCCCTGCAAGATAAATTGCTATACATATGTGAATTTTATTAAATTTGTGATTATAGTATAGCAGGTTTCTAGCTGCCATATTGTCTGACATAGTTTCTTTTTTGTACTATTACCACCTTGGTTTCCCTTTAAATAATATGAAAATTGAATAAAAAGATATAGGTATTTTTTTTTCACTGATGCTTTGAAGTCAAGGAGTATGTTCATGTTCTGAACAGAAATAAAATTCAAACCTCTGTCTTTGAATTCTATACACACATCTTTGAAAACACTTATAGTTGATGTTTTAGTTTATTACGAAGAAAATAGTTTTTTCATAACAATTAAAAAGTTTTACATAGCACTTCTTTAATCTTTGTAGATTGAGGTGTTGAGAACTAAACAGTTTTCTCAGGAGAAAATTCCATAAGTTGGTAATTCTCTTTGAGCGAAGAAGGTTTTCAAGATATTTGGCCTATGCTTCTTAGCTTCATCCCTTCTTACATATTACATTTTTTGTATGATATTAACTAGCTGTTCTGATGGTTCTAAACAATCATCACTTTGTCCTTTATCCTTGTGCAGACAAAATATCTAGGTAGAACTTTCTAAATTAGTTGCTTAAATTATTTCCTCCTGATTATAGTTAAAAAAACCCAACAACCCACACCAAAACCCCCCAGCAACAATAACAAAAAACTTGAAAAGTTTTCAAGTGGCATAAAGTTTTCAAGTGGCATTCTGGAGAACAATTGTTGTTTTAAAATGAATTGCAACATAAGCATTAAACTATTATACTAGTTTACTGTCCAGTTTAACCTCAAAGCTTCTGTTACTATTTCTTATTTCAGAGTACCATTTCAGAGTAGATTTCAGAATACTGAGTGTATTTTTCAGTTTATTTTTGCAGATGTTCTGTTATTATAATTAGTTTTTTCACCATCTTTAGTTTGTTTACAAACCAATTTGAATTGATGTTTCTAATTAAGTATTTGCATAATAATAACAAAAACTTTATTAAAACCATTTCTAAATTACTACAATTTGTTCTCTTATTTATATTCTTTAAATTTGAATACACTTTGTCTACCCTGATTGCTCATTTAATCCATGATCTTATTAAACACAAAAAGCAAATTGCTGAGCATAAAAAAAAAATTCCATTAAAATGAACAAAACTGATGTGTTGGGTTCTCATGAGCTCTCTTTTAGCAGTTGTCTGACTTTAATATTATAAGCACAAAAAGCTAGTCCAACCATGCAGAAGTGACATGGTAGAAATTTTCCTTAACTTCGCTTTTCCATCTCTTAGGGATTAAAATCTAAGCAGCTTGGGGGGCTTTTTTGGTACTTTTTTTCCTCTTTTTTTTTCATATTATACCTTTATAAATTATTTAATGTAATTTATTCTTTCCCAGCTTGTCTGTCTGTGCCTGTCTGTCTGCCTCTTTTTTGTGGGGGGAGGTGGAATATTAGTGCGTAGTTTTCTACAATGTCATCTTATGTTTATTATGACAGTTCTTTGCAGATACACGTCTTGAATCTGAAAACTGTACAGGCACTGCAGAAAATAGTACTACCACAGTTTTATTTTGTCCATATTATGACTCTTATGTCAACAACATGCAACAATCATAACAAGTTGTTTAATAAAAATTTGATATCATATAATGTGTTCCATGTCTTCAAATAGCTTTGAACAATAGCATTATTAAGAGTTGATTTTAAAAAGCCATAATATGTACTTCTACATTGTCTCAAAGATCTCTAAAGATCATTAAAGATCGCATGCTTATTTCCCAAATAGAATAAAGCACCTTTTAGAAGTTACATTGCCATACCTTGTATAACTTAAATTTTCTCATATGACAATGCAGCAAACATTTTGCAAATAATAAAATTAAATGTGACCATAGTTTATGTCAAGATCTGTATGGAAAAGGAAATAAACCCACTTTTTTATTTGACTGCTTTATTTTCTAATCATTCCCTCCCATACCTTATTGTTACGTGAAGGTAGCCATGCTTAGGCAGCATGACTTGAAAGATTTCTGTCAGATATAAAGACATTTTAGACAGGTTGCAGTTCCATAAGCTGCAAATCTTTATTGATTATTGCTTAGGAAGGTCTAAGTAGCTATTGAACACCACTTCTTAAGTCTCTCCTCAGAAGACTAAGCTAGTTTCCTTATCTTACAGGCACAAAATGTAATTAAGAAACCCCAACAATTATGTAGTTAAATGGAATTATTAAAGATTTATCTTAATTGTCTCTGTTTGGTTTTTTTTTTTCCTTCACATCCAGTTTGCTTTTCTACAGTAGTAATTTTTAAATAAACAAAGAACACAACAAAGTGTTAGCAATTTTACAGATGCATTATTGATAAAAAAGGTGTCACTTGTTGCCTACAGACCTTCTCTCTAGAGACTGCTTCGAGGTAGATCTTCCTGGTTCTCAGCTACACAGAGCAGTCTGGCCTTTTTCATTCTCCTTCTTCTCTGATGGTGCTTTTTTTGCCAGTCACGCTCAGGGACTTGCAGCCCTCAGCCTTCCTTGCTTTAGAATAAAAAGGACGTTGTTTTTGAATAATGCTGGCTAGACTTGGTCAGGCCCTTTGGGAAAAAAGTTGTTCTGTTACAAACTTTACAGATTATTCTGCAGATACGGTGTAACTGATATCAGATTTTTATGCCTTATAGTTGCTTACTATCTTACACAAGATACATAAATATTACATGCACAGTGACTAACAGAAGCGATCAGATTGAATCTGGAACAGTGTTGCATTAATACAAGATTCTGTTATCCTTAAGTATCTCAAATCCTTTTTCAGCATCAGTAGCATTCTCTAAGATAAAAGTAACTGCTTGAAGTGAATAGCAACTGGCAGTATAATCTGTCACTTACTGTCTATGTAGCTTATGAACTTGAAGTATGTTGACTGCTTTTGATCTAGAAGATCATTAAAAGAAGAGAACAAATCATGACTGCTTTATCACTCCACTCTTTCTTTTATAATGTTTTATAAATAAATGGACTCTCACATCATGTTATCCTAAGCTAACCTACCAGCTGATGCAGTTTAATGTAGTTCTGGTATTCCAGAAGGAGGTGGCAGCATACAGTACTCCTGAACCTACTTGCCAAGGAACTAATAGGAAACTAGTGTAAAACTGATGCCAAGGCAAATTAAGGTAATACCTCCAAATCTCCAATGTAATGCTGAGAAGAAGTACCAAGAAAGTGCCATGGAAGTTATGGAGATTGCCTAATTGAGACTGCACCACGGCAGAGATTGCGGTCTTGAGTGACACTCACATTCCTGCTAATAGTTTGTCCCAAAGCCAAAACGTAGCCTCGTTGTTGTTTACCATTTCTGCCCAGTTCCCAGTATTTCACTTATGCTAAGACTCTAAGACTCTGCTAGTACTCCAGAGGATCTCCTGAACAGCATCTGCTATTGAATTTGCCTTTGATTTGCAATGCTGAAACCTCCATCTCTGTTCAAATCAATTAAGAAAACAAAGCAAGCAAAAAACAAAATGGATGCCTCTGTAGCAACCTCTTTGTGAGAAAAATTTTCATTCTTCATAGTATGAGATTATAGAGAGAATAAGCTATAATTAATCATAGATGTTGCACATAAAGTTACTTTAGTAGTTTCTGGCTTTGTGCTCTTTGAATTATGAATTAAGATATTTTATTTCAGTATAGAAGCAGGGTAGACAGATAAAATTAACACAATATACATAAAGAGACAAGAATAATGGACAAAGTGTTGGAGGAAAAAATATTCTACTATGGACAAAAAACAACACAAGGCGTATCTTTAAATTAATTTAAAACAAAGTTTTTGCTTTAAAAACAAAATCTTGAAACAATTCATTGAATATGTTCCATGATATTTTAATTTCAAACTTATGGAGAAGAACTGAATAAAAGTACTAAAATACCATAATCTCATCTATTCCAGTGGCTCTTACAAGCAGGTAAGTGAGTATTAGTTGGATGTGTTACGTTTTTCATAGCAATTAAACCACCCAAAATCCTTAGTTCATAGAAAGAAAAACTCCTTCAAAAATCTGTGTACTGATCAAGTTTTTCTTTTTTTTTTTTTTTTTCCTTAGAATGAGAGTTAACGCCAAAAGCAAGGGTCCCAATGGAGTAAACTTGTTCCCAGATCAATGCACTTTTACCTGTATAATGCAGGGCTAGATGCACAAGTGAATTTAGCTTCCTAAGTCCCACTGAAGTCATTGTGAGTGAAGCACTAAAGTAGCTTTGTGTCTCATTGTATTATTTTATTGACGGTGGTATAAATAGAAGAGAAACCTATGCTTAAAGGATTGACATATTCTTTCTTGCTTGTTGAATGTAGAAGTTACATTGATACAATTGATAAGACTGACTACATTTGAATAATATTTATATTATGAATCATGTCAACTCTAACACATTAAATCGGGTGTCTGGACCTATATCATTGCATTACTTCAATCTTTTTAATTATTTCAGAACAAACAAGGTCTTCTGTCATATAGACATACCATAAGAGTAATTTTTAAAAGGTCATTTATGTTCAGTTGCCTGAGCATTCTATAAGGCTATTCTTGTTAAATCTATAGACAAACAAACAAATCAACCCTCTGGTTAAGGTCAATAATATTGGTAGTATAAAATGAAAACAGATGAATGTATCCCTTGTGTTTCTTTACAGATATTTCTTGAAAAAAAAATCCATATCAAAATAATAATAAAAAAATAATAAAAGAAGCCATGTATGTAATTATTGACCTCTGGGAACTAAATTTTAAATTTTGAAAAGATGACAGCTGAAAATTTTCTATTGCAGTGGAACTATTTTTAAAAAATCTATGAAATATGTTCATATGAAATTAATTTTCTGATTCTGTGTGATCATGTTTGATTCTGTATAGGTTACTGAAGGAAGAAGTTGTATTTTGCAAGTGGGATTAAGAAGCGGAAAAGAACTTTTTCTCAGAATTCTGGGAATTGCATAAGGAGAAGGAATATCCAATTTCATGTTGTTCTTTTAAACAGCAAGGGTTGTTTAGAGTTCAGATGAACAGCTTTACTGAATATCTTTTTTACAGAACCACTATGGCAGGGTTCTGTAAACTTAAGCTTAAGGAAAAAATTAAAAAAATTCCTACCTCAAAGTTAACTAAAGACATCTTTCACTATGAGGCAGACATTGTCATTACAGATTAATAGGAATGGATTTGTCTTTAAAACTTGAATGCTCAGTGCTGTAAAGTACAAATCTTCCAACCACTGATTCAGAAATGTCTCACTAATGCAGTATTTTTTATTTTCTTGCTCTGTAGATGTTTTCTCCCTGTCTATGTAAAACTATTCCTCCCAGTACAAATGGTACCAAATGCCACTATATTGACATTTTTTCTTACCTTGACAATCCCATTTTTAACTTTTCCCCTTTGCAATAGGAGTGGAAGATTCTTTGATGATTTCTTACATTTATCTTCTGCATCTTCATTTTATAAAGGTATAATATCCATTAGTTATATTGTCATAAGACCTTATTTTCATTGTGCAGTAAGTGCTTTTTCACTTCCACGACTTCAGAGGTAAGGTGGCTGTTCTATTGAATGACCTGAGAGTTAAATGGCGCTACAGTATTAATCACTATAAGGAGTAAGCTTAGAAATTCATAAATTCACAGGAGAAGACTATTTTCAGGACGATTTACTATTCAGACCTCATGTTCACACTGTGAATGATTGTAATTACATGCTGTGACAATAACACATTCATAATACAGTACAGAAATGAACTCATATTTTTAGTTCATTATTTAGGGCAGCAATTCACAACCAGCAGTAGAAATAGGACAATACACAGGAAGCAATTTTACCATTCACTGCAAGTTAGCAAAGGAGAAAAGTAATTTCATAAAGTTTCTGACCCTTGCTCTTGGAAAAGCTGTTAGTTTAGTCAAAAGTCCTTTCAAGAAGTCTTCATCACCCTAATAGTACTATTGATGCTTATTGAATAATTATAGGCCACTATTATTCCAGAGTAATTTTCAAATAGTATAGCATTATAGTCAGGGATCTGAAAAACATGTGCCTCCATTAATCCTGGCATGTGAGAAATTTTTCATCTTTCTTAACAGGATACATCTTCTATTTATTAGGACTTACTACATAGATTAATAAGCACAATTTCTCCTTCTGTGTCGCAGTAAATGACATTGATTTGTCAGGCATATATAAAAACAAATTTTAGGATTTTAGGTGATGATCACATTTCCCTAATACAGGTTATTATTTTGAATGGTGTACTGATTAATTACACCTGCTATATTTTGTTTCTAAGAGTGACTGCTCTGCCAAGTTTTGCTGAAGTGCAGAAAAAAATTCCTTACATTGTAGGATCTCTAACAGCACAGATTCTCATATTTCTAAGTACACAGTTTTAATTGTTAAAATATGATTTATAAAATGCAAATTATTTAATGGGCAGATACGGGAATGCATCAATGTATCAGTGGATCAATGAAACCAAATGTTACAATCCAGATACAGTAATAAAGCATCAGAATCTGGGATGAATGACCAAGGAAAGCATCTGTGGACTACAGCAGAAACTCTGTATTAAATGAGAAAGGCCAAGGTAGATAGGAAGCAGTATGAGTAGTTAGGCTAGGCTATAGTTAAGACAGTGGAGATATCATATTGGGACAATAGGAGGGGAATGATCTCTACTACCATACTTTAGACGTGTTGCAAATCTAATAGATGCTATTAAGGGTTAAAGAGAGTTGTAGGATCAAAATCATGGACAGAATAAGGACTGAAAAGAATTGTATTCTCACGTGGACAATAAAGTTTGGAAAGAATTCCACAGACACAGGGATACCTCATTTAATTTCACCTTCATGGAAGGTAACCTGCATGAGCAGAACTAGGAAAAGTCAGAGAAGATTCCACAGCTTTGGGGATCTTTTTGGCAAGATAGAGCATACATGTGGGAAGTACATTCAAAAGCTCTGTGTGGGATGCTGAAAGGACCAGGACTACAACCTGAAATGCTAAGAGTGAGTGTGTGTTGGGATAGTTCTCTTACAGTGAAAAGACAGTAAATGCTACTGTAAGGAATGCAGAGGCAAAGTAGGATAACTGCCTCTGCAGGTTCAGACAACATACCTCCAGCAAATCCCTTCCCACACCAAACATGTAAATATTTTCTTTGCTTTGGACATAGTGTGTTGATACCATAATAGAGATTAGCTGATTCATACTGACAGTCTCCCAGATAATTCTCAGATATAGTTTGGGAGATAAAGCATTTAAGGAATTTATCCTTTCCCATAGGTTGTTTTCCTCAGGCCCCAAATTTTAGAGATTGAGGAATTAGTCTAAATGTGGGCCATTTAATACCAGTTTGCTTTAATTTCTGGAAAAGTTCCCAGAAATGTTTAAGATGCCAACACAGGCAGAAGTTAAAATAATCTATGAATACTCAATGACAAAAGCGAGAAATGGCAGTAAGAGGTTGCATGCATCAAAAGTCTAGATATCCATGCAAGTCCTACTGAAATTTTTCAGTGGACACTAGATTCTGAAATTATCTTTCAGAAGCCAATCAAAAATGCCTTTCACTGTTCATCTGTCACCTTGTTTTTAAGTTATTTAGGACAGGGACATTACTCTTGCTTTTATTTTTTATTGCTTTCAGCAACCTTTTGGTGCTTTGTAATAAACAAATACAGTTTTGCAGGATAGAAGTTGTCTGCTTGTTGCTGCTGTGGTCAATTTGCACTCTATTAATTTTCCTCAAGACCCTTCAATTTAGTAGAAATAATTCAGATTCCTTCTGCTAGGTTTACAGTAGGGCTCCTACAAAGTTTCTGAAGGAAATACAAAGCAGGACAGATATTGTCTTAGCAAAACCCCATTCATCCTTAACACAGTTCTCAGAAGACACTCAAAAGTTTCAAACATGGTATTCCAGTTTTTACAACCTTGAAAGACAGTGCTGCAATTTATCACATTGCAATATCTTCTCTTTTCCCACTACTCATTTAATTCTCTGATTTGTATCACAACTCTGTCTTGGATGTCTGTGGGAGCCTCCATATCAGGAACTTTTTGTGCGGTCTCTGCTAGGCTGATGAGTCTTCTTTCTAGAAGCTTTATGTTTAGATCCATTTCAAGAAGGTCATTGTGGTATAATAGCATTATTTAGACTTCATGAATCAATGTGGATCTGTGGAAAGCCAGCTGGCCACCCAGAATTGTTTTTCCTTATCTAGCTGAAAAACGGAATTAAATGTCCCTAAATCTTTCTTTCCATATAAAATTGCTCCCTTTACTCTAGCCATGAATGCTGAAAGGATGTGAATTGGTGGAATATGTGATTTGTGGCATCAATAAGGCAATGGCTCTGTTTAGATGTGTTTCTTGTGAAAAATTTGAGGACTCTTCTATTAAAGGAAAAAGTTACAAGCTTGTGTTAACAATTGCAGGAAAACAATTCAGAGGCAAAGCATGAGGATCAACACTAGAATACATTTGAATAACATGGAGCATAATAGATAGCCCTGGAGTAAACACAAGGCTGTATTTCACTCAAGAACTCAGCTGCAGTCATAAACTGTGAGAGGTTTATGAATGGCATTGGAGCCTCAGGAATTAATTCAGCCCTGTACTCACAGCGATGCCATATGTTGTTATTTATAATACCTTCTTTATAATTGCTACTCTTAAACAATTTAATATTTGCAATTGTAATATTTCAAAGATTAAATCATTAACTTGAAATGCCGCACTTCCATAGGTAACAATTCTAAAAGCATACACAATTCCTTATCAAGTAAGATTTTCAGGGGGGCTATATTTAAAAAAGACTGACTCCTGCTCGTTTTTAAAACCACAACTGAGGCCAGAGGGTTTAGGTTACTTAACTCTTCATGAAGATACCAGTCTTTCCACTGTTCTTGAAAAGTTTTGTCAGAATTTAATAAGATCTTTTCTGTTTACTGCAAACTTTATGCAGTGGGATACCACATCCTCTGGGTTTGTATCATTCACTGAAAAGGTCTGAATGAGTCTTTCCAGATATGTGTTTGCTTAAATTAAAATGCTCCATTAGAACTATAGCAACTATAGCAAATTTCCACAAATTCATTTTTTCATCCATTGCATTTATGTCATGATATCAAGATAAGCTTCAGACTTTGCGTACTCATCTTGACAAAGTCCTGTGCTCTTATTTTTTTTTAAATCAATGAAGTTGCAAATAAGAAAATTAGATCTTAAGTTTGAAAATGGATTGTTTTCACTACAAAGCTAGCATTAGTGCTTAATGAAATTGTATAAATGTGGCTACAGTATCCATAAACATCATAAGCCGCAAAATAATTAGGTGACCTTTCCCCAGACTATTTTCAGTGACAGAACTATGACCTTCTTAGATTGTACTCTGAACTTCTGGCATACCATTGATTGCAAAATCAGTGCATGTAATGAAAGCAAGTCCTAGGTTGCCATAAACTATTTCACAAAGCAAAGATGACAGCATTTGAAATGTGTTGAAAGCTCTAATGTAAATTATTTAGACTCCTTGACTGATGCAAACCTCTCTGCTTGAAGAGATTAATCAATTCTTTCATTCGATAGGAATTTTAATTGGATACAACAGCCAGGGGTGTGAATATTGTTCAGTTACTTAATTCATTGGCCATTTAATTGAGGCTAGCCAAATGTTTTCGTTGTTGCTACATATATTACAGCAAAACAACAATATTAAGATGATTGAATTGTGGATCTTGCTACAGGAAAACCTTAAACCTTAAGTAGGATGTTGAAAATATAGCATGCATATTACAGAGATAATTATATAGTCTTAAAACAGTGTGGCATGATGTATACTCCACCACCAGTAGTGGAACATACCTTCCAATAGTATAAGCAATAAAATAGGCACATCACATTGAAGGAAACATCTGCTCAAGACGTACTTCATTGATTTGTCAATTGTCTGTTTCTTATTAGTTTCTTAAGTCTTCATACTTAACAAATGTCAGTGTAAATATGTCTTTATTTGGTTCATTTTAACTTCTGGAAATGCTGTTTTCTCTCATAAAAAGACTATAAAAGCCAATCATTTAAAAAACTATCTATACAAATACACAGCAAGCTGTGTTAAGCACACATCAAGGTACAATTTTCTGCTGAAGTATTTCTCAAAACAGTTTTGCAAACAGAGGGCTAGAAATAAGCACTTAAGATAAATTAGGAAAATGTTCCAGTTGTCATTGAAAAGGTGCATGCTTTGAGGTTAATGCATTTAGGAAAAGAAATGAAGAGAAATTGCTCAGAAAATAAGACACATGCTATTGAGTCAAGGTCAGATTTGTCTGGTATGAAATATAGTTTAATGTCATAGAAGCAGAAGTCCTGTCCATCCTTGCATCTCAAGAAACTGGGAGTGGTGATTATTCTAACCTAGCTATTATCTTTAGAAATAATGTTTTTGCAGAAGCTAAGTTAATGAGGTAAGGGCTGGTGATCTGCTAATTAAAAATCTAAAAATAGGACTAGTGATAAATGGGGTGTCAAAATATCCTAGCTAAGGAAGAATCCTTAAGTTAGCAGTGATCAATGCACAGCTCTGATTTCATGACACTGCATATTCATTTAATGAACCTCCTTTTTTATCTGTTAATTACTACAACACTCTCTGGATTAAGACTATAGCACATTCTTTGGAGAATCTGTGCATTGTCTAGTTCAAGTTTATTTATGAATATTTATTAGTTTGCTAGCATACCCAAATCTTCTTAGTAACTGACACATTACCTCACACTAATAAGGGCTTTTGCTTGACATGGAAAACAGTTGCTTTACATTGGAAGGGCTGCTACAGCTCAGTGTATGTCATTCAGAAGAGCAAAGAAAATTGGGAAGTTAAATATACAGACTGGTGTTTTCAAACAGGCCCAGATGAATTAAACAACCTATTTGCATCATACTATGTTGAGAGTAGTACACAAACCCAACTTTAATCCTAAACAGAATCATCTACAGTTAATGGTAAATTACCTTTTCAGTTCATTTGTGAAAAAATATTTATTCCAAATTCACTGCAGTGAAGTGTGTATTCAAATATCACAAAAAGATATTTAAAATTGAACATAATTTATCACGATAATATTATTGATGTTATTTACCATTTTGCTAGATTATTTTATGGCCTCTAGTTAAACCCAAGCACTTTTTGACTTGACTTGCAAATGCAAAAGTGTGATGAAGGACATTTTGTTGCAAACCAAGGCTAGTCAGAAAACAAAACAAAGGAAAAATGGTAAGAAGAACAGGAAAAAGTGGGATGGCTGCAAGAATGAAGTACAAATCCTGCAAGATTTCAGTATAAATAAGAAATCAGTACAAAATTTATCAATCTCTGGAAACCTTAACTGACAGTAACTACTGAAGTTTGTGCTGGCAGCAGTAAGGCTCCAATAAGCAAATTCACCCATTTTCTGCTGATCCAAGATGTACCTATAAAAGTTAAAAATTTTACACCTATTGATTTCACTCATATTTAAGTTATTAATTAACAGGACTTGAGAGAGTTGAAAAAAATATTTTTTTTTCCCTCTGGAATAAGCCAAGAGCTGTGGTTCTTCTTTTTAAGCATGGTCAGACCTTCTCTTGGAAGGATGAGGTTTCCCAATGCCTTTTTAAGACACAGCTATCAGTCGGTTTCACAGCTGAATATGGCATTAGATGCTGAAGTGCTGTTCAGAGTCCTAATTCCCTAATTATTTAGATTAGGAATTTTGTTAAAGTCCCTGTGATATTGTTAATTTCTTATGACAGAAAAACATGGATATGAAATGGGGATTAAGAAGCACCTTGTGCATGTCAAATACTCCTACATCAGCATTTGAACATCACCATGTCATTGCATCTGGTACTTCAGATATAATCACAGACCTTAAGGCCAAAATGGACATATAGATTATTCAATCTCCTCTAAAACAGAGAGCATTACATTTCATCCTGTTACTTTTGCACCAAGCCCGATAATTTGCACTTGAGTAAAGTTTCTTTTGTGATCTGCTAAAGCATATTAATTAATGCATACTGCAGTACTGGAATGAAACCAGATCCTACAACAATGAAGACTTATGTAGAATGGGATATACAGAAAGAGTAAAGCACACTGAAATGCTGTGAAGGAAGAAGCAGCAGCACAGTCTGGATATGGAGGGATGAATTTAACTGTTAGAAAAAACTATAAGGACTGGTCCCTGGTCCCTCTGTTTTTAGACAGAGAAACAGAAAGAAACAACTACAACCTCTATGTTACTTCAACAGATTTGCACAGAATGCTTTTAATCCAAATCAGCAGTTACTTAATACATTACTCTTAATGCCTGTCATAGCTTTGCTAACAAGCATTTAATTTTCCACTCTCTGAATCTTCTTGGCTGCAGTATGCTTGTCTTTCTAATTGTATCTTTTCTCTGACTTGACCCAAGAGTGAGATGATTTACCACCTGTACTCTTACCTCAAACTGTGCCAGCCTAATCGGCTCCAGATTTAATGAAGCGTTGGCAATATCAATGTTTCATTTTCACCTTTGCTTATTTTATGAGAAGTGACATTGATCACTAGTCAAGTGATTAGCCGAGTTTGTGTGTCTTTGTCTGAAATGTTACAAAAATTATCTGACTTTTGCTTTATTTTCCAGTGCTGACTTCACTGTGCAACTCTTTTCTCAAGAGCCTTGGATTCATAACTTGTGTATTTTTACCAGTGTCCTGGGGCCATAATGAAATGCAGGCTCTTTCTGTGAGGTTCACATCCAACCATAATGTGTCTGCCATCTGTCCAATGTGTAGGTATGCTGTTTACATGCTTTGTAGGGTAACGTTACTTCACATATTTACCTTCTGAACTCTGAATTGCCTCTTCAGTGGATTCTACCTCTTTCCATTGACTGTGCAGTAACACAAATTTTTAACTGTCATCTTCAAATGTGCACCATTTGCTTTCTACAGTAGAATGGGTGAATAATCTCATTCCATGTATTTCACAAGCTGATTGGAAGAAAAATTATGTCTAGTTTAGATCCTTTTTTTTTTTTTTCTGTCACACGATACAGTATAATGATATTATTTCAGCAACCATAAAGACTGCATTGTGAAAAAACTAAAATCTGTACAACACCTGTAATTATACTGTTGGAACCTTCGATTTTCATTAATACTCCAGATGATTTTTGTCAGTATATACCTCATGTAAATTAATTTCCTGTTACATTGACGTTCTGAAATGTATGCACTCATACAGACACATAGAATATAAAAATGAATATACATTGTATAGTATATAGCTACAACTCATCTGACAGTTTGATATAAATGAATTTTTGCAATGTGGGGGGTACCAATCCTGCAATTCAGTTTCTAGGAATTAGTAGGATTGTGATTTTACCAGTGGGACCAGAATTTTGCCTTTGGTTGGAACAGAGCTCTTCCAGCCTCTGGGCATTAAAGCAGAGATGATGTCCCACAAGCACCAGTGTGTTAGTTACAAGATCTCATTGGCTTCTTTTCTGAGTAATTAATTTTTCAATTCACTGACAGAAATTAAGAACAAAATTAATAAAAATCATCCAGCTATATAAATCCCAAATTAAAATGTGTAACTTCTCTCACTCAAACAAAACACTAAACTGTTTTCATGAGAGATATAACAGAACATTTTATTTGGTACACGTGCAATAAAAGGTGAAGCAGGAAAAGAGTGGTGAGGATAATACTTTTTTTTTTTTTAATTTTTTTCCCAGTGGTTAGGCAAATATTTAAAATGAGTACATTTGAACTCTCAATTCCTGGCAAGCACCTTAATGATCAGACTAACAGGTAAATGTGGTAATTTAAAAGAATGGTTTTCTCCTGCAAAGTTGTTCCAGGATATATCCATTGCAACTCAGATAATCCCTCTCATATCTAGGATTAACAACTAGATCAGAACAACACTTTTTTCCTCTCTCTGGGTCAACGATATTTAATTGGGACATATATAACAGAGAATCAACTCAAGAAAAACCCAAGGTTTTAGACACAGATGATGCACAATTGTTATCCAACTGAACTGGTTTATCTGAGTAAGTGCAAGGTAATTTGGATGAGTATAGCCCTCCTCATTGTAGTCTGAACTAACACTGGTTACTTTGTGTTTGCCACATAGGCAGAGCATGCACACACACACATATATATGCTTACCACGGGCAGGCTGATTAAAGGTGCTGTTTTACACAGTACTGTATCTTTGTCCCCTTTTCTTCCTTATGTTATCCTGATAACATCCTCAGCCCTGACACGCAGACGTAGTGTTGAGGGAGAACTCTGATTCAGTCCTACTTTGGCTGCTTTGGTGATCCCAGATGTGCAAAACTGTATTCAAATGTGAATCTTTATTCCTTCAGTTTCAGAAGCTGTGAAGTACAAAAATGACACATATAAAATAGAAATGATTTTTGGAATATTCAAATCAGTATGATACAGATACTAAAAATAAGACCTGAACCACAAGCTTACTAATTTCTAGATAACAGCTGTAGAGTAAAAAATATAAATTTCAGCATGTGTCAAATTCAATGATATGATATTCTTACCCATTCTGTAAATAGAGAAGAACTGGATGCATTTCTTAAAATATCACAAGGTAAGAGATTTTTTAATACTAGAAAATACAGAAGATGACTATATGTAATTTTCAATACAGTAAAAACTGCCTTTTTTATGACTAGACACATTAATTTTGCAAACCCCAGGCATGCCAATGGAATACTTTTTGAAAGTGACAAATAGAAAAAGAGTTCTTTTTTTTCATCATTTATTTTTATCTTTTATACCATTACATCCCTTTCCTCTCTATGTTCCATACTTTTCAGGCTGTAATAGAAAAAAATGGCAGGAGAGTATGAAAAGTAAATGTTCTGAATTGCTTGCTGTATTATCAGAAATAGTGTGATTCATGATTTTGCTAAGTAAACTCCACAGGGGAAAAATATGTGAAAGGTGTATAATCCTGGCCTCCTGGAATATTTATTCACATTAATGCAGTTCACAGTTGCCTTTGTGCATGTCTGTTCCAGACCAGTCATAACAAAAAGGAATGAGGAAGGTAATTATAAATAATTTAATGAAGCTCTGTCAATCAAAATTGGAAATTTTGTATGCATGTAAGGGTGTTTAACTTTGCCAGGAGGGCTTCCTATATACACAAAGGAACTATGTAAACAAATATTCTGCATATGCTTGTAAATAATTAAACACATTTAAACAAGAAACAACTACTCTAATATATCTACACATAATGACCACTTACTATAGCTATGGAAACTATAGTTTGCTGTTCATTGATTGTGTGTATACGACACAGGATTAGAGTTTGTAGAATGCTCTGAAGTCACATATGTGATCTTTCAAGATAAAGACGATTTGCAGGATAAGAAGTTCTTAGGATACTTAACGTGTTTTCTTCAGGTGATTATGGTTTTGATTCATTGTACTGGAGGATAGTGCTGATAAGAAAAGTCACTGCTGTTTTCCAAGGGTGATAATCAAGGGCAATATTGGTTATTACAGATGTGTCCGTAGCTTCTGAATATGCAGGTGCTATTCAGAACCGCTGAAAAGTGGTTGCCTAACTCCTAAAATATTTTACCAAGAATTTAAAGGTAAGAGCCAAGAAAATTTGGTATGTCAAAGGTTCCTGTGCCAGCAGAGAGCCTAACATAATAATGGCTACAAATTATATTTCAAAAGAATACTATTTAAAAGATAGACTGGTTAGTGTGATTCCCAATACTACTTCAAGAACAATCCGTTTGTGGAAAAAATGGAGAGTGTGACAGGTTCAGTCACATCCACCATAGTAAATATTACTTTTATACTTCCACTTGGTAAGGGATGAAAAGGAGGAATGAAAGGTGAAAAGTGTCTGCTCTCTTTGGAGTGGATGCATAAACAGGACCAAAAAAGTGAAGTTGAGAGATTTTCCATAACACTGAGCGCACAGAACATCAGCTTGCCAGTGGCAACACAGTGGCAACACAAAACTTTCACAAAATGTCTAACTTGGTCTGGTTGCTTAAAATGCATAGCTTCTACTCTAAATAACGGTTAATATTATTTATTTTCTTTCAAGTTCCATATAAAACTACAGCTTTACCAATCTTTACTGTCAAAGAGAGTTTCTGTCAAGGTTCTTTTTTTGACAGATCAGCACATGTTACTTCAATAATCCAGGAAAGGAAAGGAAATGTTTGAATCCTTTGTGGTCCATCCAAAAAAAGATGGGAATGATATAGTGTACTGAAAGCAAATAGAGTTTCAAAGTTTGAAGGCAGCAGAAGTCCTTGTGCAAGAAAAAAAATAGACCTTGCTTTTGCCATTAATATCTTAATGAACTAATAATATTGGTACTATACTTGTGAGTGTTTGCTTCTTTCTCCATCATGCCTTGCCTTAACCTGGAATAGAATTCTATAGAAATTCAACAGGTATTTTTGCTCCCAGAATCTATTAAAGCTTTGCTTTCAACAGACTTCATGAAAGATCGATGATGATTCATGAAAAAAGTTTTGTGCAGTGAGAAATCCTTCACTAAGAAATTCACTAATTCACTAAGAATTGCAACCGTTTCTCATACTGTAAGGGACTTTCAGTTGGTACAAAGCCTATCAGCAGTCCTAGAGCATTCTTGTGTGAATTATTACAGTCATTGAATATAGGAGTATAGCATAGACAAGAAAACACATCACCACCTTTGACTGAATTGAACTCGTACTGGTTCTTACCCACCCTGCAAAACTCTGTTTCTTGAGTAGTAAATAGACAAACTATATTTCTCTTAAGTGGACTAGCTGGTTCAACACATATAAATAGATCAGTATTCCTCTTAATCAATTTCATGGAAGATTCAATAAGGGACAGAAAAGAAACATAAATATTTTATAACTTTTCTTTGCTGCTACAGCAAGTTTGCCACTATTTTTCTGTATTTTACGATCACTTTTCTGCACCAATTTTACATTCTCCTGCCACAGTGTTAAGATAGACAACTATTTAATATCCTTGTTCCTGGATTCTTAACACACACTGAAATCAAGTTAGGGAGATAAGACTGTAGCT
>JAOXNG010000012.1:113264486-113283611 GCA_028566535.1 Scolopax minor | reverse complement strand
AATAGCACTGGACTGACATTAGAGGTATGGGAGTAAAAAAAGAAGATGATTTACGAACAACTTGCTGTACAAGGAACAGAAATTTGCAGTTTTCTCATGGGTGCCTGATTCCATGCAATTGTTTCAGAAGGAAGCTTGCATGGGAGCTGCCTCTCTCTAGTAGGCAATGCTGGATATAAAGAAGGTTATGGGATCAGATGGGATCCACCTGAGGGCACAGAGAAATCTGGTGAAATGCTCACTGAGTCACATTCCATCATTCACCAGCAGTCCTGGCAAACTGGGGAGGTCCCAGCTGACTGGCACCTAGCAAATGTGACACCTATTCACAACAAGGATGATCCAGGGAACTACAGGCCTGTCAGTCTGACCTCAGTGCCTGGGAAAGTCATGGAACAGATCATCCTGAGTGCCATTATGCAGCTCATGAAGGACACACAGGCAATCAGGCCCAGCCAGCATGGGTTCCTAAGAGGCAGGTCCTGCTTGACAAACCTGATCTCCTTCTATGACAAGTGACCTGCTTGGTGGATGATGGAAAGGCTGTAGATGTTGTTTACCTGGACTTTAGTAAGGCCTTTGATACAGTGTCCCACAGTGTCCTCCTGGAGAAATTGGCTGCCCATGGCTTGGATGGGAGTACTCTCCACTGTGTTAAAAACTGGCTGGAGGACTGGGCCCAGAGAGTAGTGGTGAATGGAGTTAAATCGAGTTGGCAGCCAGTCATGAGTGGTGTCCCATAGGGCTCAGTACTGGGGCTGGTCCCCTTTAACAACTTTATCAACGATCTGGACGAAGGGATCTATTGAACTTTCAGTAAGTTTGCAGATGACATCGAGTTACGTGACAGTGTCGACCTGCTTGAGGGTAGAAAGGTTTTGCAGAGGGATGTGGACAATGGAATGAGGTTCAATGAGGCCATATGCTGGTCACTTAGGTCACAACAATGCAGCACTGCAGGCTGGGGGTAGAGTGGCTGGAGAGCTGCCTGGCAGAAAAGGTCCTGGGGGTGATGGTCAACTGTCAGCTGAACATGAGCCAGCAGTGTGCCCAGGTGGCCAAGAAGGCCAACAGCATCTTAACAGCATCAGTCTTCCCAAGGAACAGGTGATAGGACAAGAGGAAATGGCCTCAAGTTGCACCAGGGGAGGTTCAGATTGGATATTAAGAAAAATTTTTACACTGAAAGGGTTATTAAACATTGGATTGGGCTGCCCATGGAAGTGGTTAAGGCACCATCCCTGGAGGTATTTAAAAGACAGGTTGACACAGTGCTTAGTGACATGGTTTAGTGATGGTTTTTTATCAGAGTTAGGTTGATGGCTGGACTAGATGATCTTAAAGGTCCCTTCCAACCTAGACAATTCTATGATTCTATGCTCCTTGGAACCAACAGTCTGGTGAGGCAGGGAGTCCTGGAGGGAGACAAAATGGAGCAAGTGCACAGGCTGATTTCTGTCAAAGTTTCAACAGAAATTACTTTTTCTGCTATGCCTGTGATCTTTAAAAAGTCTGCCCAAACCATTATAAAGTCATGAGATTTTGAAGATTTTCTACAAAAGCCTGACCTTTCGTTAGTTGGCTGAGCAGAAAGTAACACCTTCTCTAAAGACAAGATTTAAGTTCAGTTTTAATTAACAAGAGTAATAGAAGATCCTGTTATTTCACTTAGGTCCTTTTTTTGCATTTGTTACCTATTCAGTGTGATTCAAGAAATATGTTTAATCCATCCTAAACTGGGAATTTTAGAAGCAGAATGCAGTCTATTGCCAAGAAGGATCTCTTTTCATACTTCTCTGATTCTAAGCTATTTATGAACATTTATGCATAACTAGACTGACTTTTTCAGTTATTACTTTCCTATTTAGGGGAAAATAAAATAAATAGGGGGCTTTACAGAAGGCCCTATTCTATCGGACCATATTACATGTTAATCTATCTGACTTGAACTATAGCAGTTAACCATTTTGCACAGCTGTAGCCAGTGAAGTGTCATTTTATCCATCATAAAAACACATGTAGAAGAAACTGATGTAAAAAGCAGATAGGTATGGTTAGTAAGTTCATGATTCAATATTCCATCATCACATATGATAGATGTTGGTTTGTATTATTTGAGTATTGAGTGTAAGTGTGCATTTTAAGATAATAACTTCAGCAAATTCTGAACTTTATGGTTTTTTTCAATCATTCAGAAATTCATCCTGTACTGCACATATTACACACAATTAAACATGTAGAAGCATGTCTACTTTTCCTTTGTTGGTCAATACCTAATTTCAAATTTTTGAAAGTCAGCATGCCCGATCTAGTCATGCATCCTGTTTGAGCCAAGGTGTTGATCTGTGCATGCAAAACCTAATTATGCATTTTTAAGACCATGCTGAGAAGGAGAAAAGCAACATGAAGTTATTTGTAGACATAAAGATAAATTCTGATAAAAGACCATTTAGTACAAATAACTAGTGTGGCGTTCTTTCTAATCTAACTGGAAATGAAGATACTTAGTTTCAAAAGCAAAATACATCAATTATTGATGTATGAATATTCTTATTTTTTTAAGCAGAATTATTTCCTATTCATTAGCATTTATCCAAAAGTCATTAATTTTAATATGCATTTATGTGATAGTATTTGAATTGTAAATAATTCTGCATTCTCCACAATTTAACCACATTTTGCATATTTATGAGGCAATTTAGTCGAAAGATGTAGCAGGGCATGCATAGCTTTGGGATATAGTCACACTGGGTAATTCTGTGGTACTGTGTTGCCTAAGGATTCACCTACTTCATTTACCACCCAATAATATGAAAGATCCCATGCACCAGTGTCTCATGTAATTGAGAAGGAGAGGCCTCAGTGAAAGCACTTCACAAACATATTCAAGTTAGTATTTTCACATATGTTAATATAATCTCTATGCAGAACAATCAATCACAGAGAAACATAAATAAAACCCTGACAGAAAAAAAGGAATATTTTAGTTTCATGTTTTTTAACTTTTATAGTGAAACAATAATTTCTGTATGCTAGACAACATATTTCATCATGCTACAGATAATTAGTCTTTGAAAAAGGAAGGTAACGATCTCTGCAGGCATCCATGTGCTAGATTGTTCTTAGCCCTCCAGGATATACAACGATTAAAAAGACACATATCTCAAGTCATCCTCACCATAAAATAGTGTCAGGAAAAAAAAGAGGGCAAATTTTTTCTTTAAGTGTATCACTTGCTACTACAGAACAATCCCACCATATCCAGAAACAAGAAACATAAAGAACAAGGCAACAACCATCCCTGAAAAATGTTTCTCAAAAAAAGAAAAAAATAGCCTGGCTAGACAAAAGAGACTAAGAAAGAAGTAAGTATACAGAAAACAGTATCAATACTCTAAAAAAAGCCCCAAATATTTTGAATTTCTAGTGGATTTGGAAGGCAATTAAAACATACAGAAGTTGTAATGGTACATCAGCCTGTGTTTTTTTGATATCAGGAAACATTAATTTTTACATTGACAGGTTTATTAAACAGTGGAACAGGCTGCCCAGGAAAGTGGTTGAGGAACCATTACTGGAGGTATTTAAAAGATGGGTAGATGTGGGGACATGATTTATTATAGACTCATAGAATAGTTAGACTTGGAAGGGATCTTAAAGATCATGGAGTTCCAAAGGCCCTGCCATGGGCAGGGACACCTCCCACTCGACCAGGTTGCTAGATATCTAGCCTGGCCTTGAACACTTCCAGGGATGGGGCATGCACAACTTCCCTGGGCAACCTGTTCCAGTGTCTGATCATCTTCCAAGTAAAGAATTTCTTCCTAGTATCTAATCTAAATCTCCCTCTTCCAATTTAAAACCATTACCCCTTGTCCTATTGCTACACTTCCTGACAAAGAATCCCTCTCCAGCTCTTCTGTAGGTTCTCTTCAGATACTGGAAAGCTTCGTTAAGGTGTCCCTGGAGCCTTCTCTGTTAGTGGTGGAATCGGCAGTGTTAGATTAACAGTTGGACTTCGATGATTAAGGATCTTTGTCAATCTAAATGGTTCTATGATTCCACAATTTCATGAAAGATGAGACCCAGAATGGCAAATATTCCCAGCCAAGAGACCATCACAAATGAAATGGTAATGATGTCAGATATACAAATTACCATTTGACCACTCTGCAAAGTATATTTTCTTACAGTTTGTGCAGTACTCAGAATGAAAAATAAGTCAGGTTCAGGAATATTTTCTTAGTCATTAATAACAGTATATAAATACAGCCTTTTTTTTGTTTATCAAATTATTCATGATGCAGTTTTGTTTAAATGCAAAATGTCTCATCATTTCAAAACATTTTTTTTGATAATCCCGGACTGATATGGGGTTGCTTACAAAGTGTTCACTTTAGAATAGTTAAAGGTTTTTCATTGGAATGATTTCCCAGTGAAAATTTACTTTCAAAATAAAAAAATATTTTTCTTAATTATCTTACCATTATAATATCATTTGACTCACAAAAACAACCTTATGTAAAGGAAACTTCAAATTAAACTCCTTTTTTGTAATTTTTTTTAGTGGTGGTGTGGAATTGACACATAATAAGTTGCTCTGGGTCAGATAAAAGAAAAGAAAAAATAACAACAAAAAACCCCAACAAATCCTCACACTCAAGAGATACTTCCTCACACCTTTATATTCTCTTCTTTCATTGCTTTGAAAGAGAAATAATTTAGATGTCCCTTGCCTTCTTAAGAGACAGGTGTTCTTAAGAACTTGGAAACTCAGTTGCAGCTAATGTACTCAGGCTTTTGCCACCTCAGTTGCCTGATGATAAGTGCAGCTTTGTCCCACTCTTAATGCTGCTGTGGAGACCATTTTCTAAGCTTTGATACCATCTGCTCTCTTTTTGCTGCATGCCCCTTTCCAGTGAATCAAGCACAAGCTTCTTTCCTCACTTTCAAAGCCCTTCACAACTATGTCCCTCCCTACATATTATCACCTTTCACTCATTACTGGCGCCCACTTCTGCTTATGCCTGCCTCTGTTGCTCATGTGTTAAATTTCAAGCACTTACAGACACTATTTTTCACACTTGAGAGACTGTATCTTGAGAAGTATAAGGACTAACCACTTTTCATCTTTAGAATTCTTTCCCTTCATTGTAAAACCCAATAAAGACCTGGAAAATAACTCTCCCATTTTTCCTCTTCATTGCTAGTGTGTAAGATGACACATCAGTTAGGAAGCACAAAGATTCTAAACAGGAAAAAACAAAGCGAACACGAGATTACTTTTCTAAAGACTGGGCTACAAAACCTTTGTTACTTTAAAGAGTGAAGCTGTTTTCCTTTTTGTAATGTCATTAATGATGATGTTTTTACATGCAAATTAAGAAATAATTAAACTTCTGCCATCTTAATGATAGAGGTCGGGAAATAACCAATAAAATACAAGCTGGATTAAAAAGAAAAAGCCTAATTAAGTGAGACAACAGATTTAAGTTTACAGTTTCTAGGGAGTAATTAAAGAAGACTATAGTCAAGTAAAAGCTATAAAATTATTCCCAGGGGTATTTATTCACATTATTAATGAGTTTTCTTTGAAGGTATATGCATCCTTTTGTGTTTTCTTTCTTCCTGTATCCATTTGATAGAGTTCCAGTATCATGAATACTCATAAAAAATGAATATATGGGTAGCTTTTACATAACTAAGGAACAGCAAAAATACCAATTGCAACCAAACAAAATAATAAAGAGACTAAAGAATGCAGTAAAAGCAGTATTGATGGAAAAAACAACTGAAATAATGTTGAAATATTAACTGAAAGGAAAACAAAATATTATGATTATCATTTGATAAATTAGATGAACATTGTAGAAGGTACACCAAAGAAAGAATTGCCATGGAACATTTTATGCCATATACATCTTCTATATGTATTGAAAGATGAGCTTCCTCTACTCCCTAGAAACCGTTAGTAATTATTTTTTTTTTCCAGACACTGAAATAACTTTTTTTTTTTAATTTTATAAACACATTCCTTTTGTAAAGAGAAAACAAACTGGATTATCTCAATTATTACCATTCAAGTACAGAATTTCAACAAAGAAGAAATGAAGAAAACTAAAGAAAATAAAAAACATTTCCAGCACCTTCCCAAAGTAATTTAAATAATTAAATAATCTCTTTGTATCTTGCTGATAGAATTGTGACTTCAAGATATGCTATAAAAGTGTTTCTTGTAATTAACAAAATAATAGGTAGATACTTTCTACACTGCATGTATACCATCCTTACCTTTTATTTGCTGTGGGATGATTAGCAAACCTTTTAATGAGATCAGGGTATTCTTTAAAGCAAACACAGTTTTTCTCTAGCTCTTGAGTTATTTTCATTCGCCCTCTTGGTAGTGAAGAATTCACAGAAACAACAATCACTTCAGATCCACAAATTTATAATGGGATGGAAACTATTCCATTCTAAATGCATATCTATAATTCCATAGCATAAGCGGTTTTTTCCCCATTGCACCCTCATTCAGCTCCTAAGTTATTGTGAAGTAAGCATTTCCATGTCCTGGAAAAATTACTCACCTCTAACCTTGACATTCAATACATTCGCTGTGGTGCAGGTTTTCTGTGTAATAAAAGTGAAATTGGATTTTATATAAATATGAAAAAACTCTATGTTAATCCAAGAATATCATTACATTCTGCAAGAGTTTAGTTTGTTAATAATAAGCATTAGTATAAATTGAGATATATATATATATGTAAGACTGATATATTGGGGAATAACCAAATGTCTTTTCAATACAAAGATTCACTTATACAAAAGTATTAATATTACATGTACTGCTTACAGATGCAATTTACATCAAAGTTACATCCTCCTAGAACTCAGAGATGGTGGAAAGTCTGGCATAAATATATGTAGAAAACTTATCTTAAATAATAATCGTTTCAAAGCAATAACCTGTTGAAGAATGACAGCTTTGTATTGCTACATTTGGTATTCAGTGAGCAGTCATCCTGTCATAACTGCCAATGCTGACTGATAAATGTTCAAAAGAGCCTAGAAGAATATTGACAAACCCTCAACTTGTGTGTAATATGGAGATAAGGAAACCAAAATTATATTTACTTACGCTCCTAGCGTAGCATGAAGCTTCACAAAACAGCGAAGCTAGTTTTTACTACCTATGAGCACATTTATTTATTTATTCACTGCTTTGCACTGTTCAACCCCTGTTCAGTGATTCAGTGCTGGATAAAATTACTAATCTCCATGGGGGTGGGGGGAAAGAGAGAAAAAAAACCAGCCACCTACCAACAAGCCTCTTCCCCCCCATCAAACTCCAAGCACTGTCCTCTTCTGTGAAAAGGGAAAAAAAAAAAAAGATAAGGAATAGGTGCAATATTTTCTCTGCCTCAGGCTGTTCTATAGGAATTCTAGGGTGAACAAAGCCACTGAGTCTGTGTGCTGTAGTTGTTGTGTCTAAATCAGTATAGATTGGAAACTTTGTTTTTATTCTCTTGTCATATATGGAAAGAATCAAGATAGTGATCCCTTTAATAAATTCTAAGAGCTTTTAAGATGAAGACCACATCTAGCTTTGTAATGAATCACTCTTCTGTGTGATTCACAAAACTCAATTTGTTGAAATTGTGGGCTTAAACTTATAAATTAGGATTTATAGTTTTTTTTCTCTCACCAGATGCATATGCGACGGACAAGTTCCATGCAATTTGAATGGAAACTGCACAAGAAAGCCTATGTCTAATTTATTTCTGTGTTAATATTTTGCCTCCTGGATATGGTTAAAAACAAAGACCTACGGGAGGAATTTACAAAATACAAAAACCGCATTACAAACATTTATAAACAATCATTTCACGTCTCTCCATTGACCTCAATAAACTTTTTAGCTGCTTTTTGTCATTTAAAGAAGCAAGAACCAATTTTCCCTTCAGCATTTGTCAATTCAGCAAAACAGAAATGTATTCAGTTTCACTGTAGCAAGTCCTACAGGGTTTCAAAATCTTATATGACTTAATGTTTTTTTGCCCAAGGGACTACTCAAGAACTTGGGCTTCAAGGATGTGACTTTCTGTCATGGTTTGGGCAGACTGGCCACCGAAATGAATGACAGATGCTCTCCCCCACCTTTTCTTTCAAGGAGAGGAGGAAGAAAGAGAAAGTGATTTATGAGTCTAAAAGAAACTAAACTAATGGAATGTTAATAATAAAAAAGAAAATAGTTAAGTATATGCAACATATACAGAACCAGTATTGAGCTCCCAGGATGAGGATCACACCAGCGACAGTCACTGGGAAAGTCCCAAACTGGACTCAGTGTTGGACAGGAAGTGGATTAAGAAAAGCATGGACTGGGATCAAAGACAGACAGAGTCCTCCTCAAATGTCAGCCATTGAAGAGAGAGCACTGACCCTTTGATTCCTCAGCTTTTATACTGAACATGGGGCAGATGAGATGGAATACCACTGTTGGTCAGTTTTGGGTCACCTGTCCTGTCCACTCCTCCCTTAAGGTGTGACATCTCTATGCTTTTCTCCTTCTGAACCTCCAACAGGGCAAATAAAAAAGTTAGCTGACCTTGGTTGTTACAGCAATAAGTATAAGGAAGAGCCTCTCTGCATACCAGTCCTTGGTATAAATTATAAATATCAGGTGTCACCACTGCTAGAAACTGACAGTGTCTGACAAAATTTCAGGGAAATCCTCTCAGAAATGGAATATTCTTTCTCTACACAGCTGAATTGAAGTTTTTATATCAGATGTAAAACTATGATGGCAGTTTATTTCTGAAATGCTAACTAGTTCATAGAACTAACAAACTTTTGAATCCTTTTAGGGGCAAGGACAGGCTGGAAACATAACCAGTGAGAAACCACTCTTTTTCTCTTCATCTTTCTCATAATTTGAGGTATAAATCTTCTCAGAGATGTCTAATGTAACTTTTAAGATGCACATAAGAACCAAAATCTTCCTGAAAGCCATGTAACAATGCCAGATGTATAACTCCTATATCTTGTCTCTAGATGAAACTTATTAACTCATATGTGCTCATAAAGCACAATTTGCAGAGCAAATCCCACTTTGGCCAACTTCCTTGTAGGAGGAGCAGGCTCTTGTCTGTCTGCACTCACACCTATAGACAAGCCTGTAGTCCATCTTGATTATAGTAACAGGTGAGAACATTTTCCATTAGCTCATGATTGATGGAGTAAGTTATGTCAAATATTTTTGTCCCTCTACAGCATTTTCTTCACTGGAAGCTCTTGTCTATTCAGTCACTCCTCTTTGCAGGAAGGAAAATAGGCTAATGAGAAATATACTGTGGAGAACCCACTTGGTTTGCCTGGTTGCTGGTCTAACATAAGGCAAAGGAATTATTTAAAGAAATTGTTGTTTCAGCTAGGCAGCACAGGCAAAGCATTCACTTGCCATCACAAAATTAACTGGGAAAGTACCTGCTATAATCAGTGATGATTTGCTTTCATTTGAAAGTGTAAAACTAAGTTACGTTTAAATTTATTATTCACCTTCCCCTTCTAATTCTTGAGTTTTGTTTTGCCTTCAACTTCTAGGTTGAGAATACCACTTTTAGTAATGTTTTTCCTTCATTTATCTACTTCTAGACTAGGATTAAAATATCCTTAATTTTCATTTTAATAGCCTGAAGTGACTGAGTAGCTGGGGCAGAACCCACAGAACACAGATGGTCACAGACCACCTGGGGTACCTTAAGAGGGGCAGTTTTTGTAGTAGTATGTACCAATTCCAGAGGGAAAAATTTTAGTTCAGGCTTTAGTTAAATACTTAAATATTTAAATATTGAGGCAGTCAGACAAAAACAAGTATACTTCACCATCGCTTTGATTATACCTATTTCCACGTTTAGCGATCTATATACAGGTGTTTTGTTCAGAGATGCTTAATAATCACTTATTGGAAGTTCTGTCCCATTTTACTGGGGCAACATACTTTAGCAGCCAATAGAACTATCCAATCCCAAAAAAACATGTTTTGAGATTGGAGACATGCAATCTTGTATCATGAAACACATCCAGGAGGTTTGCAACTAGAAGATGTGGACAGAAGAACAGGAATGAGAGGCATGGGAAGAAAAAGGAAAATAGTCACTTGCTTACACACTCATACACAATACTAACTGAATATACCTAGAACATCTAAAACCTACAGTCATTTGTCATAATCTTGTCACCAGCAGGCATTGACTATCTCACATTCAGATTTCAATCTTAGTAAATGTGAAGACTATCTGCATATACATGCTTCTCCCTTCAGCTAACTTAATCTGCACTCTGGTTTTCATTGCTTTGCTTTCAGAGAAAGAAAGGACAAGTAAGGACCTATCAAATAGTGTCCAGAATAAGCAGCTTTTACAGTACTGTAATGTGGTATTTGCATATTTTGGCATTTGATGGAGATTACAGCCCTGATTTCCAGTATCCATGTGTACACAACTCAGTTACCATTGAAACTGCACCAGTTCAGTTTCCACTGTCATAAACTAGATTAATGAATGGTTAAATCAACATGGATATTTTTCCTATACGATAATTAATGTTATCAACCACATAACATCCTTTCACTGTCCTCAGTGGACAGGAGATTATTGAACTTTAAATCTTTTAAGATTAAACTTTTTAAATTTACGTTTTCAAAGGTCTTTTAATGTATCTGGATAACCACTTATGTTTCTCTGACATGTTTCTCTCTCCTTTTCGGAAGAACCTCTTAACCTATTAGTCAGTTTCTTTCCCTGGAATCTAAATAAATCTTATAACAGTTCAGTCTTTTATAATCATAGCAGTCTTTAGGATTGCTGGAATATCACTGAATTCTCATCTCAAATTGTCAGCTACTGTATCTTTTTAGACAATCTTAAAGCACTACAATTTTTCTAACAAATACAGTTCACATTGAACTGTCAAAGCTTAAACAGTCTTGATCTTTAGACACAGCAATAGCTTTGTACTTTTACAAAGTTACATTTTTCTAATAGGTTAATAATCTCTGTGGACTTGAATATACTTTATCTTTTCAAAAGTATGTTACAGGAAATCTCTTTGCAGATGGCAAGTTTTCCTTCACAGAATGGTTGCTGAGGAAGTTCCCGACCTACGGTATCTTTGTGGATATGTGCCAGTAAGAAGCTGTCTTGTCAGAGTTATGCATTGATTAAGGTTTGCGGACCATGGTGACCTGCTTTCAGCTCAAGGATGCATTCCACCCATTTGTGTGGCCTGGGACATTAAATTGGATTAATCTTTCTGTCCTCCATCTAGAAAATGGAACTCATTTCCTTTTTTCAAAAGGTCTCAAGGAACTGCACAATGCCTGGGACTAGGACAGCCCCTGGTGCCTCCTGGCCACTCTCCTCCTCGGCTGGGACAGTGCGATGGGCCCCCTCTGCACCCCTGGGTTAGTCCCCTCACTGCTCCAAGCCCTCAGGAGGGGCTCTACCCATCAGGCCCCTGCTGCTCCATTTTTTGGAGTGGAAATTATCTTTGGGAAAAAAAAAATGTTTAAAAGTGTATCATTATTATCTGGCCCTTTATTTTATGTAAATACAAAATATAGAACGAATGAGAAACTCACCAACCTTAAAGACATCTTTTCCAGGTACTTTGTTTTATGTATGATTCTTTTTTTTTTTTTTTTTTGATTACTTTCCAAAATATTTCAAAGAATTAAAGAATTAGTCTGTATAACTTGAAACCAAAACCCAAGAATACATTAACATACAACTAATACTTTCAAGCAGGATTATTATTTTGCTGGCCCTTTAACTTCTATGCAGGTAGTTAAGCTGATTGTGCTGATGCTTCAGCTGACAGATGTTTCTCAGCGAACACTGCAGTAATTTCAAAAATTGTCCCAGATTTCTCAAAAGGATGAAGAAACGTGAACAGGAGACTCCTTCATTCCACTGCTGCTAGCAAGCAGAAGGCTTGTGTTGCTACAATAGCATGAAATTACTAAAGGCAGATTGCATTTTTATTGTTCCCAAAATCTGCCACTTGAGTACTTTTTTTCCCATCTTCAAGTTTAAAAATTATGTTGGACAATGTTAGCTGAAATAATCAAAACCTCAAAAATTGCTGTCTCTGTCTGTTACCCCAAAAGATCTAATGCCACAGAGTCAGTACAGTGACTTGCTAAATTTCATATAACTCAAAATGGTAAATCCTACAGCTTTAAGAGCAGTGTGAAGGCTCATAGTGCTGTTTTTTACATGTGAACTATATGCCTGGCATAAGCTAAGGAGCAATTAGATTGAATCACCTGCTTCTTTTATTTATTTATTTTTAATTGAATGTTTGTATTTGGAGACTAATTTCTTGAAGGTAGCCAATTAATTCAATGGAAATTTGCTGAAACCTTGTAAATCTTGCAATACATTACAACCATGTGAAAAGCTTAGCCTAAAGTTAAAAGATAATCACATGCTTAACAGATTTAAGAAGGTCTTGATATTGAATATACATTTAAAGGCACAATATAATCCAGTATGCTAGTTGAGAAAACAGTTATCCAGAAATTAAGACCTTTACTATACAAAATATAGGTGCACTTAATGTATATATACTGTTCTGTCATTACTTCTGAAGATAATCATGACCTTGAAGATGATAACATATTATTCTGGAAAACAAAATGATTCATACATTTGTTCACTGAAATTTTGAATATTTATACCCACAAACCTATAAAACCCTGAAAAAAAAAAAAGCCAAAAAAACCCACTTTAACAGAAATAAAAGAATAGATTCTGAACAGTCTTATTCTTGGACTCTGTGATACTAGACTCTATGCAGCCTGCATGAATCAGAACATCACCATCAACTCTTCCAATTTATCTCAGCAGTTCTTCCTATTCATAACCTCTAGGCTGAGGAATGACTTAATCAGTCTCCTGCCAATATGGATTTCTCCTTTATATAGGAATACTACTGAAGAGCACTTGAACAATTTTAAAACCTGTGTAGGCTAACAAAGGAAGAGAAGATGCCATCGAAGAGGACAAAACAAGACTGTCATATCTGCCTGCTTACCGTCATCTGATAATTTTTCTATATTTCTTATATTTGCTCTGCAAATAAGTGATTCATTACATTAGATTATAATAAAGAATTATGTTTTTGACAGGATAATCAGCAATGATAGTCAGAATATAGTGTGCAATAGCTCTATATAACCTGCCCAGTGATCACAGACAAGCACAAATAGATATGTATGTTCCCTAATACCTAAGTATTCTCATTCTGAACTATATCATATTTTTATTGATTCTAATACAAGAACCATAATACATCAAAAGCGCAAGTATTCAAGACATCTTTTAATTACACAGCTTTATGCTATCCAGATCATTTTTATTTCTCTGAATCCACTCTTTATAAAGTACTATCTTAACATACTTGTACCAGCCACAAGTATTGCCAGTTGTTACAAAAGCTAAGCTATCTCTAAACAGGCAAAATGGGTTGCAATAGGAGTGAAAGCCAGCAAATCATTCCAGTTGCTCAAGAAAGTAAATCTTGCCAAGAAAAAGACTTATTCACTAGAACAATCCCTCAGGGATGTAAGTACTACATTAAAAGCACATAATTTTCTTAGAAATCTATCAAGTCCAAGCAGGTTTATAGTAATTACTTAAATGACTTAAAACATCAGAGAAAATGTTTGTACTCACCTCCAAAGGTTCAGAGTTTTCTTGTGGTTCAACTATGCATCTAAAAGTACTAATGCTTATTATAAGCTTATGTGAATTATGAAAATCTGTTGAGAGAGCCTGCATTTCTTCTTCCCTTCCAGAAAGGCTATATTTCTCATTTCTTAACACAAATGCTTTCCTTAAATTAATTGCTCATTATGTATGTTACTCGCATACAGTTATGTATGCATAACTGCAGATCTTCCTATAATATTCATTTTTCTAAAAAGAGAAGCCCAGCCAATAGTCTGCTCTTTCTATTTAGTCCCAAGGCAAATTCTAAAAAAGCTACTATAATCCATGGCAAGGCAAACCCAGTCAGTTTACTTAAAACCAGAATGACAGCATATGCAGGTCTTAATTTTGACATTGCTGTTCACATAAAGGTGATGACCAGCAACCGAAGAGCAATCATCACCTCTTCAGGGTTCAGAAAGAGAGCCTGTTGTATAAGGAGTCTGTTTTACTTGACTAAAACCAAAACCAAGTTTTGTCCAACCATGCATGATGAGTATATTTCTCATCTTATAATTACTATTGTTCCATAAGTCTTTCAAAAGATGACAGATAGTGTCAGGGAGGTAAAGGAAAGTTTCATTATGAATTTGATTCCCAGCAGAAGTTCACAAAAAGAGAGGGAGACACAGGTCTACTTTGTCTTCTTTGTTGTCCTAGATTCATTCTGAGGAAAAAGCTGAGCTTTGCAGTACAATAGACTCATGGCTCCTTTATTAGATGGGCTTCAAATTTGCATATTTTAAACAGAGAGACTGAAGAAATGAGATTTCAAATTGGTCTCTGCTTTGGGCCTTGCGCCACCTTTATTATTTCCAAAAAGAGCAGGGATGCATCTTGACAAGACTTCTCTCTGCATTTGGATTGTTTTCTAGAATGTTTTAATCTCTTTGCTCTGGATAACCCAGCAGCATAATTTTCATATTCTGGAAAAAAATCCATTTGAAATCAAAAGCAAAATCTTATATGAACACTGGAAATTTACCAAAAATGTGTGTGAAACAGAATGGAGAAACATGGAAATGGAAAAAAAATTAAAAGGTATTTCTGAATAAATCCAAACTTTGACTTCGAATTGTATCTTACATTTTGTATTCTGTCCTCCTGCAAAGGATTTGTACAAAATGACTTTTTATATGATTTAAATAATATTTACAGAATAAAAAATAATACATTTGGACTCCTAGTGAAATCATAACGAAATATTGACTGTTCCTCTCTTTGACTCATCTTTTGATTGCAAATCCTGGAAGATAAAGGGTTTACCTGCAGCACTCTGGCAGATCAAAACCGACATCCTGATTTCCATAATTTCTTTGACTCTGAAGTAGAGGTTGGGGGATAAGGTTGGCAAAGAGCCCATGTCTTCTTTGTCTGCCCATAAAAATCATAACTAGTAAATTCAGATAACTTTTATTGCAACTTATTGCCTGGCAAGGTATGTGAAAATCTTAAATAATGGTTGTTGCAAAATACAATATTGTGTATGAAGGATGTAAAATAGGTCTGTTTAAAAAAAAAAAAGGCAAACCAAAAGTACCCTACCTATCAGTAAATATCCTTATGTAACATACATTTCATAAATATTAAAAGATAAAAAGTTTTGATCTGAGGGAAGTGAAAGAGAACAGTCTCTTAGGACAGAATAACTTTTTGAGAAAGATATCATAGGAATAATAATAATATTTTTATCTTTTTATGTATTGGCTTTGTGCTGAACTGAGAAGTGAATTTCACTTTATCCATATACATTTGGATAAGCAGAGCTGTATTCACCAGATGATCTGACAAATACAAACACATTGAATAATTTCTAACTTAACAGAGAAAAGACATTCATACAAGGATTAATTATATAATATTCATATCCAGGTTGGAAATATAAATTATTGCTCCTTTGTCATTGTTAGCTACTCCAGATGCTTGGGATTTCCTTCAGAATGTCTCCAGGTTTGGAGACGAAAGCAAAAAATGAAATAAATAATTCCCCAAATAGGATTGTGGTATAATTTTTTCTTGTTTTGTGGAAATTCTGTATGCTTTTTTATGGTGTTTCTTTTTTTTTTTTAAATGAAAAAAATAAGTGTGCTTCCAGAGTTAAGTAGTATGGAACTCATTTAGTTAAAAAGAGTAGCAGAATTCTTCTTCATGAACAAAGTCAATCCTAACAACTATGTCTGCTCTCTTCCCCTAAACAGATAGAAAGAATATGGGGAAAGAGAGGAAAAGATCTACATTGTATGTGAAAAACTTAACAAAGGATCATATTTTCAAATACTTAAGTCCCTTCAGAAAAGGCAGCTTCTCATTCATTTCCTGAAGCTGAACAGAAGTTTTTTGTACATTATTCAACTGAGTCTTGAAAATACAAGGTCTTTTTGTTCATGGGAGCAATGGAAATTTGCTTTAGGGTCAATTTATGCATCTTTTCACTAATGTGCACTCATGTAAGTCTTAGCTATATGCTGTCTAGTCTTAAAAATAGTACATGTTTCTGTTTTATCAGCACAAGGAGTTCTATGTAAATATGTTATCACAATATATGCTCTTTAATTGGGGCATGCTATGTCACTGTAGCTGCTTTATTGAGATGTCTCTTGGGAAATTGATTTAGCCTACTGATAGTGAATGGTAATATGGTAATAACCACTTTTTAATCAGGACAGTAATTAGCATCAATTCTGTTTAATTGAACTAAATTTAACCGGAGTCAAGAAGTAAAGTACTGATTAACCCCCAAACTATTGATCAGTGCTCACTAATTCTCCAAAGACATGGAATAATTATATCAATAAATGACATAAATGTTTAACTTTACAAATCAAACAGTATCTGGAAAGACAGTACAGCATAAATAGTATTCCTACATGGGCAAAATCAGTCTGAATACATTATCACTGTTGTCACGATTCCTTTTCAAGTTTAAATTGTTCAACTAAAATTTACATAATTGATCATGTTTAGCTGATTCTGACTATCCACAGTGGGTTTTTTTTTAGTACCTTTGTTAGTAGTATATCAGGCATCACTCAGTTCCACAATAACTTTGGGTGACTGCTGAACTGTAGAAGTATGACATAGGTTTTATGATGTCTGAGAGTAATGACACACCAGGGCAGAAAACTGCTTGACACTTGATCTTTTACTGTTCACATCCCTATACCTGCAGAAATACGCCAGAGACAAAGGTTTTCATTTCTTCCTCACAAGATGCTATAGTAGTATATTCTTGTCTCCAAATGTTGCAGATTTTCCCAAGAGCAGCACTTGAGAGTTACAACTGTCCTAGTGATTAGCATCCCTGCTGATTGTGTCATTCAGTATTGGCTTCAAAGAGCTCAGCATATTTCGTTGCATCTTTGCATTGAGCTATAAACTTCTTTTCTTTCTTTTCTTTTTTTTTTTTTTTATACTTCCAAATACCTTTAGAATTGATTATTATATTTCTGCTCTTCCTATGTGGAGTCCACTCAGGGCAGTATAACCAATCAAGAAAGAATGACTATTCTTTCCATCTAATAATGATTACTTTTTTTTTTTTTTTTTTGAGTTTCTGTCTGTGCTTTTCTTAATATTTCTTCTTCATAGCAGTTAAAGAGGGTCAGTGAAATTGACAACCTTGTCTTATACTTACCCTCGAGTTAAACCAATTACTTTGCTCATGTTTTTTTCATGAGAATTTCTGCAGACATTTTGTATCAATTTTAGGATATTTTCAGCAACTCCATCCAGCTGCAGTTTTCCAAAAGAGCAATCTGGTATAAAATGTGTAAGTACAATCCATGACAAAATAACTTTCCTTCCTTTTGTATTTTAGTGGTTTTGTGCAATGTAACAATATTATTCCTTTCTACCTATATTGAAATTCTGCAACAATTTTCAAAGTGATTATTTATGCAATAATTTCCAGAAGTAACAACTTTGTTACAAATAAGGAAAAAATGGAACTGCATCTAGCTTTTCAGCCCTTTTCTAGCTATGATGCATGTATATGACAAGCATGGAAACTAGCATTGTCATATTTTTTCAGTAATTCTGCTTATGTTTCATATCAGGAACTTACTTGTTTTCCATTGTATAGCTTATGGTTTGTTGGTTCAACTACTGGAAGCAGTTCCTTTGAACAAATGTAGCTTCTCATATATGGCATGTATGTATGAAGCTTCTTCATTTTTAGCAGAGAATTAATTTAATTGGTTTTTCACAGCTCCCAGAAATACTTTCTGCAAAGAGCCAATGAACATTTCTTTTTTCCTATTAGAAGAACATTCCAAAAATTCTGATAAAAGCTTTAAGAAACAATTTGATCTGGTAGATCTTTCTAAGAATATTTACTATCTAAAGAAACAAAAGAAACTGTATATTGATAGTCTGCTGCCTGCAAGTTATTTCATCATTGCTGCTGTCTTCTGTCATATTGTATACAGATACCTCCTAATAAGTTCATCTATGCTTCTTTGACCTCTTACTTTTCTCTATCAGCCACAAAATTTGACAAGCTTCTATCTGGTCCTCTCCTTCTTGTTTGGAATCTGCTGGTCAGGAGACTATCCATCATTGTAAAGCAGAAAGAAAAGTCGTGTCCAGTCTAATCTATGCTGCATCTGTGAAAGATAAAAGTCCTTTCTCCTGTTCTCTTCCTGAGTGTATGCTATTTGTTGCTTTCTTTGCAGAATAAATTTTATTTTTGTTATTACTGATATAGAATGCTGAAACAGTTGAATTAATCATCTTTCCATCACACCATTACAGTGTTTTTTGTTTTGTTTTGTTTTGGGGGGTTTGGTTTTTTTTTTGTTTAGTTGGTTGTTTTGTTTTCTTTTGTTTTCCCTAAAATTCTGGTTTAGGATTAGTAAATCTGTGTAAGCATTTCATTCTGATGTCTGAAAAATTATGTACTTCCAGTGGAAAACAGTATTTTTGCTGTTTATTTTGCCATACTTAAGCTTCCCAAAAAATCCTACTATCGTGTGTTTGTTCAAGTCATCTTGCATAAGATATTTTTTGGACACTTCTGAATTACATAAGTTTTGTGTAATAGTCTGATTTTGCATAGGTTTAGACTAGATGATCAGAATACTCATAAGAGGTAATGGTTTTAAATTGGAAGAGGGGAGATTTAGATTAGATACTAGAAAGAAATTCTTCACACTGAGGGTGGTGAGACACTGGAACAGGTTGCCCAGGGAAGTCTTGGATGTCTCATCTCTGGAAGTGTTCAAGGCCAGGCTGGACGGGGCTTTGAGCAACCTACTCCAGTAGCTTCAGCAGGGAGGTGTCCCTGCCCATGGCAAGGGGGGTTGGAACTCAATGATCTTTAAGGTCCCTTTCAACACAAATAATTCAA
>JAOXNG010000012.1:113245119-113256740 GCA_028566535.1 Scolopax minor | reverse complement strand
GCTTTTCTAGAACAGAATGGTAATTTTTTGAAAGTTAATGATATCTACTCCTACATTTCTTGGCAGCTGTGGTAAAAACTTTATCTTTCTTTCCCTATCTCTCCCCACTTTATTATTATTGTGCAATTATCACTGTTTCAAAAGATTATTTAATAGGTAAAATAATCTCGTAATTTTCATTGGCTATAATCATGCTTCTTCTAGTTGTGCAAGATAACTGCTGAAGTCTATCCACCTAGATTCTTATATGGTCCCACTGGGTAATATAATTTATTTCTGTGTAAAAATAGAAACCATTAACAACTTTCACTTTCTTCCTGCTTTCTCACCCTGCAGCAATAATTAGTTATGTTCTTTAGGGGTGGGTGAGAGACAGAGGTGAAGGAAATAAAAATTAAGTTTTTGTTTCATGAAGAACTTCAATAATTTTTTTAACTTGGTTTCATTGTAATTCAAAATAAAGAACAGACATGTTTACAGTCTTCCTGAAAAGGCCTAAGGCCTCAGTGCTTATGGTTTCTATATAAAGATTGCTGAATTCCCTGGGTATTTGCTGTTCTCCTGGGGAACAGCTCTTCATTGGAAAGTCCAGCATTCCAGACTAACAAACACCTACGATTATAAACAATTTTTAGCTTTGAAGGAGAAGGTAAACTGAAGATAAGAGATATGAATTTAAATCCGAGAGCTGTGGTAATTTTTCTTTCTTCTCATATTTTAAGGCATTTTTAAGTAAAAACTTTCCACCCCATAAGATTTCCCTAAATTTTCACTAAACAATATAATAGTTCCAGCAGAATAAACCATGACTGCAGAGAGAGCAGCAATCCTGTACTTCAGGAAGATTCAGTATCACAGAAAGTTCTCAGTATCAGTGAAAATAAGTGAAAAAAACCCCTTCATATAATGCAAGACTTATCATGACCAAAATATGATGACAAGGAGCATCAGTGATCAATTGACCCAGCAGATCAGCATAAGTGGTTCTGAGATAAGTTCAAATTTATATATATATAAAGATTTTGTTTGCAATTTAATGAAGTGGAAAAAGTGTGGAAAACTCCAGAAGATTGGTTTGAAATATGAACATATTAAAATATTACATTACTTGTGCTTATATAACTTTCAGAATTCATACATTTTTGGTTATTTCCAGAGCTTTTGTTGGAAGAATGAAGATTTTTTATTTGTGCTTATTGAGAAAAAATATTTTAATACAAACATGTAATCTTTATTTTATTTATTGTTACAGGAAAAGAGTTGTGATGTTTCCCGATACAAAGTACAAGGATGGGGAAAAAAAAAGAAAAATGATTTAAAAGATTTCTTGCCTGAGAAGGCCTATGAGAAGGAAAATTTTTCCCCGGTATCATAAACTTGCTTTGATGGATTCTATTCTGTGACAGAACATTTGGTTGACTATGATATGTGGATTTATATCCTCCTTCAAATATGCCCTTTTGTCCTTTGATAATATTTATTTATCACAGCAGCAACCCTGTTTCATTTTTAATAAAATACTACTTCCTCAAAAGTGAGACTGATGTAATTATTTGCTGTAAACGGTGTACCTTTTGTCATACTTGTTTCTCTTTGTCAACTCATGTATAAACTGATTTCTATCACGTGATTAACCTTTTGCAGATGCTGAGAGCTATCCAGATGAATTATCTCACTTGCTGTAATGGAGCTTCCTTGTATGTGAGTGTTCACAAATGTGAACAGGGCATATACAAACTGACCTTGTGACTGTATTTATTTATCAGTTTTCATAAATGCAATCACTGTATACATTTTTGCAAAACTGTCCCTTTTACTATCTGCCATCTGTGATATGTTGTCATCATAATGAGTGCATTTTAAATAGCAAGGCATTATAGGTTTTAAAATGTGCATGAAGCTTTATGTCTATGAGATAGAGGAATCAGAATGAAATGTTTGCTTTAAACCTAAAATTTGCATGGAAAAGAAATATTAATATACCTTCTTTGACATGAGGTCACTGACAAACATGGTAATGTGGGTTACATTTTCCCTTTACTATTATAAAGCTATTATAAAATGTGAAAAGCTTGATTCGTTCTAATTAAAAATTAAAACTTGAAATTTGGAAACAATGTTAGATACCCATGCTCCATACCAGAACTTCACAGTTGTTTATCCTTTTCTCCAGGTTATCTACAAAACTTGGGAAATTAGGTATATATTAAAGTTCTGCTATTAGTTTAAAATATGCAAACTCTCATGATAATTCTGCATTTAGTTGAATATTGCACTTTGTTGCACCCTCCAGCTCTTTTAATCTCATCAGAACAAGTATTAAACCGAAAGAATTGTTGAACAGAATGACTGCAACTGAACATTTTGGAATCTGGGTTAGTCTTCAAAGCACAAATTATTTTTGACCACTGATTACTACTGCAAATTATACCTGTCACTTTAAACTATGCATCACTCTAGCTTCTTTATTTATTATAGAGATTTCAATTCTAATACAGCATGAAAGTAAAATAATATCTGAATCAGGTATAATGTCAAAACTAGATCTCCAGAATTTCCTCTGTCCTACTTACCTCTGGTGAAACTGCTGGTTTTCCCCCCAATTTCATCATGCACTAAAACTTCTCTGAAAGTTACACAAGAGGAGACAAAATCCAAGCTAAGAGGTAAAAACATTCCATATATTCACTAAAAATATTCACTACTTGAAATCCTAACAATGCCCCCACAGAGACTGAATCCTCTTAAGCAACTTATCGAGGCACCCTAAATAATGAAACCTCACTTATATTTTTTCATTTCTAAGGACAATTATATTTAGTTAAAGAATTAGGTGAAATTAATACACTGGCCATAGAGACTGAGCTGGCATAAAGCTCATGTATAGTATGTGTTACAGTCTCCCAGTAAAACTAGAGTTTGCTTCATGTCCAAAATTTCTAAGCATCTAGTGAAATAACTAAAAACAATATCATGTGAAAAAGGAGGCCTTTCTCTGCCAGTGGTATAAGTGTCATTAAAGCTGTTTAACTAGTTGCATGGTGATTTTGTAGTGAAGCAGGTTTCCTAGACACACTGTAAACCAATCACCCAAGTGCGAGCACATGCTATGATGAGTATGATGGAGACGTGCTGTGTGGAGGAAGCATCAACTTTTTTATAAACTTGCTTTCTTGAATAAACTGATTGTTTTTTGAAAGGAATAAAGAAAAATATAATGCACCATATCAACTGTGCAATGTGAGATCTGTTATTACTTTAATCTATTGATATTAAATGTTTCATAGAATGAAATGTTTCATAAAGTTTAAAAGTGCAATTCAGTTCAAAGTTCAGAAACAATGGAGAATTGGAGGATTGATTGAACAGATCAGATTTGTAAACTGGAATAACAACAGAAAACTATCATTTACTGTATTATTTAGCATATATTTTAATTCCAGACAGAATACTGCAGCATACCATATCTTAGTATATGTCCATTTTCATCAGAAATAGGGAAATGCAAAAATATACTGATTTATTCTTTTTGTTGTGTCATCTATTATTTAAACTACCATTATCAAGTGTAATTGCTTTCAGTAGGGCTATTCTTTTAAAATTCTCCTCATTTTATTCAAAGGACTTCTTCCATTATTTAAATATTTCTGGTTGGGGAGCAGGAGAGAGAAATAGAGAAAAGGAATGAAAGTTGTAAAGAAATAATTTTCTTTTTCTGTGCACAAAACAGGTAAATGTAGATTACAAATGTTACCAAGATTGTCCCTTTCAACTAGAGAAAATTTCAAGAAAAATTTTTACTACTGTTTTTTATTAGAGGAACATCGTCCTTGGCGTCCTCTTTGGGGTGGAGCAGAGCCAACTTTCTGTTCAGTGAGAGAGGCTCTTGCCTACACTTGGTGCTGTGGCAACCAGGGTCAGCTGACTTGGCTGTTCACTCTGGGAAGAGGTTGCACCTGTGGGGAGGAGCGGATAGATTAGGTGACCCAAACTGACCAATAGGGTATTCCATCCCATTTTGCATGGGCACTGTAAAAGCTGAGGAATCAAAGTAGTCAGGTTGGCTGTTCTTTCATGGCTTTGCACTGATGGCTGTGTTTCTCTGGTGCTAGAAGAAAACCCTGTCAGTTCATCTGCCTTCAATCCCTATCACTGTGTCCTGGAATCCAATTCCTACTCATCACTGAGACCGGTCTGGAACCTGGCCAGTGCCTGCTGGTGGCATCTCCCTGGTACCTTGATATGGTTTTTTTATCTATTTATTTTATCTATTTCATTATTTCCCTTTTTAATTTTATTACTAACATTTCACTAAAGTAGTTTAGTTTTTCCCTAAACTCATAACTGTTTCTGTCTCTCTTCTTCCTTTCCTTGGAACAAGAAGTGGGGGAGAGCATCTGTCATCTTGTCATTGTCCAGCTAAGCCCAAACCATAATACTTTGCTATTTTTAGTTATCTTCAGAAAATTGACAGAATTTTCAAGATTTCCATTTAAAATGTTATTTTGCTGCAAGTTTTAGTGATATTATCTTTGACCAGAAAACACTATTGCAAGACATAAAAGAACAGCTATGTTAAGCATGTTAGTTGACCAAACATTACTTACAAACTTATATGATGAGGTGCTACTGGATTTGAATTTCAGTCCCATTTTCAATTGGATAAAAACAAGGCTTAGAGCCCCCTGCATTCTTGCATGAGCTTGAACATTGGTAACACATGTATATTGTGCGAAATAGTTGATTTACTATAATGTAGTTATAAGGAATTGGCATTTTTTTTTGGTATTATGTTTATGAAATAGCCACAAACCAGTTTACTCCCCCTAAAACCTAAAGCTTTCAGCCTGCCAACATGAGAAGCAGTGAGCAGTAGGAGAGGATATATGTTATATGAAGGCCTAGTTAAGGCAGAGTTCCTTTTATAGTAACAGATTTTCTACTTAATAGTATTAAAAACACATCAGAAAGCTGGTTGCTACTTAAAAACTTCCAGATACAGAGATACACAGCTAAACAAAAAAGTTAGCTCTAACCTTGCCTGATTGCATAATACTTTCTTGTTTGTTATATCCATTTATTCTTTCACTATTTAAGACAAACAATTTACCAGTCATGAGAAGTGCCAGTTCTCAGCTGTGTGAATGGTAGAATCACAGAATAATACAGGCACAGAAACTAAATCAGAAGTCAACAGTGCTACTTGTGTCTGATACTAATCATAACTTCTTCTCAGCCTCTTCAAATTTAACAGTTAAGCACAGTGGAAAACATATCTAAGACCTGACTGAGAACTTTCCTTTTTCTTTGGAATAAAATATGAAGAAAAGTAGCAGATGGCACCATTACTGCTAATGATGGACACTTTTACATACCTGTTTATTTCCTAATGTCAAAATACTTATACCACTTTAGCTGTTACTTTTTCTTTCCTGAAACAAGAAAAAAAGAGAAGAAAGCCTAACATAATTTAAAAATTAATATCTTTGCTTAGGAAAAAAAATGGTTTCTGAAAGTTTTTCGTTAAAGCATTATGTGGTACTGCATAAGTCAATCATATCCAAACTATAAGATGTGACAGTCTCTGTGGTCCAGCAGATCCTTCAGCTGCATCCCTCAGGTACAGGCAGCACAGCCAAGTGCTCATTGTGCATGGCCTTGAGTGTCTGTATGACTATGATTAAAACATGATATAAATTGAGGATGTTTTCTAATGTTAGGAAGAAAAGCTATAAATACCATGAAACAGTATGACATCTTTGCTCCAAAAAGCCCAAGACTGGAAAAAATGCAGTTCCATAAAACAGTTCCTCCAAATTAGCATTTTGCTGTGATCAATTAATAATAATTACAACATACATAATTACAATGATGATTCACTTGGATGGGTGACTGCTGCATGGCCATGTTCTCTGTAGCTTAATGGAGTGGGAGAGCACCCGGGCTGTGACCACTGGATTCATTTGCCACTTATTGCAGGTCAGGACAATATGAATAAAAGACACAAAAGGATGGATTTGACAAAAAAGAAGGTACAGTGAAATCAAAAGTTCTGGTTTTTTTTAAGACTTCTACATGAGAGGAATGATGTTAAGCAATTTACATAGATAAGCACAGTAACATATTCTTAGATCTTCGTATTATGTTTCATTTTTAATATAAAACACTTTTAAATTAATTCAAAGAAGTTATAGTGTGTGCTTTATCTGTTAGGAGGAAACGTTGGAAGTATTTATCCATTTTGTTTAACTAGTTTTCTATCTTTAAAAAGTTCTGTTAGCTATCTCTTTGTAACATTATTTTTAACATATCTTTGATAGAGCCTGAAGCTGGGAGAAATTTAATTATCCCTTTTTCTTTCCTTCCTAATTTCTAATAATAAAAGTTTGTGATTAAGGCCACAGAAGGGTTGTTGAAATTCATAGCCAACACTATCCTATCAGAATTGGAGAAAATATCCTTTGTACAGTCCTCATCAATGGCAATGCCTGAATATCTGGTATAATTAGGAAACAATAGAGAAAGATGACAAAATACACAGAATGTACAATGCATGTTACATGTGGCCATTGGGCATGCTGCTGCTGAAACTCTGAGGAGCCAATTCTCAGAGCAGAGGTGATACCATGGACCTGGATGCCTGAGGTCCTCACACAACACCAGGAGAAGGTTAAGCACACCAGGTTGGAGTTTAACACAGTGAACAGGGTATTTACTGCCTTAAGTAGACATGCTATCTCAACTTTTCCCAAGCTTGGAATTTTAATTCTGGATTTCAAAGAGAAATCTTTTTCACACATTCATTACCCTCCAGAGAATGGCTGCTTACATTTGCCTTTAAATGAGAAGACATTTATTTGTATTAATATATGGCTAACAAAATATCACAGGAGGATGGCTCTGTTGCTCTTTCTGTTTGAACTTTGCCACTTGGTAGACAAGGGTTTACTGTTTTTTGGGGGGGCTAAGGAGAGAGTATTGAAATGAAAACATGACTTTGTAAATAGTAATACAATAATTCAGTTAGAATTAGTCCAATTTTTTATTTCTAATTGAAAATATGCAGAGAAGTAAACTGTAGGTAGCAGTGCATACATTTATTTGCAGAGAACTACAAGGTAAATGGCTTTGTGAGTTTGCTGTTCTTTTCCATCACATCATAAGCATGTCAGTGTCATAAATTCCCTGTTTGATAGATGTATATGAACCACTATAGCAATGAAATATATAAAAGGAGAGCAAAATAGTGGCATTAAAAAAGAGTTTCTTATAATACAAAAACACACTACCTCAGCAGAGCCACTAACCTTTGAAGAGGAACAGGAATGTACTGTTTCTCTCCACTCTTCCTGGAGAGAATACTGTAATTCACACCACCAGTTTCCAGTCTATAATAGGTCTTTCTGTTTCTGAGCAATGTATCAGGGATTGTTACAGCTATCACATGCAGTCACAGGAGGATAAGGAAAAAAAACATTCTGAGTTTCCTTAGCATCCTCTATTTTCTTCCACAGTCTCAAAAAAATGGAGTCCCAGAGAAATGAAATTAAAACTGTCAAGAAAATCAATTCCCACATTTACTTTATATTTCCCTACTGCTATTGTTTCTTGAGCTCTCCCTAGTGACTGCTACATTAGCATGGATTTACTATTAATATGAAATATATCATAGAAAACTGGCTACAAAGTTTGCAACAAAACCTTTTTGCTTGTGGTATACTTGCATCTGATAATCTATTTAGAAGCCTTTGTTTATGTAGTCAAAGGGGTATATAAAAACTTGGACTAACAGAATTCAGGAAAAGATTGTACCTCAAACATTAAAGATACTCTGCCTTTATAAAACTGAGCCGGTTAAAATAAGAAAAAAGAGGTAGTTCTTTCCTGTTATAAATTTAATTTTCATTTGATAAAGACAAAAATCCAAATTACAGAACCGGTAGAGCAGCTTTAATTTCCATATCAAGTAATGTAGTTAAGGTATACAAATAACCCAAGACTTTGGCAAGACTATTGCAGCTATTACTTAAGAATCAAATTTGTCAGGCAGTTTCTTTGATGTGTGACCAAAAGATCTTAAGCTTGAAACATACATCCTTGCTATAATGATAGCTTTCCTTTAAAAACAACAGACTCAGCATATTACAATGCAGTTTTTCTTATGTCATATTTACTCTGGTTTTCACATAAAAACACAGCTTTTTAAGAAGAAAGCTAATGTTACCTGGCAATGTCCATATTAAGTAGGCAGAGGTTTAGTGATCTCAAGGTCATGTACACTGATATGTTCTCAACAGACGTTTCAAGCTCTTAAACCTACAGTGCAATCCAGAATCAAAAAAGATCATACATAAAATCTGTAGTGAAACCCTAAGGCCCTGTTTTTTTGTCTGTTTGGTTTTGGTTTTAATCTGTCACAATTTAGGTTGTGTATTAAACTGTGATATCAAGAGTAACTATTTTACATAACAAGGAATGAAAAAAAGTCTTGTTAGGCATCAATAAGTCTTTGTCTTATCAAATTTAGACAGACAGGAGCCAAAACCCCCTGCATTTTAATCAGTAAGTGCTACAAATCAGCTAATTAACGGGAGCATCAAGAATGCTTGTAATGATTTATAACCAATTTGTTTCTCCAAAAGCCTTTGACTAGGATAGATAATTACTGCAAGAATTGGTGAAGGCCGAAGACAGTACAGTTCATGGCATCATTTTAAATTTTCTTGAAAGTAATTACATAACTTCATATACAAGAGAATTTGATTATATTATGAACTACTTAGGCTTCAAGAGGTCTCTGAGCTTGGGATAATAAAACTTTACTATTTTAAATTAAACTCTAAGCCTTCAAGGCTTGGTGAGAACAAAGAAAGAAATTCTGAATGTCTTCTAACAAGTTTAGAAAGAAGCTTCTAGCTATTGAAACAAAGTTTTTAATAGCTTTAAAAGACGTTCTTAATTTTTGCCACATAAGCTTCTGGATGCATTTTTAGGACCTCTTCTCTAAATCTTCTACTTTAATAGTTTTGCTCTTTTCAGAAAAATAAATGGGACAATTGTCAGAAAATTTTTTGTGCTGCAAACCCCAAAATTTGCACCTTGCTATAACTATACAAAGAATGATAGATTAGCTGATTTTTTAAAATGTAATACTTCAAGATGCCTTTAAACAGTAGTTAGGGAACTTGGTATCAATAACGTTTTCAGCATTATCAGCATGAAGTGATTCTCACTGCCCTATAAAGGAACAGTATGTGTGTTCTGATCTTTTTGTCTTTCTCAAGTGCTACTGGCAGTAATTTCCGGTTGCTCTTTTTTTTTTTCTTTTTTTGTTGTTTTCCTTTTCTGCCACAGAGCAATCAAAACCATACTTAATTGAAACATAAAAAAAATCTATGAAAAGCTGTCTGAGACACCCAGATAAAATCTTTTAAATTAGAATAGTTCTCTTATTTTTCTGCTTCAATGAAAAATGTTTATAGATGGCCTTTGTTTTTACCTAAGAGTGCAATTCTTGTACTTTTGTTGTAGTTAATAGCCTTTTATTTTTCATATTTCTGAACACCTATAAATGGAGGTGTTTATTGTAGATAGAAGCACACAGCATAATATGAGTTCTCAGTCCCTAGGATTTAGACTTTGACTTTGTGATAATGCATATGTATTCTCCAAGGTTCAGTTGTCACCTGTCATAAGAATTGTAAATCTATCATGGCATTTGTCCTCTGATCCCACATCACACCACATCATAATGATCTATTTCATTCTTATTACACACCTGATCAATACAGACATAACTGAGAGGCTGGTGAAAGTCACTGTTTTTAAAGAGTGGTCATTTGACCTTGTAACACCTTAAGACAGTACCATAAAAGTTAATGTTTAGGAATACAGATGACATTGCAAAACCCTGTCTTCAGTATTGGGATATATACTCTGTAGCATTCCAAGTATCCCATAGCAGTGATTCATACTCAATTCAGGGACTCGTTATTTTGTTTTCCCTTTGCCAACTGCATGTGACAGCTTCACCAGATCTTTAAATGTAACAACCAAGTCAGTGAATTTTGACCTCTGGAAAAAAAAAGCTGTTCCCTTTTATAACTCTGGAGTAGTATCACATAAATTAGGACATGAAATGTCATCAGTAATCAAATGAATCACACATTTATTGTAATTTTAAGGTACAGGTCCCTAAGTCCTTATTCTGTATTTGCATTGAGCCTCAATTTCAGAGACAGCCCTCACAAGGGAATAGCAACCCTTTTCACTGTCTCTTTCCTGTGTAGAGCATTCAACTGTCATACTTTGAGAAAATATGTAGATATATGGACTCCAGAGTTTTCTAATTGATTTGTCCACAGTCTCAGTCACAGAAAGCATCTACAAATTAGAGCACAATTTTTTACAAGATCTTAACTGTTTGCATGACATTTAATAATTAAAAGATTTTAGGTCCTATGGTTCACTTGAACTCTTTTTTCCTCTTGTTGTCAAAAGAAAGCATTCTTTGTGGCAAACTAATAAATCACATTTTTATTTATTCTTTGTAATATATAGATATTTTGCAGCATAATCCTTTTAGAGAGCTATGCAATCAAAAGAATTGTAGCTTTGTTTATGACCTTATGCTGCTTATATTTGTCAGAACTTCTTAAAGAAAAACCTATAAAAATTCACCATTTCTGCTCAATTCTGCAGACTCAGCTGAATTTTACTAGAAGCTGAGTAAGATCAACAAAAGAAGAAAACACTCAATGTATTTCAAAATCAGGCTCTGGGTATGTATGCTTAAGTTCTTAATGCACTTCTGTGAAAATCAGTGTTTTTCCTTTTCAGAAGATTCTCTCTTCACCATTCACCAGAGCTAAATTATGCACTAGCAATTTCAGCTAAAATAATCAAAAGGATTCTGAAGAAAGAAAAGGCCGCCCTTCTGAACTGTCATTGTTACTGACAATGGGGTACTCAGACTTTGAAAGTTAGATTGCAGCACTTTAAAATGATCGTCTGTTCTTTTCCAAAGGTATAACAGAGGAGAAATGGTGGGACAGGCAAATCCGAATGCAGATTTTGAATAAACTGAAGTCTGATAGAGTTCATATGTGAAGTTAAGGCTCAAACTTACAGCAAATGGAATTGGTTGGAAAATTCACATCTGCCTTAGGGCAGATTTTCAGGGATATTTAGATTCTTCTGCAGTTTAATCCTGGCATCAGGCTGACACTATTACAAGAATTATAAGATTATAATCTAATATTATATGGAGACTGCTTCTCAGCAGAAGCAGAAACTTGCTTAAGGGACAAATGAAAAATCAGTAAAGATTCCCCGCACCACCACACACTTAAAATAAATTAAATACTTGTTTAAAAATATTTAAAGAAAAACTGAAGGATAATAGGAAACACTCAGAATACTTTAAAATTATTGCTGGTCTCTGCCAATATTCACACAATTTTGTAAACATGTTGTTGCAGTTCGAAGATTTGTTTGATGCTAAACATTTTGATGTCCCACACAATTCCATTTAATGGAGCTGATAATGTTAGAGAACTGCTTCATGTGTACAAACAACAATAGTTAGGGAGTAATATCCTCCTTTGCTTTTGAAAAGGGCC
>JAOXNG010000012.1:113211052-113242139 GCA_028566535.1 Scolopax minor | reverse complement strand
GATGAAGATAGAATATCCTCAATAAAATTAGCTACAAGGATGTTATTTATCTATAATACTGTTATTATTTAAGAGAAAATGAATGTTACTCTGAATATTTTTTTTATTACTCTGAATAGAGTATTTTTTTTGCAGAAATAAAAGTGAGTCAGAAAGCAGACACCTTGTACCATAACGGCTTAAAAGCACTCACTAAATACTTTGGCCAGAGTTTCTTAGCGAAGCAAAGCCCGAAGTAGACTAATCCTATTTGTCAACTCTTTCTGCTCCTACTGGACATCAATAGGAGCAGGGAATCCTGTTCACTGCACTCACTGGGACTTGTTTGCTGCCAAACCCCACCAAACTTTGGGAACCAAGAGTCAAATGATTTTGCCAGCAATGAAGCTGGACAACACTTAGATTGGATGAAATGGGTTAAATTTCTTTAAGTTGTTTGTGCTTCTTTTACCCTGTAATTACTGGGAGAACTTTCTCAAGTGGAAAATGTCCAGCCACTATTAAAAATAGCCTTATAACAAACTCAATTTAATTGTCTTGTGGATAGCATGAAATTGAATACACTAAGGTCATTAACCTTCAACACACAAATTCTGTTTTTCTATAATTATGTTTTCTGATTACATGAACCCTGCATATCAGGGGCAACAATACATACATTACAATACTAAAGAAAACTTCAGTTGACCTTCACAAACGCTAAACCAAGCATTTGTTGTTTTAGACTATTTCCTCTGCTGATAGACATCATTCTAAACTTAAGAATTATGCTATTTTCCTTTCTTTGGCATGCTTTGCCCTTAACTATGTAATAAAAATGCTACTCCAATACATTGCCTGGTACATATTAGCTATTTTATTGCTTATGTTATGCTTGGAAATAAATATGTATAAATTTAATTTCTCTATCCTATATGTTGCAACTTCACCGGAATATAGCCCTTTGTTTAAAATTCAGGTCGTAGTTTATAGAGTAATAGATGCTTGCAAGTGTTGTCATCTTCATGATCACCCTTTCAGAACATGAGATATCCATTCTCACTGTGACTTCCACTGCATTTACATTTAACAACTTCTTTTGTAATCTTCCTTACATTACAGTCTCCCCACCTGTAGTATTTAGCAACTCCTTATAAACTGTAGTGCTTACAGGCCATTTCAGAAGAAAACCCACTCCCTGGGGTTTTCTATATATAGTATATATTAGTAATAAAATAATTATAAAACACTTTGTTTTCTATACAATATTGTGAGACTTGTTGCTCTCCTTCATAATTTGGTATTTTAAAAATTGTATTATAATACAGTTTTACTAACAGTTAACCAACATTATGGTAAAATAAATACTGTCAGAACAAACGTCTGAAGATTAAATGAGAAGGACAAAAGGAAGAAATGGCGCAAAACACTGATCACGCACCCTATCAAACAATTCTTACTGAGATGGTGATTTGCCAATGCTGAACCCATTTTTGGCTTACTAAACAAACAGGCAAGCAAGCCAACAGTAAAATATCTTTTGCTTCCTTCCCTGCTGTCCCTGATACTTTGGGCATCTGTTAACACCTACATCCACTGCCTCATTATTCTCCTACATCTATATTTGCCTAGGCACCCCTCACAGAAATGCAACACTAGTCAAATTGCTGGTGTGCTAAGCCAATAGACCGTCAGACTGACCAACACCAGCCCACTGAATCCTTGTCCTCCCTTTTTGGTCTTCATTTACATCCATTTTATAATATGCTGACTTGTATTTAATTAATAGGATAAAAGTACAACATTTCTGTGTGCACAGTTCATAGCAAAATGGACCCCAATAGCATAACAACGTTCTCACTGCTACAGCCTGGCTCCTCAAATGTATTTATACCTCTAAGAAAAATCTTCAGTTCCTTTTCTTAATGTTTAATGTTATACATAAGGCCAGCTATTTCCTAAATTGCCCTTTGTAAATGAGGAAGCTGCTGACTCTCCATCCCACTTCTGCAAATAATTACACTCTTATGAACAAGTTACCTAAGATACTTTATCTTACTGATGAATACACATTACTTACAATATTTGAAGCCTCTTTTTGTAAGAACATAAAAGGCAAGTGCAGATAAACAAGACATCTATGTGGCTGAACCACCAGAAGACAGTAAAGCTAAAATAAACTTTTTTTTGAGGCACATGGCAAAGTGCTCATAATGTCTTTCTTCAAATAGTAGAGTACAATTCTGCTCTTAGATACAACCTGGTAGGTTTCATCTGCCTGTACATGCAATTACCTACTTGTCATGATGAAGAAAGAACATTAGAAGAATGATCACTTTCCTCCTTCCCTCTCTCTGCAAGCAGAAAAAGCAACATGTAATAGGTGATCCTGAAATCAAGCGTAGCATTGCTTGAACCAAATTAAAAGCTCTGTTTTGCACTGACCTTATATTTTGAACAGGGCCTTTTATTTAAGCTGCACTATCTTTGTGAAGTATATTAAAACAAGTATTATTCAGTTAAGTTCCACTGATCTTTCAAAATAGATAGACCAGATGATAAACTGGGACAGAAAAGCACTGTAGTAAGTACACCAATATACCTAGTAATTACACAATGTAAATACACCAATGACTTAGAAAGAATTCCTCATGGATACAGAGATCTGAGCTATCGTATACCAGTCAAGGGTCAAGGCCTCACTGTTGTAATTCCATACGGATGCTGAACAAACTTTGCATTAACAGCACTTGTCTTACTGGAAAGGGTTTTGTTTCTCTTTTCTATGGTGCATGTGTATGTTAAATTGCAGCCCTCACCCTAAGTCAAACTATTTTAGAATTAAAAAAGTACTTTTAAAAATACTTGATCCCCATGTATCAAAGGGACATATATAAATTGGTAGTCTTTTTGATATTTAGCAAATACTATTTAAAGTATTACCTTAGGCTGTTTATTTCAACTAAAATACTGTGTGGTGAAACATGGCAGCTATTTTATCTAAACACAGGGCTTCAGTACATGCATAATAATAACTAAAGAATGTGCAAAAACTTATTCAGCAGGATGGAAAGCATAAGATTTTTTCTTTTTGTAAACATTCTTTGTCATTCTCATGTCATACAGTGAGAAAGACATTCACATGTCTTTCTCACTATACAGCACCACACTAGTAAGGAAGTACTCAGACTGAAGCTGTTTCATTGTGAAAGAGGTGCAAACATTCTCCAGAAGTCTTTCAATAAACAGCACTACAAACATGATGTTCTGCCTGCCCCTCAAAATTCACTTCTCCATTTGAAGACATCAGCAGCAAAGATCATTACAGCTTGGAAAGTACAGAAGGCTAAAGAACAGTTCATAGGGAACAATTTCACAGTTTGTTTTTGTCTTTAAAGAAATCTGCTTTTGATTTTGCATTATCCACAGTTGTATGCCATTTAAGGAGGCAACAGTTTCCTGAAACATTTGGTTGGGTTCTTCTTTACAGCATTAAAAATCAAAATAATATTAGACCTTTTTCATCCAAAGCTTGTATGTGTATGGTTCATTTAACGTACTACAGATAGTCCTTACTTCAACTCTTTCTGTCCCCTGGGAAGTTATGTACCTGTGTAAGCCTTAAGTATAACAATGACCTTGTACCTTTTGTTAAATACTTGCTAATAAATGCCTTGAGTGGAAAAGCTAGAAGCTTCCTTTATGTGACTGAACTCTTTTTCATTCCATGAAGTTAAAAAATATGGAAATAAAGTACCTTGGCTCCAGAGATTGCTTTTGTTCCATACAGATGATGGGGGTTTGAACAGTTTTCAAAAAGGATAAAATTAGCAGAGGAAAAGTGCAACTTTCAAACTCTAATATGGTTAACCAGAGATAACTTTGGGAAAAAACAGAAGTTCATGTGGATCCAAAAGGAGAGTTTCAATGAATACATCACTGTTAGCATGGGATGAGAAACAGAGTAATTGAACCGTATTGTTGTCATTGTGCAGTTATTAATACTACAAAACAAGCCAGCAGATTGCTCTTCTGATTCACTGGTCAACTAAATTCATTACCATTTCTTGACATAAAGCAAAACAGTATTTGAGAGTTTTTCCCTCAGTAGAATTAAAGAATGCAATCACATGTTACTTTTACAGGACTCTGTGGTCAGCATAAATAAAAGTAAATGAGTTGTTCAATAAGGTGGAAGCGTGCATCTATCATTTAATAACTTTTTCACTCAGAAATCAGATTAACATTTTGTAAAACCAAGATCACTCACTTTTTCCCTTCCACACACTACTATTCGTAGAATCATAGTATTGTCTAGGCTGGAAGGGACCTTAAAGATCATCTAGTCCAACCATCAACTTAACCCTGACAAAAATCACTAAACCATATTCCTAAGGATGTACAGAGAAGGCAGAAATTGTTTTGAATGCATAGAGTATAAAGAATACAGATTATGAATACAGAGAAGGCAGAAATTTTTTTGAATGCATAGAGTATATAGAATACAGATTATGAGAGCACATTCTGAACTGAAGGACTCTTGGTTTCCTCTCAAGCATTTGCCTGTATCGGTGCCGTAGCAAAATCCTACACCCTGGGTTGCCCTGTCCATATAAACCAAGGCACCGTGATAGAATTTTTTTAGGCAACTGGTATCAATCACAAGTGGTTTAATTGGTAAAATATACAGTAAAGCTGTTCTCTTTTGATAGTTTAAGCCTAGATTCACAGATCTGTTTGTGTCAGGAGGCACATTTGTTTTTCTCCTTTGTGCTTTTGTTTCCCAATTTTTATCCTACATCTCTGTTGCTCCCATCTCTGTTATCTCTGAAAAACTTTCTGACATTCTTGAAATATACCATGTCAGATTCAGTGCTTTTTTTAACCTATTTTTTTTTTAAGTCCTGGCCTAGTATTCCCTAAAATGTTTTCTCATATGCATTCATTCATTTTTGATGTGTTCCTTATCTTCCCTCCTATTGTAAATGCTCCAGAGCAAGTACAAGTAACTATTTCAGATGCTCACAGACCCGTACAATCACCAAGATTATGAATTTCTAAACTAGAATTATGTGCCAGAACACAGTCACTCAGTTGTACTGTATTGCTACATTGTTCCAGATGGAAACACAATTGTTTTTGACCTTTTTTTTTTTAAACCAGAATTTTGTAACTTTGTAACATCCAGTATCACATAACACCAATTATTTGAATGACTGCTGGACGTTGCTTTTACAAAACTGTGCTCTGAATGCTCTTTCCCACTACTTGTTTTCTGTTTTAAGCCAGCCTCTGAGATCGCAAGCCTACTCCCTTACTGCAGTGACTTCTCATACTTCTTCACCAACTCTAAAGACTCCATGGTAGTAACCAACCAAAGCATTTACTGTTTTTTACTGCTTTTCTCTCTTTAGTGGAGACTCTGTTGCATTCCCCAAGCTGTAACTGGCTTCCTCATCCGGTCACCCTGCTACATTCTGTACTGACAATGCCTCCATGCATTTTAACATTGACCTCAGTTAAAAACAACAAAACCTCATTTTACTAATGTATAAGTCTGATTGATTTTATTGTCCTTTCACCAATTCTACATCATGCATTAAATGAGCTGCTTGGTATTGGCTGAAGTCTCTGTGTTAATGACAGCTGGAGAGAAATCTGAACCATTCTTTGCAGCAGGTGACAAATAACTATTTTCCTGGAAACCTGCCTTCTGAGAAATTCCAGTCACTCAAAGTAAGACTGAAAGTCACAGATTCAAAGTTTCTGTGTACAGGTAAAGAAAATTTTTCCATAAAACAACAAGCCTCAGTTTGCCGAATAGTAAATGGAGGTAGATGTCTCCTAATTGAGGTGCTCTGAGGTACCCTTTGGAGATGCCTACTTTTATTCTTTGGATATGTAATGAGCCCAGGCAATTAACTGAAGCTTCCAAATTAGGTGTCTAATGTAGACACCATGAAAAAAATCCTCCTTCCCTAGATACAACAACATATTATGCATTTCAATCCCTTAGGTCTAATGAATGTCTTTGGAAAAGGTCCCAGTTGGAAAGTAAAATAACACCTTTAAACAACTTCAATTTTATAGTCATGCAACTTTTTTTTTCCTTTTTTTTTTAAAATATATCAGGCAGTGAATGTTCACCTAATTTGGAATTCTGCATAGTTGACTACTTATGAATCACTAGTATATACATATTCTATAAGATACCATTTATCTCTGTACAAAAATTCATCTTTTTGAAGGTCATCTTTTCTTCTCTCATACTCTAAATGATTCCTATTTCCATGCAAAAGGGTCCTTATATTTATATCTGGGGGCTAAATTATGTCTAGTAGGCTTATTCTATCTTGACCTAGATTTAAACAAAAAAACCCAAACAAATCTTTTTTCCATTAACAATAACCATCATGGAACAATCCTATTATAATGCAGCATGAAACACTACAAAGGCTTTTTTTTGTGGGTTTGTGGTTGTTGGGATTTTTTCTGTATGAACACAGTCAGTAATTTATGCATCTTCCAAGTTAAATACATGGAAAAATCATAGACTGCTGCAAATCATACACAAGGTTTGCCAGGCTGCTCTGCAGAGAATGCTATAGGTCAATGATACATTGGAGTAGAGGGCAGCCATTTACTACACTCATCGCTTCTGTTACTGTCTAACCACTGTCTTAGATGCATAATAAACACAGCTTCTGTCTGGGCTTGATCACCATACTTTAAAGGCTGCAGATTGTTTTGTTTTAGCTTAATTTAAATCATGAGTCAGAAGACAGGGACTTTAGAGATGGAAAATATATAGTAAAAATAAGAATTTAGCCTAATAAGACATACAACTCAAGCTAATTTTCATTCTTTAGGAAAATCTGTATTTTGATTAGTAGCATATACTAATGAACTAAATCAAAATTTATGCGTAGACATATTTTATACTTCATGTGTGCATATATATGCCTGTTAAAAATCTTGTAATATTATGCCACCATAGTCAGCTTTGCACACTGTCTATATTGAAGCCCAATAAGACACCTGCTTTGTTAATGAATTAATGCTCGTATAAATTTGTTTTAGCCTTTTAAGCAACTACTTAAACAGAGGGGGAAAAAAAAAGTGGGATTCTATTATTTTGCTTATACTTCTTAGTGTTTTGCCTGTCATAGTAAGTAAATTTAATCTGCATTATTAGTAACTGTCAACAGCATACTCTGAGCAGAAGGCAAATACAGCAGGTGGTAAAAAAAGAAGAGATGGCTGAAAGCAGAAAAGGAAAACAAATGATTGCCAGGAACTGCTAATCTAGTTATGCATAAATTTAAGACAAATTAAAATGCATCAAAGCTTTCACTGAAGGTGAATGCTTGACAGAAAAGGAGATAAACTGACCAATTGTTGTTATAAGGCCATTTGTCAGAAAGCTCAAGTGCTAAAGCCCCGTTATAATCTTCTAATTGCTTTAATGCAACTTCCATAAACTTAACGTGTCAGACACTTTGAACCTCCTAAGTGACAGCTCATCTGACAAGAAACTTATGGCAGAGAGGACTGTTCCTTATTTACTAACACTGATGGAACACTTAAAATAGGTGACCCTTCCATTTTACTATATTTTTCAGTGGTCAACATTTAAACTTTTGAGATGTTTTTGCCGGTGATTAGCATCCCTCTAATATCTCTTGTGATACTTAAAGATTTTTAAAGAAAACATTCTCAAAGGACTTAAAAGGAGTTATAAAAATAATGGTGACTATGTTATATTTCATAATAATCTGTTTTTCAATAACCTATCAAAAAAAGATATGCAGACAATTAGGACTTTGACAAAGATAAGTATGCCGGCTTCTTTGCTTTTCTTCCACTTTTGATCCTGGAGGGGGAGTGGGATTGGGAGACACTTCCCTAGAGCCTGGAGGTAGTCTGCCTGGAGCCAAAATTTCACTTCTCCCAAATCTCACTTATTCACTATACCATTCAACTCCTGGCACCCAAGAGAAATGCCTTCAAAATAAATGGTTATAGTGGGGATTGAAGATAGATTGACCTTAAAACATTAGGTGGCTGCTGCTAAACTGTTCTTAAATTTCCTCTGATCCAAATGGAATAGCTGGTGGGCTTGGCAGTGCTAGGTTAATTCTTGGACTTGATGATCATTTTCCAACCTAAATGATCCTATGGTTCTGTAATTCTATGTTTATTCTTTGCCTTCACCTCAGTGGTGTGACAAGGGTGTCAATTAGTCGTTAGTAATGAAGGTCAGTAAGGCCTCCCATTGCAAATGCCAATTGCATTGAGTCTGTAACACCAGTTACTTGACTTGCCACTGGTGCCAGTGGGAGCCAGGGCAGCCATTAGCGGCATAGCAGAGATAACGCCAGGATCCTTTGGAGCTGCTAAACTTTCAAGGAAAAGAGTTACAGAAGAACTCCACAGGAGCTCTGCAACATGCAGGGAAGTTAGTGTTCAGATACTGCAGCATAATTAAGGCAACTGGGGCACAATGTTTCACGTTGTTTAGAACAAAATCCTAGACAAAGTCAGTCTTTGGTTATGCTTTGCATAAAAATTTATCCCTTTTGACAGTTCAGCAGGACAGATGGTCTCAGAACTCTGTCACCACTACACAGAGCTTGGTAAAGAACTATTTTTTTTTTCAGTTGTGATGTCTAAATTGCTTACATTTTATAATTTCCAATGTTACAATTCATAATTATGTTTAAACTGAGTATTTTTATTTGAGGACTGTAAAAGAAAAGCTGTCATCCTACTAGGCTTCACCTTAAAGCTTACTCTCAGGAGTTTTCATTATGTTGAAGGGATAGTTACCTTCCTTCTATTTTAATATGAATTTTGCTGTACTTCTTATGAGAAAATGCTTTTTACTTTACTGATGTAAACTTTTCATGAATGCATAAGTGAATAAGGGGATAGGCAACAGTCACACAAGAGATATGTCTCCATTCCCCAGCTGTATCTGAGTCATGAGTAAGAAAATCCTGCTCTTTTTAATATGTTCCTCCATGTTTTAAAGTCTAATTATTTTGGATTGATATAACTGGAAAAAATTAAAGAATCATTCTATGAGCTTCCTAACCCTGTTACTCCTGTTAGGGCTGTTGTGTCTTGCAGCTCAAATTTTATGGGATAGTTTCAGTCTATTGTTTGAAATAACAAAAAACAAAAAGGAACACTCTCTGCAATTTAAAGCAAGAGAAATTGAAAGGAAAATAAAGAAAAATAACCTGCCACAGTTCTTTTTGGTTTTATTAATTACAAAGTACTTCTGTTTGCTGACCTAGATCTATATGCATTTCCCTATGCAGTTTAATGATTCACAACCATAAGTGGACACTGAAGTCAAAAAAAGAACTTGATTTTTAAAAAGTATTAACAGTTTTATTACTATTAACAATGCTTGTGTTTTAACAAAAAGATCCCTGATAAAACAGAATCTAATCTTACAGTTTAAGGTGTAAATTCTCGTTGTTGCTATAGAGAATGTCTCCTATGCAAATGGGTCTGATAATAATTACATATGATAGTGTATAAAGGAATGGGAAGGATTCATCTTTCTTTAAATCAGCAGGTATGTATCCTTTCTCTCATAGTGTCAAACCTAGATGGAGATAGTGATCAAACATGGTGTGACAATTTTCGCAATGTCTCCCTGTGGGAGCTATTAAAATTCAACTTATGCACAAAAAAGTCTTGAGTGCCTAGCCTGGTAAAAATTGCATGTCATCATCTAGGAAATGTGGAATTAAATCTTGGCGAAAGATAGAAAACATATTTCATATACAGTTTTGTGATTTTTTTTTTTTTTTCTGAAATAATTTTTAATTTTTAGCTAGTTGAAAGTGATGGGTAAATCAGTTCTCCAGGGTTTCAGTCTGGAGCTTCCTCTTTGTGCCAGCATCATATAGAGGTGCTCGGTTTCAAAAAAATCGGGGCCAATTCATTTCCAGAGACCAGAAGACAAAATTAAATGTTTGGAGGGTAGCTAGAAGAAGTTTGACATTGCCCAGGACTCCCAGGACCAGCTTTCTAGAACAAAAAATATTACTGCAACTCAATATTCCAAACCTGCTGTATTCAGCTGGAGACTTTATTGCTTTCATAAGGTTGAATCAACATGCTTTGAATTTGTGTAATAATGAGAGAATTCTTAATGAAAGGTTTCTAATAAACAGCAGTTATTGAGAGTTTACTTATGAAAGGTCTTTTCTTAATTCTTATTAATAATGAAAGAGATATGTCATACTCTACAAAGAACATTTCATTAGGACACAATAAATACATTTAAACAACCAGGGTTTATCTACATTAAACAACAAGAGGAGGTCAATAGGAAGCACAGCATCCATGAACATAAGCAGGAAGGAGATTGATACGTGTCCCAGGATGAGTGACAGCCCTGTCTCAAAGCTGTGAAGGGAAAAGTAAGCCTGAATTCAAACTTGAGCTCTCTGACACAACTCATGAAATGAAGGAAACTGGACCCATGTGTCTGCTGGGGGTAGAAGGAAGAACTGTTCCCCATCCTCTGAACTGCTCCTACACAATGCTCTGGTGTTGGAGAATGAAGAGCAACAGACAGGTTCCGTAAGCCAACCATGCAAAGTTGATCTAGCCACCCACCTGACCTAGAACTGTTGCCACCAGAAAAGCGCATAAGGTCTTAATAATTGGAGACTTCTTGGTTAGAGGCACCAAAGCATCCATTTGCCTTGCAGACAGTATCTCTAGAGATGTTTGCTGCCTACCAGGAGCTTATATTCACGATGTTACAGAGAAGATGCTAACTGTTGAATTTGTATTTTATGATCTGCCGCTACTATTCCATGTAGGGTCTAACAATACTGCAATGAAGCAACCTGGAACTATCAAAAGAGACTGTATGTCCCCTGGAGCAATGTTAAAAGAATCTGAAGCACAGGTGGTATTCTCTATCCTCGCAGTCAGAGTAAGGGGGTTCAGAAAGAAGGAGAAACATTGAACGGGCGGATGCCTGACTGCACCGTGCCATATTCAATGGTTTTGGCTTTTATGATTATGGATTAACCTTTGAGAAGGCAGGCCTGTTGGGAGCTGAGGGGCATTTTATTAATTTTAATTGAACTATATATGGCAAAAACTTGTAAACTCATAATTCACACTATTTATTCTTAAAGGTATATAAAAAAATCATCTTAAATCCCACTGCACGGAACATTTTCTTAGACTTCTATTTATTAGACAATGCATAGCTTTCTCAATGGCACAGATTTTCTCATTGGCACAGATTTTCTCATCCTCCTTTTTTAGCAAGACCAGTCTAGAATCTTAAGAATTCACCCAATCCAATCACACTGGCAGAACTGATAACAGTTTTTTGAATTTTAGTATAAATTCTCAAACCATTCATGGATTGAGAAGTCTGTTTCGTATAAATCCACACATAATCAAGTTATCATTAATATATATGAAAATACTATGTTTTAGAGAATCAATCTTAATCCTACAGTAGTTCAATGCTTAAAGCATTTAAAACAGGTGAGTTTACATATATCACATGTTTAATTGCCAAACTTACATATTTCCCCCAATCCTAGAACAATTAACCTATAAAAAAGCAAAATACCATAAGACTAGAATTAGATAGAAGATTTTTATTAGACAGAGAAGATTTTTATTTTGATTTCAAAAATGAAAGTTAGTTAGGATTTGGTAGAGAAAAGCTAATTCCAGCCCTGAGTAGAAATATGTTAACTTCAGTCCATAGTGATTGTCACAGAAGCCTAAATGTCATATTAGTGGTCAAAAAACATTTCTGAAGTTAAGATTTCAAATATTATATTAGGCCTTTTATCATGCATTTATCATTCTACTTATCTAGAATTTAGCAATCAGATAATCTTGTTAATCTAAAAGAACTATTTGCCATAAATATTAATCAACAGAAATCAGATTATGCATGAAGATATTCTGGACCAAATGTTGCATATTAAAAAAGTGTATCATTGTTGTCTAAAATGCTCTAAATACTGCTGTAGACATGTCTCCAGTAATGCCACAACTGGAATAAAAATAGGTATCTAGTTTCATTTTTTTTTCCCTTTTTCTGTAGCTTGATTCTAGGGCATCACTAATTTGCAAAATTTTCATATAACTTCTACTGAAATATCACAAGCAATATATATATCTAGAGATTCCGTAATTTAATTGAAATTGAACCTATTTTGGAGATAATCTCATGTTAGCTTTTTAATGTCAGTTCTGTATAGATAGGTAACTTTTACATCTATTTGGCATTTTATACTTTAAAATATCATTTAATAACTTCTAATTAGCCATAAACATTCAGCTTGCCTCCAAAACTTACTTCCTCGTTCTGGTTGTTGCAGATCAACTTTAAACATGCTTGACTTTACTTTTCTATCTCTTGCATCTAAGAGATAGACTTTTTAGAACTCTTTAGAAATTGTGAAAGAATTACAATAGTAATTTAATGCCACTTTCTGTTATGTTAAGTCAAGTCCTTTTAATAGTAGAGAAAGTAATGTACACATAAGGTAACTTTCCTAAGATCTATTCTGGAGTTCACTAACAATATATGGATTAAAGTCAATAGCTTTTTATTTTATGTGATGTAACTTAATCATAGATTATCTTCACAAACAGTTTTCTTTAGCTACCTTTTAATAAAGATAATCCCTTTATTCAGAGCTTTTAATAAGCATTCTGTTACACTTGGCTCTGTAAATCTGTCAAGATTTTGAAGCTGTTGGTTCATTTCCTTGGCTCCATCTGCCTTTGCCCACCTTTGCTTTAAATTGCAGGGACTGTTAATTTTGATCCCATCATTTAATTATTTTCTTCTTGATGATTAAATTAATAGCATTTTCCAAAACTGTTAAAAAGAAAAACTTCAGTGACATGTACAATGCATCATGCACTAGGATTTTTAGACACCTGAAAAATTACTGAATTATTTTTCTACACCAGTTTCTAAGAAGGTAAGCCATTTCTTGCATTTTAAAAACTTCTAAGAGGCCTCTTCTTGCTGTATACCACAAGTCAGAAGAACCCAGGAGGAAATCCAGTCTTTAATAACAAATTTACTATTTATGTGAGCAGTAAAGCAATGGGAAAATGAAGCTTTATACAGACAATTTTAACCAGAGATATGAATGGCTATTGTAAACTGTGATCACCGAAATGAAACTGTGGGTTTTTTTCCAAATTGGAAATAATGTGTAAAAATGTACCAGATTTAAAGCTTACATGATTACATACAGAATACACCTAATTATAGCTACAGTCAAGATAGCTTCAAAGAAGCATCTCTGGGTGGAGCTTATCAATCAAGGGAAAAGAAGGACCAAGGAAGGAAACAGAGACCTGAAACTTTTTTTCCTGTTTCTCAGGTGAATACTGCAAAGGTTTCTTAGTCTAGTTCATCATTGGTTTTTCTCATTGTCTTCTACAGCTGACACCTTAACTGCCTATCTCTTTTGCTAGGTCACACCTAGAGAATCCCCAACACAATAATGAAATTCACAGGTCTCTAGTTAACAAGAACCTCACCATAACCCTAACTGGAATGTAAATGACTTTTTTACATTTGGACAACTATCAATGAAGGACATAGAATAGAATTTCCTCAGTGTTGTGCTTCTATTTGGTGCAGACACAGCTTAGGAAAATAGTAGAAAGGGTAAGAATATAGATCACTGATCATTTGCTACTGCACAGATTTCCAACACTGATCACAACTGGATCATAAGGAAGACAGAAGAAATATACTACTAGTGGTATCTCTTTAACAATATCAAATAATATTTGATAAATTAAATAATATTTATCTATTATTCATAAAGTCTAATGGGGAAAAAAATCACAAACCCTATTCCAAACCAACAAAAAACCTCTCAAATTTAGTAGTTGGCTGATGCCTTGAAAAATGTAATTTGCATTATCTTTTTCCAATATTTTTTTTCTAATGTTAATGCTTAAGGCAATCAAAATGAACAGGTTTCTTTCATTGTTCCTGAATCTGAGATCTTTATGGAGGATAATTAATAGCAATATTTCCTAATAAATTCTGCATTCATTTCCTGAAATACATTAAGTTTTTTGTTTCAGGTGACATATTATGTTCACTAACTCCACAAGTTCAGTGCATATAAAATCAAATGGTATTTACATGTCTCTGGTTTAAAACTGTGGCAAATCAGTATTCTATTTCTATTCCTTCTTTAAATTTAAACATTTAAAATGAGAAAAAAATAAATACATAGATCTGTTTTAATATTTTTGTCTTCATTACTTCATATTTCTTTATCATGTCACTTCACACTGATATACTCAGCTTTCAGGTTTACTTTACTATATTTCCAAATGGCTAATATCTGTGATCCATAAGATATTTGAAAGATGGGTCTCAGCTATCTTTTTCAGTTCTTTCTTCATTTTCTAATCTGTTAAAATTTGGTTTTGTTTCAAGACAAAATGAAGAATTCACATTTTTCCCCACATAAGGGGAAAACTCCCTATTTTCATTAGGAACCAGATATTGCTTTAATAAGACAAACACTTTACATTGTAGAAATATTCAATATATTCAATATATATAACCAAATACATTCATAAAACTTGTGCTGATATAATTCAAAAGTTAAGTAAACAAACTCAAACTGATACCCCTATGATGTGAAAGTACTGTATTTATTGTAGAAGAGTCTCTCTGAAATAGTTTTGTGGAGATTGAAATCTCTTAAAACATAATGATTTCCATAAATCTGGATTTTTTTTATCTGTGAAATTTTTTTCAATGACCTCTGGAAATGTCCTCCTCTTGTTCTGGTGGATATAGCCTTCCTGTAGTATTTATTTTCCAGATTCCAAGCAAGCACGAGAGAATGCTCTCCCAGCTCCCTACAAGACCAAATTCCATGCCTAGAAAATATAATCTCCATTATGAGCCTTTTTTAAGGTATTTTTTTCACTGCCTACTGGGAGCCTGTCAGTGGAAGACAGTAGTGATTATGTTATTTTCAGCACAATTACATGATGCATATATATTCATATATTAAAAGATAATCCAAAAAATGTAAAAAATGTAGGGATTTCTTAGAATAAAGAATATCACTATATCTAAAATCCAACTTCACAGAGTATGCAGTATACTGGGTTTTAATTTTGTTCAGTACTCCCAATAGCAATCCAATTTGTTTTATAAAAGAACAATGATTATTTTTATATCACAACCAGTGTAGTCTTTTAAACTCATCTCTATCAATATCTGAGACTCAAAAATTCAGATAAAAGAGCCATAGGCAGCCCCACTTTTCCTGCTAACCTGTGGTGAACCTTTTAGAATTTGTTCTCCTCTAGGACAAAACAATTACTTCTTGCTGCCATAAATTCCTAACAAGCCCCTTCTGTCCACAGCTGTATGTAACAGGCTTGTGTTTATGCTAATTTGATGCTGTGGGATCATAACCCCTACTGGTGCAACAAATTTTAAAGTGTTAATAAAATTACTGTAAGCATTGCAGAAAATGTAAAATGAAAGGTTGTTGTTTTCCAAATATATTCCATTCCTGAAAGTACACTGTGGAATTCTTAGTGTGTGTATTCATCTAATATCAACTTCTTTTCAAGATAATTATTCAATTTAATAAAGGGAACTCTGCAGGAATATAAAAACTATCATTCCTTCTCTTATATGGAAACAGAAGTTGTTTTTGTTTCCTTAAACAAGTGAGGTTTACTAGGATTTTCCTTCTTAAACTTTGCAAAGTGTTCACCCCTAAGAGGACTTACAGCCAGCTTAATGCCCACATTGTTAAAAAACAAAGGTATTCCAGGGACAAGGCAATAAAATAAAGCCAATCTTTTCTCCAATCCAAATAATTTCTTCCCCATAATTCAGTGATACACCCCCAAATGAGTTTATAGAACTTTGGACTTTTTTAAATTACAAACTTCACACTCATCTTGATTTAAATTGAAATAATGTAATAAATCAGTGTAATTCTTTTTCCCCCTTTTGCCTTTGTAATGACATATATATAGTTTTAAAACAATAAAATGCTATAAACTGCATTAAGTCTGCTATAAGTCTGCTATAAACTGAAGGATGGTCAAGTTCCATCTGATCCAGAAATAGGTTATCTTCATGTACAAACAGACTACGAAAAACATGGATGAACATAATTTTTTCTTCTTTTCTGTGTTTAGAAAAGTACAGAGAAGTAGTTTTAAGTGACAAGTACAGTGCTTCATTTTCTCCCGTGAATTGTGCATTTGTTTTTTTTCCTCATCTATTCTGGTACATGTTCTTGGGGAAGAAGTAAACAGATAAATGGAGGTGCAATCCAAAGGGAATTGCAGGAGGAGCAATTTTATTTTGTCTGCACGGTTCTGTTAGCTTCATGTTGTTTATTATTGTCTTGATGTTGTTCATTACTTGCATTCTCCTGGCTCTTATCTTCTAATAGTAATCAAGACCTCTTCATACTGTCTCTAAAAGCTTATTAGAATAATTGATCAACAAAAGGGATTTATATACATGGATCTCACAGAGGTAACCTTTCATGATTCTCTAACAAAAATTAAAGTAATTTTGTTATTTAATTATGAAATATGTAACCTCATTTTAGCCTTCTGTAGCGTGAAACTATCGAAGCTGACACTTGAATTGCATTTACACAGGGGCTGATGAGCTCTGAGAGTTAAGCATAGGCAAAGTATAGACATCTTCCCAGTTTTTTCATATCTAATTACTACAAGTAGGAAGTTTCCTCAAGAGAGGGACCACTTTCATTCTGTATCTGACAGGTAGAAATTAGTTGCCTAATGGAATGGAATAGTTCTGCAAATTAAAGGAATTAAATAAGCTTTTTTAATTTAGGCTTCTTTTAAATTAGATTTTAATTTGGATACAAATGTGATGGTGGCATAAGGCAGTTTATTTCGGATGTTTTCCAGTAACTTTGAATAACCCTTTGCCCATATAAGCCATATCTCTTGTATTTTAGCTAATGTTGGCAAATACTGTGACTGATGGTGAAATACTCAACTAGTGAGCTGCATGTGAAAACAGGGAGTACCTACTACCAAAGCAACAAAGCCATCATAGATGAAAGAGAAGAAGTTAATAAGCCTATCTCTTCCTATTTCTATGACCTTTTTTTTTTTTTTTTTTGGAAGGTTATAGTAACATATAAACTGAACAAGTGTAATATGATAATCTTAAAAAAAAATATTCCTGCACAAATAAGGCCCTTGTTAATTCCTTTTAGTTTTGAGGCAGAGATCTCACAGTTAATTATGACGCTGGAGAAGCTCATGACTCTACTGAGGTATCAATTCTTTAAAATGAGATGATGAAGTGTAACTGTTATTAGTAATGTAATTTCAAATAATGGAAAAGCAAACGGTCAAATGATTTTTCTTTATGGGTTTCTCTCATGCATTTTATTTTTATTTTCTTTCTGATGATCTTCCTATTTATCTATCCTGATAAAAAAATTTTCTTAATTTATTCATGTGCTTTGCTTTAATTGTTAGCTTCTAAAAATAAACCTTCAAGAGAAGGAAAAGAATTTGCATGTTACCCAAAAAGCTTCATTTCTTTTATTTTTGACATTTATTTTCATATCTGCAGGAAGAGCTGACAGGAACCATATTTTTAACTGTTCAATTCTGTTACAATTCTCTATTCAGTTCTGACTACGGTAACTGTCATTTATTCTTTCCTGTCCTACTATGGCCTCTTCCAGGCAGTTTTCCCCCCCTCATGTATCTTTTCTAACTCCATCAATATATTTAACTGAAACCTTTTCATCTGTGAGATATGAAGATGAAAGGATCCAGTAGTACACCCAGCCACAGAAGGAACCTCTTACAATGACATTTTGTTATGCAGACTTTGTGGAGATACTCAGGAACATTTCTGACCAACTTGCTTGGTGATATTTAGGAAATTAAAAGGTCTGGGTTGCCTCTTAAAACAAGTGTTTAACTTGATTGTGAAATATATCACTGTTTGCTGCATCAGTAGATCAGCAGACTATAAAGGTAACTCCTCATGCTGTAAACCACCTTGACTTTCCACTAATACATTTTCTGATGGTCAGAACACAGAGAAAAATAATCACCTTTGCATTACTAAAGGCATGTGAACAATATTGACTTTGCTCCAATATACGAAGCTTCTAAGATATGTCATCTAAAGGGCTATTTCATAAAAATTAAGGCTAAAAAATATACTTATGTTTCACTGTTTTGTATTGTTCTGATTTTATAGACCCTGTAGAACAAGGAAATGAAATGAGCAGGAAAATTGCATTAGCACACAAACTCAGAATTGTCATTGAATCACTGTAATAATACCAGATATCTCAAGAAACTGTTGGAATTTAGAGATAATACTATCTGTGCTTTTCTGTTTATATCTATATATTTTTGGATGCAGAGTTCAGAATCAGAAAAGTCAAAAAAAGACTGTAAACTCCCCCAACACTTGAACCATTAAATGAGGCTCTTTCTGGATTGTACTAATTCTAGAAATTTCTTTTGTGAACTGGCCTGCTAAGTAACCACAAAATATAGGAGTATATTTGCCTATATTACTCTGGGAATGCAGGAGTCTCTTGAGAGCAGAGACTGAAAAATAAAAAAGGAAAAGAAAACAGAATAAAAAATTAGATCTGTTGGAATATTTTCAGACACATAATCTAATATGAAATTGTGCCAAGACTGATAGACTGCATGTCCTTGAGACAGAAAAAGAAAATCTTTGGTTTTCCAAACATGACAAAACAAACAGAAAGGTTTCTTCTGAATCCTTAATGAGAAAAAAATAACCAGCTAAGTACTGGAAGAGAATAAACTATCCAAAAATTATTTTGCAAAAAGCAAATAAATGTTTAACTGTGGTAGCTCCTGATGGCAGAAAAAGAGGAAGCACATACTCTGTGAAAGAAAAGTACACCATTTCATGGCTTAAGCAGGCAGAACTAGGAGGAGGGTATGAAAAGATCTTTGTCTGAAGTCATAATGCTGAAACACTTGGGGGTAAGCAAAGAAAGGAAATGACATGCCCTAAGGATGTTTACGCTTCGTGAAAAAAACATTCATGAAATGAGAAAATGAGGGCAGGCAATTGGATATAAGATCTTACAGTTCATGACTTAAGATTCACTGACATGAGATAATTGACAGAAGAAGAACATTGCCATCAGAAGGTGGTTTAATTCCAACTCGGCATCAGAGACAGAAAATACCCCAAAACTTCTCATGATTCTCTTAATAACTTATTGGCAGGTCTGTAATTCCCTGCACAACTTCAAATGCAATAAATAATCTTCGATGCTAACTGCGATGGCCTAAAACAGTAAAAGAGGTGAATCATCTGTCACCCAGTCCAGTCATTGCCTAGTCCTTCAGCTTTCCCTCAGACTCAGAAAAATCTCACAACTCTTAGAAAAGAAAGCTAAAAATAGTGATTTTGCCAGAGAGGAAAAGTAGATTGTCTTTTGGAGTGATAACGTGTAAAGAGATTTAACCCATTAATTTACTTTTCTGCTTTTTAAAAATTTCTCTTCAAGGAATTCAATAGATGCAATCCTACATTATAAAAGAGCTGTTAATTTATTTAATGGTAGGCTTCTGTATACAAAGGTGACATTTAAATAATTTGTGAATTTTCCAAGAGGCTGAGCTCAAATGAAAGCATTTCAATGTGTGCTTTGCATTAAAGTTATTTCAATATAGCACTTGGAGTAATCAAAAGGAAAGACAGCCTTGTTGCTCCAGACCTTCTGGTCCTTCTGCTAGGAAAGCACAGCACAGCTTGTCACAGAAATTATGACATCAAAGTATTCCAGAGTAACTGAAATGCTTTTGAAAAAATGAAGTGTTTTGGATGTGATATCTCTTATATATATTTTTTTTTTTTTTCAACAAGGACATTGCCAACAAACTGCCATAAGAAAACAAAACTGTACAGTCTGAAACACAGAAATGTTTATCTCCTTTCAATTTCCATACCTATGGTACAGATGTTGAGGTTGTGTGAAGAGGGGAGAAACATGGAAAATACCTAACTACATAATATATAAGCTGTATATGCATTACAGAGTCCTTCAGGTGTCTTCAAGATCTGCCAAATGCAGATGTGCTCTATAGCTTGTAGCACACTGCCCTGCCCTGCATACAATCACATAAAATTATTTTATGAACCAGTAACATTGGGTTTTAATTTTAACTGGACTGTTCCTAAGAAAGTGTGAGCTGCTTTGTTTTAGTGCTATTTCTTCAATTGCTCTTGCACATATTTCAGCTCAAAAAAGAACATAGAAAACATATATCAGTTCTATCTGTCTAGAGTGATGGATCCAATATCTTGGGACCTCAAAGTACTCCATTGATCCCTGGAAAAACAGCATATAAGCTTCCATTTCTGATTTTGTTTAGCCTCATGGGTAATGTGGTTCCTGAACCAGGTCAGAACTGGTGAGAATTAATGTCTCTATCTTGTTTTTATTTCTTTGAACCTATCAGATATCTTACTAGATCCAAATAATACTATAGTATTTTTCTCAAGTGGCCTCATTTTCACTTTAATGTTTTCAAATTTCAGAAAGAGACTTTCTAAGGAAGAAAGACTATACTACAACTTTTAACTAATGCAGTGCAAATAATGTTGTTTGCATGAAAATATATATTGTATTTCTGATTTTTTTTAAACTAGTAAAACAGCAAAATAGAAATGATCTAATGATCATAGCACATAACCTAAATATTGAAATTTTCTATAGCCATGAAAATATGTAATTACTGTTTCTACTGTTTTTCTCTTAGTAAATGTATTTCTTCAAAAGCCTACTAAGTTTAGGACAAAAGTATATTTACAACCATTAAAAGTATATTTAATACACAAAAATTTAAAATTGCAATATTGTGTTGATCATATTCTTTTCTTTTGGCATATTTTAATATATTTATTTATATCTTTTTATTTTGCAAAAGTAAAGAGAAGTTGGGATCCTTTAGGCATTCTTGGTTGGTAACAATGTTATCAACTGTAATAGAAAAGAAAACGTCAAGAATAATTTACTTTTAGGATAGAACGAGACATTTTGGGGAGGTTGACTTTTCTTTGGTTTTTTTACTAATTAGAGAACATTTTCTCAATCCAGATTGGACAATGACAACATTTTTGTATTAGCTGATGAGTTCTTTACAACATTGGACCTTTAAGATCAAAGATCTTGGTATGATATTTGTGAAGTTATTGCGATGCCACAATATTTTGATAAACCATAACAAGGTCTCTGGGAACTTTAGGAAAATAAATTAATATTTAGCTAATAAATTGAACTCTTACAAATGATTTGGCTTGCAGACATAAGTAGCTTTATATGAAAAGTCTATAAGTCTACCCCTTATTCCATACCATTTACATCTCATCTGCACTGCTGCCAGTGTAAAGAATGCAAACTGTATAACATGAGAAAGGCAAAGGAGAGCTCAAGTTGGATCTGAAATCCAGTCTTTTACAGACAACTTTTCTTATCCAATTATTCAGAGCATTTTGGTTCTTTTGAACTTTTTTATTACACCTCGCTGAATAGTTTTAGACTCGAGACTTAAAATAACTGTACGTTTTATTTTGTTTAGTTTCCTGTACTTCATCCTATGGAGTCAGAAACCCTGAATGTCCTCTTGGTAACTCTTCTGCATGACAATTTAAGGAGAACAAATGAAGATGCAAAAACATTAGCCTTGGCAGAGTACAGCTCGTCTCACAATACCAAATGGATTAAGATGTAGTACAAGAATTGATTATTGCATGGTGTTCTAACAGATATTTCAGCACCAACAAATCCCTATCAATGATCCTCTTAACTGCCTGCCTGTCCTGAACAGAGTGTTCTATATTTCTCAGTGGAAACTAAGGAAAAAGAATGAATACAAATTATTCTCCCTTCATGTTACTTCATGCTTGCTGATGTTATTAAATTTTTCCACCTAATCCAGATGAAGATTTACCATTAGTTTGGTATCATAAAAGAATTATAATTTTCAGTCTGGTAATCATAACTTAAACAAGATATAAAGAACCATATTGCATGCTCATAAAATAATTTTCTTTAGAAGTATATATGTACTTCCATGTATATATGCAGTTCTTCTAAATTCTAAATTTATGAGATGTTTTTTTAGTTATCATGCAACTTGCTTAAGAAGAGAGCATCTCTTATGAAAATTCACAGGCTATCTTTATAGACCATGGAAAACATGATTTTTGAGAAGCTGAGATTAATCTGAGTTTATCTTTGAACTCTTAGTACAAATAAATAATACATTTTAAATGAAAAATAGTAGTCTGAAATTTATAATTTAAATTTTCAATTCAAAATTGACATATTTAGTAATTATTTTTGCTAAAACCCCTATATTTTGTGTAAGATCTGTAGCTTGCAAGGATAAAATGGAATCTTAAGATTAGACATTTGGGCAAATGCTGTCTTCTGAATCAATTCATCTTTTTGCACAGTATGTCTAAATTGACTATTTGCAAAGTTTCACTTAAATAGAGAAAATTCACTATTTTACTTCGTGAAACTCAAATTACTATTCCCGATTCTTGTTTGTTTGAGAATGTTTGAGTCAAAACATGATAATACTACATAAAAGCTCATGAACTGTATAAGTTTTCAAGACTATCTTGAAAATCTAATTTTTAATGCCTCTAATAGGTTGCATTTTTTAATTTAAATCACTTTAGAGCATTTATCCAATGCATGCATTCAATGATGAAATTGAAGCATCCACACTACTAGATGGAAAAATAAACAGGTTTAGCAGGCAATAAAAAAAAATGTATAAGAGAAAACAACAACTTTGTTGAAATTGTAATACAGACTGAGCATCAAAACACTCAGAAATTATTATAGGCTGTGACCTTCATATGATTTCTGAAATGAAAAACAAAACTTGTTGGAAGGTATTTGTAACAAACAGTTTTATCAAGTGTATTTTTGACATTGCTAACCAAGTTTCTGCCCAAAGCAATGCTTCTTGGTTACATTAAACACCTGAAAATAGAGAGTTTATAAAAGATAGTGTTATCTGAGCTTCCACTCCAGTACTGCAAGGAGCTTTAATATGATACATTTTATGGATTTTAAGTAAAACCTGTACTTTACCACATGGCATTGTGTCATCAGACTTCTGTTCGTGGAATGACATTACAATAACTAAAGTGTGAAAAATCAGAATCCTATGTCCTACAATAGGGCTTGCTTACTGAGTTCCTTCCCACCCCAAGAAAAATAAAAGCATATTCTTTTTCTCACATACCGTACACATGATTCATATAAAAATTCAATCATGCTCAATTAACACTTAAAATTTTCCAATAATTATGCTGAAAGCAGCACCAGCACACACAAAGTGATAAGGGAGCCAGGGACTAAGCTGTGCATAAATTCACTAATAAGAGAAAAGGTCACAGGCTGATATTACTGAAATTTGATTAGATTTCAGATCCATGTGTTAGAAATCAATGATTTTTTGGCTTCAGCATTTCTGCTCTGGAGTCAGACACTCTCTGGGGCCCTGCTTTTAATCAGAGGCTGTACCAGTGTTACATCCTCTCCTGGGCACAAAGACAGGAAGAAATGAGAGTGGCTTTGCAGGTCAGAAAAGACAGGCTTTGCCATTCCTGTTGCCAGGTGGTTTGGGGAGCTGAAAGGGAAAAACTGCTGCTGTAGCTGTGAAGTAACTGTCATGTTGGTCCATGCTCACAGGAAAGGTAAAACCAGTGCTGGGGATTTTACAGCTCTTTGATAGCTTCCAAAGTAGCGTCAAACCAGGATGAGTCCACAAAGGGCCCTTCACAGAAAGACTGCTGCAGAATGGTTACAAATACAGGAGCTGCAACCTGAATTTAATCCCACAACTGAAAAAAACTAAAGACCTCCGAAATGGGCTTTAGATATATGTTGTTCCTATAATATGAAAACTGACAGATAACAGGAAATAAAGCTTCCTAACTCTCTGCTGATCCATATGTTGTTCTGGATATGAGTGGAAGCCTGTCAAGTCCCTCTGCCCCACTTCTGTTTGTCTCTGCACAACCAAACAATTAAACAGATTGTCAGATGCACGGCACTGAAGTAACAGCTTTTCATGGAAGAAGAAAGCAAATGATCTGATGAAAAAAATGTAAATATGAAAAAGAAATATTAGCTTCCAATTGTAATTATTTCTGACTTGCACCATCAAAAGAATGTGTTATATCAATGCAAAATTGATGAGGCAGAAGAGAGGATTAAGCCTATAAAACTCAGAAAAATTCATCAATTAGGGAACGAAAATTAAGGAGAAAATTTTTCATCGCAGTCATCACCTGCTTTGCCAAGACTGTTGGCACATTGTTGAGTGATCATAATTGACTAATCCATGTGTAAGGCCCAAATCAGAGTTTGGGAAGTAAGAGATTAACTACAGTTCCCATTTTGAGAGATGTAAAGAGCATTTATCTGAGACAGGGTACAAGACATAAAGTGTATATTTATTATGGCAAGTGTAAAAGAAATACAGAAAACTGCAAAAGGCAGTATAGAAAAGCAGTCTTTTACTGTGGTTAGAATTTAAAGGTGAAGCAGGCTTTGGTCAGATATTGTGTTCTCCCTGGGGCTGATTTTCTGTTGCCTAGTTTCTGTTCAGACATTGCAGAAGAGGACAAAACTCTACTCCTGAATTAATCCTGATTTAGCCTTTGGGACCTAATGTACAACTAAACCAAGAGGATACATTGTAGTAATAAGTAGCTGTGGTGGTTGTCCAAGTAGAACGAGCATGATAAAGGAAATTCTTTTTTTGACAGACACTACCTTTGTTTTTATTGGGTTTATGAAGAGACTACAAAACAAAGCATATTTTTGCAGAAATTTTCTGGGACTCACTTGTGAACCACTAGCAGCTTGAACTAACTGCTGGAACTTGAACGCCTACTAAATGATTTCTGACTTGACTAATTTTTTCTGACTGTAGTTGAATCCTTACTGATCCAGCTTTACAGTTCCTCTGTCAATATCAGGACAGAACTTATCAATATTCTTCAACTGTTGCATAACTGATTATTAATGTAAACAACTATTTTAATGATTTTCAAAGCCAGTCTCCTTAGATTTACCTTTTTTTTTCTTTTGTATGTTGACTACTCCATTATGTTATTTCTATTAAGGATTTTTTTTATCAGACACTTGGCTGAGGAGATCTTAACTAGTGCAGACACAAAGCTACACTATGAGATTTTTTTTTTTTTTCTGTGACAGAAAGGAAGGCAAAATCATCACTTGTCTTGCTGGGTCATTGGCTGCTATCTCCCTTAAATTTCTGACAATACAATTGGCAGAGATGTATTATGTTCAGAGGGAGAACTTCATCAAACCATGCCTTCTCTTTTGTTTTTAAAACTCTGATGTCAAAGAACAGAGAAAATGAATGAACCATCAACAAACTTGTGATGATATTTGTTTGCTGTCTCTACCTGGTATGTTTGTCAAACAAGTACCTATTTACTAGTGCCTTTTTATATGCACAATATATATTAGCCCAACAGAGTTACAAAGTATTTGCAATGACTTTAAGTTTTTGGAAAGCTTTTCTGGATGTTTGGAATTAGGACTTAAAGCAGCACACACACTGTTGTACTGAAGTGCACCTGATTCTTTGATGATTTGATGATTTTTGATGATTTGGCATGTATTTGGTTGGCAAAACTAACGCTAAAAGTTTTAGCATGGGCACATCTCAAGAAATTCAAGCAGCAGGTTGCTGGATGTCATGGCAGGCTGGAGAAGCTACGGAAAAGTTCATTTTCTATAAGATGGTTCATTGCAACCTATTTAACCATCCTAGAAAAGAATAAGATATTGTCATTTAAAACATAGACATTTGCCCATATCTATTTCAAATGTGCTCAAAGGCACAAGAGCAATCATATTTCTTTCTCACAATATACATACTATTTTGACTGTGTTAATTTAAGGTTGCTTCCTTAAAAAAGCACCTTACTAAGGTGCTGGTGTGGACTTTTAAAAATGATATTTAAACAGGAAAGATACATTGTTAATTGTTAAATCTATTTCTCCTTTGGCATTTAAAAAAATCCAGGGTTGTTCCTCCAGTTGCAGACTGATAAGTAGGAGAGTTCAAGGATGGCTATAGATATTCACTGAAAGCCCAGAAGTTAGAATATGTAGACGTAAAACTCTATGGCTCAACCTTGTCTCAGGCCACCTCCATTGAGTCTTCTGTATCTTAAAATATCAGCTGAACTACCATAGTAAAAGAAGTCCAAAGGAAAGTACTCTTCAGTCTTTCAGAATAACTTCCGCTTGTGATGCAAAATCCTGCTGGTTCAGACATGCAACCTGTTCCCTTGCACCTGAAATGAATAGAAGAATATCCCCTATAAAGCATGCCATCACCATCTTCAAATTATACTTTTTCTATTTTGTTTTAATATCTAAGTACAGGGAGTCCATGTCAGGTCCTCAATTTTAATCTAAGTGTAATCTGTGTAAACAGTTTTGCTTTGTAGGCAACACTGTTCCAAATCATGGTTGTGTTTTCTCCTCTGGTGTCTGCCTGCCCAGAAGATTCACAGAAAGACCCTTAAAGCTATGGGGATTCCTTGAAAATGCTTCCAGTTTTATTCTCCAAATTACTGCAGAAGACATAGTATTTCTACTCGAGGTTCCTAAGATGATGACAATTTAGATGTGCTTTATTTCAAGGTAAACTTCACAGAGCTCATTAAAGCTTGTTATGCAGCTCCTTTTGGCCGCTGTAAAGGTATAATCAGGGTGAACATAAGAATTTGAACACTGGTACCTTTCTTCTTTTCAAATACTCTTAACATCAAAGCTATTAGCAAACACTTGCTGTAATCATTGCCTTCATGTTTGCTTCCTGATAGCTTTCATGTGTTTCTAACTTTCACCAAGGTTTCCCTTATCAATCACTGGATGTTTTTTAAAAGTTCACTTACAGCTTAAAGCACAGAGGTAAATTAGCAAAAACATGTATCAAAAATATTGAAAGCACTCATTAATTTTAAGATATATTTTTTCAATCTCAAATTGACTTTTCTCACTCATGTGCCATCCTGTCATATATGCTTCATTTTATACTGTCCCTGGATAGATTGCACAAAAGGTTGACTTAGGAAACATAAATTAGGATTAACTTTAACCATTTTTAGCACTTAATAGGCCTTCTGCTGTTTATGGACCAGGATGTGGTCAAACCCAGAGAATACTACTTGAAATCAGGTATCATTCAGTACTGTCTTAATATCTATCCTAAGGAATGCCAGAAGCCTTATACTTCCAGCTGTGAAAATGGGGAGAGATGTAATTTATGTATGTAAAATTATTCTTTTAAAAATTTATAATATAATCTAGAGTAAAAGAAAAAATGCTTTTTGTTATTCATCCCTTATGTTCCCAATAAACATAATAGTATTAAGCAAAGGGTAAATTTGGCCCATTATTTTTTATCCACACTATATAATTAGTATCTATCTAGTTAGACTTTGAGGATATTTGCATATTTCCATTCTAAGTGTGCAATTAAATGAAAAATCCTAGAATACCATGAAGTATTCAACTTAATTTGGCATCATTCTAAAGTAGCATATATTGTAGTTTTCGGTGGAGCAAGCAAAATAAATAGAATGAGTTGTACAGGCATGGCTTTATAAGACAGCTGTCACATACATGTCCATATACAAAAATCAGTTATAATGAACAATGAATAGGGCAAAACCATGTTTATGTTAACACGAACCAGCAGCTATTACAAAGGTTGGGAGTAAAGGTTAAGATTACAATAAGCATAATGCTCTAAACTCAGGTATAATGACTGTTATAATGAAATATTTTTAAAGTACATTCATGCTTTGGATTTATTGAACTTGTACTTTGGCTGTATTGACTCTGCATCTGTCTTCTTTCTCCTTCTCTAAATACTCCCTAGGACTCTCTGTTGGTGCTGTGGAATCATGATGTGGCAGAGTGACAGATGGTGATACTACTTTAGTTTAATCTCAACATATAAGTATCGATCTTTTAAGGAGGAGTACCTTGTTATTTACAATCCAGTACTTTTCATATGCTAAGGGTAGCAGCAGATAACTTTGATCTTCTGACCAAAATGTTTGCTTGAGAGCAGAGATGGTCTCTGCAGAAAGCACATGGATATGCAAATAAAGCATTTGATTCTGCTAAATGAGTGTTGGCTTTTTTTTTTTACCTGTGTTTTTTTTGTTTGCCTTTTTTGTTTGTTTGTTTGGGTTTTAAGTTTCAATGACCTCTATCCTTCCTATTCAGAAGGTTTATCCTTTTCTTTACAGGCAACAGCTACTTCTATGACTTCCAAATGCAACTTGGAATTACAGCATCCAGTGGCTGCACAACCCCACATAACATAGTTTAGTCTAGCTCTTGGAGGTGGTGCTGGTTTTCGTGAACTCAGATAGGCTTATGGTTGTTCACCAGAACTAAACATTGCTTCTCATAGGGCAAATCATTTCCCACAAACTTATCATCAGACTGTCAATTAGAGCACTTATGGTCACAAAAGGAATTGGAACAACCAGCCTCAGTTGCCTCCCCAAATAAGGGCCTGAATGTCACTGTCACTTCCATAACTTCTATCCACTTGGTTTGAGAGCATTGGTATGATACTGCATTTTAACTGTAACTTCACCTACTCTGCAAAAGATCTTTGCTTTAGGTAATTCAGCTCCCCTCAGTCAAAGACATTGTTTCTCTGATGATTTACTGAAGGTTCTGAACTAAAGTCACATTAATTTAAACTGTGGAGAAAATTACTATATTATCCCAGAGGAAACCAGGGGAAAGGCAAAAGGCCTCAGCTCTGGAATTTATTTTGAAATACAGTGTAAAGCAGTTTAACAGCAGCATAAACTCTTTACCATTTCCCTTCAGCAATTTAAAAAAAAAAAAGTCCCTTTTTAAGTTGTTTTCCACATAGAGACTTCCAGTTTGCAGATATAGGATGCTGAGGATGGAGATGTTCATGGGTCACATCATGCATTTAATTCCACTTTGCTTAGGTGAGGTGAACTATGCACAGTACTACAAAGTATTCATGTCTTGAGATTCATTTAGATCACATAATCCATACCTGTGTAACTTAACTTCTTCAGATTTATTTTATATGAACTTTAATCACACACCAGAGTTATAATAGATATTGAAAATCTTATTAGAAACATTCAACATTCATTGTTAGAAACATTCATTGTTTTGCTTCCCCATGCAAAATACTATTTCATTGAGTTAGTCCCTTGGTATTTCAATTTCTGCGTAGTCTCCATATAAGAAAAACCGCATACAATCGCATATTGTACAAATACAATAAGCTATATATTCCTATACATTCACGTGTACTTTACTTCTTTTTTTTTAATAATTTCTACATGGAAGAGCAATACATTTTCGTAACTTTTGTCTTTTAAGAAGTTTAATTTACCACTCTACAGGTACTATTAGTTTGCTAAGAAGAAAATTAGGGTATTTTTACAGGCATCTAAAGCAAACAGCAACCTGAAAATACGGATTTAGAAGGGACCATAACACTACAAGTAATTAAAAATCTAGAACTTACAAATAATTCAAAATGTAGAACTATTTTTATTCAGGTTTGACTCCTGTCTTTAAACTATTTCCCCAATAGCAATATATTTTTGCAGTCTGCACCATTCCTTACATTATTTTCATCAGCCCTACATGTATTGATCAATGACTGAGCATTTTGTTTTTTTTTTAACTTTCATTCTCTCTAAGAATGAAATTCTAATGACAACTTTCAAGAAGAACCTCAAATAGACTTGTTAGATTGTTTGACATTACAGGCAATAACAGGATGTTAAAGACCACAATGAATATCCTGTAGTATAAGAAAATAATTAGACATGAAAGAAAGCAAGATGCTCACAGGTTACAACAGTTTATCAATTTCCATGACAACTAAAACCTTGGAAATCTTGCTGAGAGAGGTTCATTCCTTAACAGCCAAACACCCAGTGTCTTGAGGAGTGAGAAATGCAGATTCAGTCCACTGTTCTTCTAAAGCAAAGCAAGAGCTTGAACACAGACACATACTCTGGTATCCTCTTGTGGTAAGGGTACAAATCTAGCCCTCTTTCCTTTCTCCACTTTACTGTTATTTTTTAATAAATAAATGTTGATTCATTCAAGATCAGACTTAGGGAAGAAACTAAAGAGGAAACCTGGACTATGCCACTGTCTTTACTGTCTGCCCTTTCTGTTATCCCTTTCCCATTCCCTGTTTCCCTGAAAGGTCTATCGTGGATCTGACAGCTTCTCCTTGAAATCAGTCTCTTTCCAGAGAAAGTGATCATTAGAGCAAAGTAGTCACCTGGGAGAAGGAAGGCATCATCTGTAGTGTTAATTGAACTGTAATGAATTATTGCCGAGTGACTCAGTAAATCAAAAGTGATGTATCCTACTGAAAAACTGTTTGACTATGTTTGCTCAAAAGTCTAAGAATTAAGGTAGGAATTCTTTTTTTGTTTTTTTTTTTTTAAATTATCTGTACATTTATCATGCTAAAGATACATACTGTATTAAACATTCGGATCCAAAAATGTATCACTTTGTGACTTCAAAGGCTAGTTAATTTGTTCTAAAATATCTTTTCTGAGCAAAACGTGAATCTATTATTAAAACGATCTTTAGCACTCAAAGAGAACAGCTCCTCTGAGGATATCATTCTTGCATAAGCAAACATCCCCTCACAGTTCAAAGTTAGTTTCTAGTCACTTACGAGCTAAGACAGAGAATACCTTCTGTTACAAAACTCCAATAAGGCACTTCTTGCCCTGGATCATTACGATTCACAAATCACTTGCTTGCACAAGTTCAGTGTAATGCACTCTATGGGCTTGAAGCAGCTGTCAGCATTTGAGAAGGAACACATGGAAGGGCAAAGCACTGGGTGTTGGGTGTTGGCAACAACTCCATGGATGCCAGATTATCTGCCT
>JAOXNG010000012.1:113162785-113186164 GCA_028566535.1 Scolopax minor | reverse complement strand
CCAGTGAGCAAAGCAAAACACTAGCTTTTTGTGGGGAATTTTCCAAGTCTGAGAAAAGCTCTGAGAGACTCCCATTCCCCTTGTTTTTCTTGGTGCTTGGGGCTAGAGAAGGAATGAAGGAGTGAGATGTTTTCCTGTGGCCCCAGGAAACAAATGGAAGAGCTGCTCTTGTCAGCAGGCACTGCCAGGTGAGGACGTGGATGCCATGAAGGACAGTTTGGCTCAGGTCCTGCTTTTCAAAAAGGGACTTCTCATTCTGGAGGACAGACTGAACGTAACTGATCATGAGGTCTAAGGTTTATCTAGGATTAATTTCTCCTCCATGGCAAACTGGTTTGCGTGAAATGTCTACTTGAGTTTTTTGACAGAAGCATAATTCAGAGACGGGCTGTTTAGCAATGCAACCACTTTCCCCTTTAGCTCTAGTTCAGCCTCTGTTGGAGAGCTGGGCATACAGCTGACAGCCAGAGAGGGGAGAAATCACAGGGAAGAACATGAACAACAAACCTGAGTCACCAGTAAACCCAAGAGTATTTCCCTTAAATGTACAAGAATCAGAAAATCATTTAAGGGCAAAAATAAAGTAGAAAGAAGCACAAGTAAAGGTTTAAATGATTTCTTTCCCACTTATCCTTGCAACGTTCAAGCTATAGTTTGTGCATACTGTTGTGCTCTTCTTGTTGCAAAGAGAACTTACTAGAACTGAGAATAGTTTAGAGAAAGGCAACAAAGATGGAAGACTTCAGACTGTATGAGAGACAGCTTAGCAGGGGTATTCTTGAGGTCCATGAAATCACAAGTAGCATGAGAGGAGGACAAAATCTGTTACTCACTAGGTCATTGAGTACTAGGTCTCAGGAAAGCATCAACCCAAGCTAGCAGGAGCCAAGTTCAAAGCAAAGGAAAGGAGGGGCCGCTTCATGCAACAAGTTCGGGGAAGTCCTTGCCAGAGAACACTATGATGCTAAAAGTGTCATGAACTCAAGGGTAGTCTGGTCAAGTACATGGAAGAGAAATCCACTGGGAATTTCTGAGTACATTGAACCATGTCTGACTCAGCTGGGAGACCATTTGGGGGACACATCATATTGCTACTTTATTATTGTTTTCTATCTGTTTAATGTGGATAGAGAAAGACTACTGGGCTAGATGGACACTTTATTCCAGCCCAGTTTAATTGTTCTCATATTTTTCTGTGATTTGATGCTGCCTCCATGTGTCTTTTTTTTTGGTGTTTTTTTTTTTTTTTTCAGAGTGGCTTTTGGGTTTTTTTTGCCAAATAATGTTCTGTAGTTTATGTTAACCCCAGTAAAGATCTGTCTTTATAACACGACAGTGTTGTGGATAAAGTGAAACTGAAATAGGGAACAAAATATTCTGGCTCCTGGTCTCAAGGCTTAAAAAGAGATTATAAAAGTGCTAAAACAGAAGACTGTCCCTTGGCAGTTAGCGGGGCAACGTGTGCTCACTCAGTAGCAAGTACATCTTTCCTCTCCAACATTTAATCCCAGCAGTGTTTTACCAGCCAAATGAACATTCCCATAAATAATAGAGATGCGATGCCTTTCTCTCCTTCCCAGCACTCTGCTATTTTCCCATTCTGCAGCCTGGGAGCAATGAAGAAGCAGGGAAAGGTTGGTGGGGTTGATGCTTGCACTGAGTTTGGAGCTCACCCAAGTAAGCAGTGGCACAGGAGAGAAAGAGAAGCAATGCCTCCAGGCTGAGCAAAGGGATGCCCCCAACCCTTATTCCCTGCCCTGGGTGAGAGTCAGACCCACACCTGCCTTTCCAGCACACTTCAGGGCTTCACATTTCTCTCTCCACACCCTGCCAGGCCCTTGTCAAAACAGGTTTTTCTTATTAAAACCCTTTTTCCTCAGTGGAGATGTAAGTACATAGGCAATGAGCTCTCCCCGCAGTGCAGAGGCCACCTTGTGCCAATACAGCCCTTAACACAGTCCCCAAGAAGCACCCTTGACTAGTCCACAAAGCAGTGCACCTGTCTGGATCTCTCTTCCAGTTTGGGTTGTTTGCTGCAAAAAAAAGTCTCTGTTTTGAGTATTTGTATATTTAGCAGACTATCATGTAGAAACTGTGTTTCCTGACCTTTTCTGGGACATTGGGCCATCCCTCACTGAGGGGACACTTGCCTTGCCAGACAGCGTGTTAAACAAAGAAGTATTGGCTGTAGCGCTGCCTGGGGCTGTTGTGGCCAAAGTGCAGATCAGTTTTGTTGGAGTATTTAAAAGTGCTGTTGCAAAGAGCTGAGAATCCCCCACCGAATATGTTCTACGAGATACACACAAAACTGGGCAAATCCTAAAAGACATTAAGTCAAACTGGAGTTTTACTTAAATACTCTACAGCTTGAGCTTGCTCTGTTTTAAGTTTTTAGATACCTAATGGAAAAAGTTCCCTCTAAATACAGTTATGGACTCAGTTAGGTGCTCAGGAGCTCATAAACTTAACACAAACCTACATGCTCAAATCTGTCAATTAATCCAGTATTAACTTTATATTTTAACTTTTGGATGAAATGTGTAATTATGCTTTGACAGCACCATTGCCAGTTCCAGCTGGGCAATGTGTTTTTTCATTCCCACCTTTGAAGCAATTGAAAAGCACATCACTTCCTTCTCTGACTGGCTACATCTGCTGCTCCATAGAAAGGAATTTAGTTGGATCTTTTCTTTTTAGTTTGCTATTCTATGATGAAAATGCATAACTCAGTAATCTGTAATGAACATAGTTATTTAATATGCTTAATCTTGTTCAGAAAGTTCACTGATTTAGACACCTATGCACAGGTGGGTATCTTACAGTCTAGTATTGTACAATGTCCTCTGAAAGTCTGTCCAAATGCTCAGTAAGAAAATCAAAACTGAACATAACAGTAAAATAAAGGCTCTCTACGTATAAATTTGATTATAGTATCCATGTTGCCTTCAAAGAATGAGTAATAAAAAATTCAAATTAATTTAACGAGTAATTATGTGTAATCATGATCTGGTCACATTAACAATAAAAATAAATCATTAAGAGACTCTAGGAAATTCAGTCTTTGAAAACATAGCATGACAGAGCCTGTTGTCTTGCTATTGGCTTCAAGAAGGAATTTGTTTAGTTGCTAATAATAAATATTCCATTAGCAGCTGATTCCTTAGTCAAAAAACAATAAGTTATGCATAGATGACTTCCTAATTTTCTTAACACAACCTGCAGCAAGAAAATCAACATAAGAAAAATCAAGGCAATTTTCAGTTCAGTATATTTGAGGAATCTCAAAATGCTCAGTAAACATAGGACCAAACTCCTCATCTGTTATATCATATTTATCTCCTAGTTACAAAAGCAATTAGTTGCACTTTCCCCTTTTTGGTTGTTTTGCAGGGCTTTATTAGAAGAAATATCATATAAAAGAAATAATGAAAGAAATTTCCTTCCTAAAGAAACTGTTTAAGAGCAGTGGGAATTTTGCCGTAAGGTTTGCCCTGAACACTCAAAGGGAATAAATACTTACTTAAATACTTACTTAAATACTTAAATACTTACTTAAATACTTACTTTTCACAAAGTGAAAAAATTATAAAGACTATCTATTCCCTGTGTTTCTAAGTGACTGGAAGAAATTGTAACAATCTTAACAGCCACAAGAGATCTTGCCATAGATTAGAAATTAGGGGAAAACTGTAAAAGCTGAAGAGGTGTTAGAGGTCTATGCACACTCTTAAAGACCAAGAGGTCTTTAAGAACAAGTTAAACAAGGTGTCTCCTAGGAATAACATGAGTAGGATACACCACTCTGAAGCATGGACTAGATGACCTCAAGGCCCTTCTAACTCTCTGAGTCTATGTATTGGCAGAGGTAAGTTTATTTAAAAGGGCAGATTGACTATTCCTCTGTACTGCAATATTTTACTTCCATGCATTGCTATTCTTTTCTTTCAGGACTGTAAACAGCAAAGAGCTAAGGGTAAACAGAGGTTGTTTATATCAATTACTTGTTTCTCTTTTCCAGCAAACGCAAGGAACAGATTATATTTTGGAGACAGCACACACAGTCTCCAAAGCAATCTCAGGGGAGTGGACTGAGATTTTAAAGAGATCTTATATCACTCACAGTTCTCTTGACAGGAAAAAAAGCATCCTTGTAATAACACAGCTTCACTGGATAAACACCTACAACCCCCAAATGGAAAACTATAATGAGATAAAGAAATAGAGGCAGTTCCAAAGACACACGGCTCAGACTTTTAGCTAGTATCAGGGATCTTGAAATACGGTCAACTTGACCAATATTGTAGCAATGTTCAGATACTGGAAAATTAGTATTCACTTTTAAGTTTTCTGTTTGAAAGCTTCTCTAGAACAAACTGGTGAAATTTCCTGTCCCTTTAGCAAGTGATTCCTCGTAGAGTATTGTTAAAGACTGATATTCTGCCACTAGAATGGTAGTTTGATAGTATCCCTCTTTATTTCACTACTGCACAGAAATAAATTGCAGCTGTTCTCATCTGAAATAAAGAAATACAAAACACCCCCATACCTAAATAAACCTTAAAAAAAACAACACTAGGATGAAGTCAATGAGAAGATCTGGAAGACTGACAGTCATACAAAACCAAGAAAAAAAATAATTGGAATAAAGGAAGCTTTGAACAATAATAATAAAAAAGGTGGAAAATGTAGTTTAGAAAATGGTTTTGTATATGGTCGATTACTGTGCTTTTGTTAGTAGTATAAAAACATTGCCTACCTTTCCACAAGTGGAAAACAGGCAAACACATGATATTTAGGCAGGGAAGGATTAATGCCATTTTACTTAGTCTAAGAGTTCCCAAGTGACTTGAAAGGCAGCTGTGGGTTTTTCCAACGTATGGGAAGCTACTGGCTTCCAAATTAGAGCAGTGTTTAAAATTAGCTTACAATGCCTTTGACAGTATTACCAGGTTTTAGTCCTAGTCTCCAAGTGTATAACAATATTACCTTATATGAGCTTTATGTTAGTTTTCTGATATCCTCGCAGATATGTTGATATATTTATTCTGATTTTTGCTTAAGTAAGTAACACCTAACTGAGCCCCCATCACAATTTAATCTTTCATATGAATTACTCAGTTTTACCAGAAAATAATTTATGTCCTTGAAAGTATTCACTGGCATACAAAGGCTGAAAGAATTCGCTTTTGCTTAAACTGCTGCAACTTGTCCATTGTCAATGAAAATAATTTGTAGTAAGGTTTCAGAGTTCTTGCCACAGTAGAAAAGGCAGAAGAATCTCAGCATCTGAAAGTTTAGCAGGAGCCCTGAGGAAAACTCTGCAGTTATAAAGACAGCTCTAAGTTTAAATAGATATAAATATCCAGGATTCATAAACAGGATTTAAATATCATTCCTGCCTCTTGTTATGATCAAAGTAGCAGTGAAAATCATTACTTCACTTAAAAGAGGAAGGGAAAACTTTCAAGTACAGCTGATAGCTAAACATCTTGAAACTTCTCCCTCAACTCCTATTCCTTTAGGTAACGTTTGATGTCTCAAAGAAATTTGCAGGATTAAAAGTGTAGTATTTTAAATAAATTAATAAAATAAAGTTTTATGCCGTGGAACCTGATTCTCACCTTACTTATACCAGTAATATATCAGAAAAAGCTGCATTAATTTTTTTCTATGCAAGTATAAAATTCAAGACATTCAAGACACGATAGCAAAAAAGAGCAGTTTCTCCCTACATAATGACGACTATGAAATAATAAGAAATATAGTAAATGTCAGCACAGTAAAATACTGAAATTGGCTTTACCCAAAGTAATGCCTATTTTGGAACATAAGATCTGAGCACTTAAAACATAGAAAGTACCAGGATCCAGACATAGCCATTATAGCCTCTCTTTACATTGCTGTTTATGGCACTGTATTTAATTGAATGATCACACAGCATACAACTTTCATATAACTTTCATCCTGTTTAGCATGGCAGGTTGGCAGAGAATACTACAAAAGCACATTGCTTCTTAATATTTATCCTATTAGTGGGTTTTTTTGTGCCCCCACTATTGCTTATATTTCTGAAACCCTGTTTGTAACATAAATATTCATTTCTTATGGATGACAGTTGTCATTCATCCCGGGACTGTCTTTTTTTTTTTTATTATTATTAACCCACTGAAAATGATCTTCAGCCTTAGTTGTGAGGTGGGATTATTCCACTTAAAGATATAGAAGGAGGACATAGAACTGTCACTAATCTTTTTAAAGGAATTTATTGCTTTTGTTTTTATAAAATGTGCAAAGGTTTGATTTTCATTCAGCCACTTCATATTTCTCCTACCCTTTCAGAGATGCAGTTTTCTTTGCTCTTGCAAATGTTAGAAAACTCTGATGCTGGTATCTCCCATTCTGTACCTATCAAGTCAGTCCCATAAATCATGGCAACCTCTGAAAAATAAGAGCAAAAAAACATCTCAGCACTTAAAGAACTTCTGTAGAAAATTGGGTACATTTTCAATCACAATTGTACATTTCTTTCTAAAATTAATTTTTAAGCAATAGTGTTGCAAAAATATTTTACATTGGTGAAAATAACAGACATCAAATGGAGCTCAACAAGATACAGGGTATTTCTGGATGGTGGTCTACAAAAGGTTGGACAGTACTTCCTTGGGTAGGGAAATTTAAAAACACAGTAAGAGATTTTGACATAAGCAACACAACAAAGCCTCAGCTTCTATTGTTTTCAAAATGTATGAACTTATTTTTCTTCTAAAATTTTCTGAATATAATCCCATGTAAATTGTGACAAATTTATAAGTGACTGAGAATGGAACCACTGAAACAAAACTATGTATTAGCAGCTTGGTATGAAATGCGTGTGAACAAGAGTCAAAAGGAGTTCTTGGATCCTAATGATTTTCTTAGGAAAATTAGAGGCAAGGAGCAGAGGAAAGCTTACATGGAGAAGAAAAGCTACTTGGCATATGCAAATCAATTTTATCTGTGGCAGAAGTGATGTACTTTGCAAAAACACTTCTGTCTCTTCATTGAAAGTCTAGTGACTTTCATAGGCTTTCCAATGAAACCAGCAATACAAAGACGAGAGCTGTCCGCCTCAGACTCACACAGTAGAAAATAGAAAAGATATGATTATGATCAGTGTTTCTTTCCTTGCAGCCAAGTGCTCTAGACTCTGAAAGAAAAAGTGTGAAATTAAGGTATGATTCTGGATCTTAACAGTATCACATTTCACATATGGTAGCAGAGATTTGAAGTTTCATTTGAACATTAGATGAATATATTGCATGACATGAAATTTCAACAAATCATTTCCTTCCAACAGGAGAGGCAGAATTTCTAAGAGTTCTAAGAGTTTCTGATAAGCAGATATTGTATTGAATCAAATACAAAGCAACTCATGCCATGGAAAAAAAACAAACACAGAAGTATTGCTGAGCATTTTTTTAAGGTTAGAACTCCCTTTTTTCCTACCTCTAATTCTGTTCTGCAACATTCCTTGCATTTTTTAATATTATTTGCTTGTGCATTTTGTTCTTATTAGTTGTTTCTTGCAAATTATGCTTTTATAATTAGTAATGGCAATATTTCTACCTCAGATAAATGTTTTACAGAATTATGTGTGTTAATGTGTATGCCATAGTTAATTGCATTCTCTAAATTTAGGTAATGTTGTGGGGAATAATTTCAATTAGTTTGCTTTTCTTCATGGTTATTAAATTCATTTAAAAAAAAAAAAGAGGGGGAAAAAACTGACAGGAGAGTGGTAAGAGTGTGGAAATAACAGGCTATAGCTTAGTAAACCTACTGGAAGCCATTTGTAGGAATAACCAAATGCTAATATTTTATGTCTTTAATTTAGGGGAAAACAAAAATAAAAAGACTAACAGCTCCATAATAACTATATTCTCCTGGCTCAAAGATGATAGTATAAGAAAAACTTCAAATTCAATGTTATTTTTCACATCAGCCCTCAATTTAACATTGTCTTGGGACAAATAGTTTTCTTATTATTTGGCTAAGAATAAACAATTGAAATAATTCATTTTCATCATGCTGCAATGGCTCCAACGCATCCCCAGCAGACGCCAAACCAAGAGGACTGGTCACTGGATCAAAACAACATTTTGATCGCAACAGTCTTAAAATAGTAAGCCTGATTTTGTACGAAAGGTCTTCAGTGCAAGTGTAAATGTAGATCAAATTAAAAATTTAGGATGGCCAACTGAGGCAGAAGGGATGTTTTAGATAGGCTGTCATTCAATATAATGGGATTTGATACCTAGTGAGAATCTGTTCCACTCAGCAAAGTAATTCTGTTAAATTCTGTGCAGAAGCCTGCAAGAGCTCTTCATGCACAGATAAGGGAAGTCATGTAAAGCAGTTGTAAAGACTCTTAGTCAGAGACAGGGCCATGGTGTCACAAGGTCTTGGGTGCAGCCTCCTGACATATTGACTTGCCTGCTGCTCCTCTCCTCATTGCTGATTGAAGGGACATTGCTTGAACAAAATTGCTGGGACCCTTGCTATCCTCTTCCTTGCCGAATCAACTCCAGAGGTTGCAAACAACTCTCTAACAGGGTTGCATGGTAACCGAGCAGGCTGTGCCACAATATTTTAATAAATTGATCAAGCTCAGGTGGGTCTATATGCCTGAAAAGTAATTAACATAGCTGATATCTAATACTGGCAGCTGTGATGGGCTAACAGCCATTCTGGTGACCTTAACATTGCCCAAAACTTCAGAGAAACTTCTGTGGGAGATTAAGGAAGTGGAATGGAAAGCAAAATAAAAAGTTCTTTTTTTTGATAATCAATGTTTTGTTATCAACTATCATAAAGATTATGAACATTGCAATGTCATCACACAAAACTGTCATCATGTCATGTTGCCAAGGAAAATTAGAAAGTAATAACAAAAACAATGGAGTGACAGAAACATATGAACATCTAGGAAAGACTGAGGAACTGCAAAAACTAACCCACTATTCTGTTTTTAGAAACATTATTTGTTCAAATTACAGCAGATGTTCTGGGCTGTTCAAATCTGCAGGAAATGAAAACTGAACAGCCATTAGCAAGCATGGGAGTTGAACATGTTACTCTTTTCTGAGACAGTACACAACAAAACCTCCTTATTTGCATTATGACTCTTGCAGAATGGGAGCAGGACAAGGTAGTGACACTGTTGATGGAATAAGTTACACATGGTGAGAAAATGATAAAACCACAGTTTCTGAATTCTGGAATTCAGAGTGGGATTCTTGACTTCCTCTATAAACCAAATCTATAAAACAAGTTCTAATTTTAGGATGATATTAAATTAACCTTTCCCAGGCTCCCATCTTTGAGAAATGCTCCTACCTCTATTATATCTCTGATGTTTACTTAACCTTCTTTAGAATTAAATTGCCATTCATTCCCTTTGACTCCTATGTCACTCAAGCTGCAGCTATAATCAATATTCCTGCTTTTCAAGAACAGGAACCAGATTCAATATTCAAGAACAAATAACCTCCCACCTTACCTGTACCTTTCCTTTGCAAGTGTCTCCAAACACAGTGAAGTTGGAGTGCAAGGAGATGTAACTGAACCTTGTTCCCTGTAAGAAGGGTACCAGATGTTGCACATCTTTGCACAACCTGGACCACTGAGGTTTACACTGAGCTGCTTGGCCTCCAAGATAACTTTGATATTCAGACTTATGAGCATTATGCAAAAAGAATTTGTTCTGTTGTAATATAAGATGGAGTTTTGAATTTATGTTTTCCTTTCCAAAATTATTTGTTTAAACTATATTTGCTTAATATTAATATCATAGATGTTTCTGCTTGAGGATAAACTCTTGCTAGTTACAAGCTTATGAGAAGGTCATGCTTCATTGCTACATAAAAAAAGAAAATGTCTGAGTACCCTACAAAAGCACTGTACAATTTTACAGGATGTTAGAGAGGGGATAAAGGTACCTGCAGCAGTGAAAGCCCACACTTCCAGTGGAATCCTTCTGTCTGTGCAATGGTCTAACTTTTGATGAAAGTTACCTCCATCTTTACATGTGCAAAACACAAAGGGAGAAATCGAAACACATTTTCATAATCCAGGTTCGAGAGCCATCACACAGAGAAAAAGAGAACTATTTTTATCTTGCATCAGAAGGGGGCAGTACTTATCATCGAAAAAAGCTAGAAAAGTAATACCTAGGCAAAAGCCTGAGACGAATCTCATAATGTTACAGATTTCTTTTCCTTGTCACCTTTTTTTAATTAATTTTAGGCATCCATTCACTGTTAAATAGTCACTAGAAAAAAGCCATTAGCAAACAGTTTTAGTAATCCTACCACAAAAACATTTTTCTCAAAGAAATTTCATCACATGGAAAGATTTAATTTTGTTAATGTCAGTGGAAAGAGCATGTTTCTACATATGCTAGCTTCAATAAGATTTTGAAACAGTTGTCATTTGTATCTTTTAGTATCTTTCTAAGCAGTCAGAAGTATAATTACAGAATTGTGAATTTTCCACACTTTGACCCAATACATAAATGTAATGAGAATCATACCAGGTTCCAAGAAATAAAAGACTTTATTTTTTAATTAATATTACTGACCTAATAAAGAGAAAAGGTAAAATATTTCATAGAACTGTCTGCACTTTCTGATGCTAGTTTTAGGACCTATACATAGGTCCTTACAAAATAATTTTGTCCTTATTCTGGACCGTAATGATCAATTTATATGTCTTTATAGCATCTAATTGAAACCCTTTCTTGTTTTACAAGAAAACAAAGGAATCCCAGCTTTGAACTGCTGGGAACAATTTGTAGCTGTCCAGGTAAGAACTTGTAGTCTACATGTTTAAGTTTCTCAATAGTGCATCATACTTTCTTTTTAGGAAGCAGTTTTATTTTTAAATGAATTTTCAATGGTTGTCTGCACTTCACTGAAGTTTCTGTTCTGCACAAGTGCTCCACACCATGTGTGCTTGCTGATTTTCACTGACAAGCAAGGGAGGATTTTGTGATCAGAGAGGCTGAATGCTCCATGCTTCCAGCACACACAATTACGTTATGATCATTGATATATGGAGTCTGACAAAGGAAGAGACAGTTCTCGAATGCCAAAATATTTGCTGAATCACTGTACAGATGGGTTTTTATCATCTTTTATCAATCTCATTCTACAGGAGTTCAAAGACAGGCGAAATAGTCTTCCAAACATTCACAGAAAGGGATATTTTTGGCTGTCATTCTTTATGTGCCAATCAACTTAATGGATTTTTAAAAGGGAATTGAGTGGGATCCATACTCTACTTGAAATTGTAAATGGAACAGTTCTAAATCTTATTTCCCCTGAACTGAATTAAAAATTTATATTCAGAGAAAAAATTAATATATATCAGAAGTCAACCTCACTTTGTAACTTCAAAATTTCATTAGCTTCCATTTTCTTATCCTAACCTTACAAGATTATTTTCTTCTCTGTGTTTTCATCTTTTTGATGAAGCTCTCCTTTTATAAAAACTTTTAAAATCAGCAAATTTTTCGTTCATTTTGCTTATTCAGTTTAAAGTCTTGCAAGTCAGCTTTCCAAACTCTAGTAAGTGCGTGTTTCCTTACATTTGTTATGCACAAAACAAAAATACTGTACTAGAAGACCTGGCAAATTAATTTCAAACTAATGTCAAAAAGATACCAAGTTGCTTGTAGAAAATGAAAAGAAAGAAGAAAAAGTCTGTAGACTTCTTTCCCAAGCCACAGCAAACTGATATTCAGGGATTTCAACCAGAAGTACCACCCTTGTATTTAATGATGCCTGGAGGTTTTTTTCCCCACAATTTCTTAAATAATTTTTTTACTCTGTGTAAACATTCATCACCTGTAGCCTCCTGTAACAAGTTAATGTATCATAAAGATGCAGTTCTCATCTTCTTTTTTCTTTTTTGTTGTTGTTCTGTTTCAGAAATATATTAAATCTAACAATCTTATTAATACAATGTACTTTTAAAGTAAGTTTAAGAAAACTAGGCATCTTAAGATAAGCATAACATTTTCAAAGCATAATATTATCAAAATTTTTGTGGTTTTCTTACCTTTTCATTGCATGAATGGATTATACATAAAAGGTAGGATCTAATTATGAATCCATTAAACACTCCAGTTTTCATTTTTCTGTACTTAAGAGTATTTATTCCCCATCTTTACTTACTGACTTTTAAGTTCATTATAAACTGTTATTTTGTACTTAATTTTGATTTTAACTTGCAAGGAAACATCTCCTCAAATCATTATTAAACTTCTATTTCACACACTTAATAATATATTCAAATAGTTTAAATTACTATGGTGGTTCTCCTTGAACCTTGAAACTATTACTTGCAATTCAGCATCATCCCATTAAAAGTTTCCCTTGATATTTATGATAGAAAAAAGTCAATGCAAAGCAACATTAATACATGCTTTTTTGTCTAATGATATGCATTTCATAAATTCTTGATCTTTACATGTGTCATGATCAATTTTGATCACGTAGGTTTTAAGCAGGTTTTTACATTTTTTTTTGTTCTATGCCTACATTTCTCTATAAAAATAATCTTTAGGCTAAGAACTTCAGCCTCTATGCTTAAGAAAGTACACAGTCATGAGAGAAACATGACAGCCGTACAAATGGATATCTTAAAATGACAATTGACCTCTGCTTTAGAAATAACCAACTGAAATATTGAGTCTTTACTTTGATAGAAAAGAGAGCAGCCATTGAAGAGGACAACCAAATTCCGATTTCAGCATCAGGAAGGTGCACTAAAATTAGGACACTTTCTTCCTTTGTGTAGGAGAACCAATAGGTTTGGAAAGATTTAAATAAAAAGAAAAATCTGTGCCAAAGTTCATTTTCTTAGGATTTGCTGATTCTCAAAGTAATCTGATTTCTTATTGAGAATTCCCTATTTCATAATAGGTGAGAATGTTATTACTGCATTTAGATAAACTCTCATTTAAAAGAAAGAAAAAAACCAAAGGAATATATGTGTGAATAACCATCATTCCCTACTTTCATTTTTCCCAGTGGTTTCTTTGATTTAATATGAGAAATAATGAAAAAGATTATATGATATTAACATGCATATGCACACTGAAGATTCAGAAAACAGATGAATTATGTATTTATTTTAATATACAAAAGAGCACACATTATATTTTAGAATAAGTACATGTTATAAATATATTGGTTTTGCTTTCGACACACATCCTTAACAGTTTTTCATGTATCTTGAATGACTGTATTGATGTAAACAATGCAGAATTAATTAAAAACATCAATTTTAAATGTTAAATTAAGATAAAAGTACATAGCATTATTTCCAAGTATTTATTTTCACTCTCTTGCAAATTTAAAGAATTGTTTGAAAAGGAAAACTTCATGGAAAGTTTTTATCAAAATGCATAAGAAAAAATGGGAAGAAGAAATATATGACAATTATAAAAAAAAGAATTTTACCTGAACTTTTTACCTATACTACATCCTCTGATTGTTGTTCGGTTGCTAGACTAACTCAACCAATACACAAAATACTTTTCTTTGTTTACATAATTGTAAGTGTTTACATAAGTGTTCTGTGGAATGATCTTTTCTATTTTAGAGAGATACAGAGAAGGAGGGATATTTATTGTATTTTATGTTTAAAGAAACCCCATGATCCACAAATATCCAGTGACTCAGTAAACTAATGCAGGACTTTTTTGAACCAGCATCTATAAATACAATGGGGCTAAATACTGATGTCACTCATCAAGTCTCTTGTTTAACCCTGAAACTTCAGTATAATAGATTTTGTCACTTTCACCTGTTCATTTCTTAAAATAAGATGACCTAAAATGTTGAAATTGAATAACACAGATTCAGAAGTACCAGAGCAGTTGTGTAATTGCCTTCAATTATTGTAAGCAATTGGTGAACGACTGACGAAAGCTTCTACAAAAATTAAGGTGATGTAAAAAGCTGTTATCAGCATAAGTGCAAACTAAATTTAGAGAAAGCCCTCTGGAGAAAGATGTAAGTTTTTTTCTACTGTTACTTTGCAACAATTAACGCATTAAGTAGTAAAGCGTTCATTTTGCAGCCCATTGCTCTTGAAAGACCAAAAAAAAACCACCCCAAAACCCACCACCAGGAATATGAAATAATTTTTTCAACATTTAAAATCAAAGTAAACAGGATTTTGTACCACAAAGTTTTCCAATAATGTCTCAGTTATAACATGATTCAATAAGACACTAACTCTATTAAGAAAAACTTTAAAGTGTGTATTTAAGTGCACTGCCAAATCCAAAGGTGTTCTTAAGAGTAGTATCTACTATTGGTATCTAGTATTAGATACTAGATAGACCACAGTAGAGTGGACATCTTGGTCAGAACTGTGCAGCTGTCTGGGCTCACTCTGTCAGACTTGTTGAGAACCATTCAGGAGGATCTGGGACAAAGAGAAAGTTTCAGACTCTTGGCCTAGTCTGCATAGAGCTTCTTTTGCCTGCCTGCACCAACAGGCAATGAGAAGAACTGGTGACTCTTTCATATGTGTTTCAGAAGAGAGGCTTGGCACCTTTGGTGTCCACTGACACTGCTGTCAAGATTAATTTACTCAGAAACAGGTTAAGCTTAGAACAGAAGTCATCTTACCTGTGGCTCCTCTGTTCTGTACTAACCAGATGAGCTGATATTGTTTACCGAGAGAACTGTACATTCCAGAAGTCTTGAAATGCACATTATCCTCCCAAGCTGTTGTTCTTGCTATAGCTCTTATGGTCTGGGAATGAAATCTTTCCTGCTCTTTCCGACTTGCCGTAAAAGCAAGGAAATCAAGCTAATCTCCCCTAAACCCTAAGGAGTCACTGCACCAGGTTCTAGCAGTTTTTTAAGAGTTAATTGGATGATGCTGGCTGACAGATGTTGCTCTTTTATGTCTTTCTTCAAGTTCTCAGGGAGCTGAGATGACACTTTTACAAAGTTGAAAAGGTGATTTCACCACCTAGCTCTAAAGAGATTACTTTAGGATTCTAGAAGAGAATCCCAAAAGAAAGCACACCAGAAGGAGACATTTTTCCTTACTTTGCCTATATGTATAGCACTTCTGAAACATTACATTTACAATTCAGTAAATTGTTTTGTAGTGCTTTAATAGACACTGCAAATGCATTATGAACCCTGCACTTCAGAATAACAGGAAGAAGACACTGAACTCAGGAATCAGAATATAAATTTGTTATAGTCATAATCCTTTCTATCTGAATGACTCTAAATCCAAGACTTTAGAAATGAAATTCTTATTTACACAACATTTTGCAGTGCTCTAAGCTTTAATGTATGTAACAAACTGTCAAACATACAGCCAGACTATTACATGTTAGAAGCTTTAATTATGGAGTGCTTCAAACATTTCTTATATTATGCCATCTGGTGCACAGGGACTTTAATGAATTTATAAATTTAATGGAATATGTTCTGCATTCAAAATGCCTGAAAATTGGTTACTAACCACAAATAAATGACAGATTTATCAACATATCAAAAAAAGCACAGTCTTTTCAATTGGGCCATTAAATAAGCAGTCAATTGCTAAATGCTGGTAATTATAACTTAAATATTTCTGTACTATTAGTTTTATTCATTTTAAATCTTTAAACATGTCCCAGTCTAGAGATTTTTCTACATTTTCAAATGTAAGGATTATTGCTTATACAATTTATGAATGTTACTAATGTCTTTTGAATGGAAAAAACCCACCAAACATGAGTTGTGTTTTTTTCCTGATCTATTTACTATTTATCTGAAAAAAGTTCATATAATTAGGTTTAATAGCAGTGTACTCCTACTCATGGGGCAGACTTTTGTTTTAAATAAAACCTGTATTTCTTATTGTTTGAAATGACTCAATAAACTCAAGTATAATGATATATTTCTGGCCAAGACCAAAACAATAAATACTGAAACAAGACATACACTTATGATAATTTTCTTCTCTGTAGTTTGAGCAGGAAGAGAAAAATCATGATATCATGCTGACATGAAGTGTTGAAATAGGATTCTCCACATGATTGAACAGAAGCTTAATCAAGTAGACATAAGCAATAACATCTCATTGGAACTCACTTCCTCTTCTGCTGGCCATTTTTCTTAAATTCTTCCATAAATTTCTCAGGGGAATGCAATGTTTAAAATATTTAGGACAATAACAAATAAAAAGTCTTCATCTCTAGTTTATTTGTCATCTTTGAATTAAAAGGCAGTCAGAAGATATTTTTGGCTGATAAATTATATGGATGATATATTTCTATTCTTTGGCTGTGTTTACTCTCTTTTTAGTACAGATTTTAGTCCTAAAATTATATAAGTCTGCAATATTAAAGTTATTTACCTGAAAATACTCTACAAGGAGCATTAATTATATTATTTACTTAACAGGAATGTTGATGTGATATTATTCAAGCCACTACCTTCCACGTGTTCTCATATTTGTCTTCTCCTAGCTCACCACATGCTTCCCACATTCCATGAGCAACCTCTGTATTCCAGAAGGGAACGTCTTTTATCTGAACCAGATAAAATTAAGTATAAGAATAGTTAAAAGTTAAAGTTAAGTATAAGAATGCAGAGCAAGAAATGAGTTAGTATTTACTCAACCCAACACTAAAAATAGAAATTGCTGTTTATTTTACATAGAACATACAACGATAAAATGAGAGGGGAAATACATTAAAAGATATTTTAAAAGAAAATAAAACTCTCTCATTGATGAATTAAGTTAAAACCATAGTAATGTATGAACTGTAATGTATAAGGGATTAAGAAATCCACTATCTAAGTTAGTTAGTATTGGACCACAATGAAGATAAACATCAGAGTCAATTTTTGGATTCACATTTTGAGAAGGGGAAGATTTCTATTTGGGAATACATAAGTATATAAACCAATTATCCATTAACCCAATCACAGGAATGTAAACATACAAGTAAAAATATAAGCGAGCAAGTAGCTAAAAAAGGAGAAAAAGGATTCTCAGCTGATACTGCTTTCACATATATTTGGATAGCTTCCCCTAAGGATGAGACAGACACATATCTGAGGGAAGATTTATGTCTGTTCCAAGTCACCTGAGAATTGACATTTGGTTTAGAGGAAACAAAGATACATTAGAGTACTGAGAAAGATGTACAAGTACAAAGAGAAAACAAAGATCATGCTTGTACGAGTAACAAATCCAGCCTGTTACTGAATTAAAAAAGAGAAAACAAGTAAACTTGAACAGAACTCAGGTCGAAGAACAGAGAAGACTGTAGAAGGCAAAATGGATATCTTATAACACTGTAAAAAACAGGAGAAAATACACGACACTATATATATTTTAATAAGAGCTAGTTATCCAAAATTTTGTTCTAAACTGGAGTAAATGCATTAACTTCGGATAAATTACAGCAGACTAAAATCTTTCATACATCCATTTTGACAAAATTAATTACATAGAATATTATAGGAGACAACATTTACTATTCTAATAATAAGTTACATTCTAATAATAAATTCTAATAATTCTAATAATAGGTTTAGATATACCTTCAATAGTAATGGATTCAACATGATGAGGAAAGAAATTCTTTATTTCTTTAATTTTATGGGAGTCTTTGCTCTCTTATGTATCTGGAGATGTCAGAATAGAACCCTGTTTACATCTGTAATTTTTAATGAGGTATGACACAACTTCTACCAAAATCTACAGTTTTTTCTTTGATATCTTTTCTTTCAGTTTGTCTTTAAATACCACTCAGAATAAATCAATTTCATTCCTCTACATCTTCTATACCTCCCTCAGAAAAATTACCTTCAGGGACAGTAAATTCCTGAGACCTTGAAAATAACTAGAAATATCAATATACCTCAGTAGCGTCATGTAATGCACTAATGAAGAATGGTGGTATCACCAAAACTGAGCTCCTAGGTTGCCAGCTTCCAGCCACTAAAGAAATATGTGGAATTCTTCCAGACTTCAGGAATTCTTCAGTTTGCAGGAATAAGTTCATGGCTTTGGTGGGAAATTTTTAAATCAAGACATCTCAAATTAATCACTTCAGTCTCAAATGGAATAGCAATTCTTAATAAGGAATATCAGATAATAAAAATCAATGGTAACTGATATTAATTTGCTTAAATGAATACTCTGGACTCTACCTTCCAGGAACTGGAAAGCAGGTCTGGAAAAGTTCAAGACTCTGGGGGGGGTAAAAAAGTCAGTTTTTAGATTAATCTGAAGGTAATGTTCTACTCTGCCACTTCCAAAGACTTAGGAGACTCCTTTAAAATATTTTTGTGTAAGCAAGAACCATGGTTGATGAAGAAGACTAAGGATTCTGGAACATTTGTATTTGTAGAAACACAAGCATGAACAGTGTCACAAAAAAAAACCCCAAACCTTAAGAGTTTTAAAAACCAAACATCATATAATGTAAATGGACACAAAATATAGTCCAAATTTCAAACAAATGTACTTGACAGTCTTATTAGTTATCCTATTATTCACTGCATTTTGGATGTTCCATCTGATGCATGAGGTCAGAATATTTTTCATATTAGAACAGCTATATGGTGTCAAGCAATGTTCTGAAACCATACAGTTTAAGATACCCCACAATTTTGTGTTTTGAGTGTTGGGCCGTTACTTTCTTCCAGTGGAGAGATTTTGTCTGGAAAATAAATACTTCTTTATGATGCTACAGCTGTGCATAACAACAGTCAGGGAGCAAGGCATGGCAGCTTCAGTGCTTCAGCATACCTTTGTATTTTAGTGGTAGAGAGGTTTTTTGGATTAAGGAAGTTTTAGAAACATTCATCCAGGGACCAACACATCCCTATGACCCTTTGACTGTTTTTTGCAGTCGTCGTTGTTGATACAATTCAGGTTCCTTTATTACTTCTTATTTATTCCTTTGTGTTTATTGAAACAAAAATAGGTCTGTATGTGTGTGTTTATATAATCCCAAAGTCTCAAAATCATTTGCTAATTTTTTTCCCCAACTTGAAACTCCCAGTAATCCCTACCATCTCTCTAACTCCATCAGTAAATTTAGCATAATCCTACAAGTATAGTATAATCTCCCTTGCAGCACTCTTTTTTTTTTAGTGTTACCTCTCAGCTCGGTTACCCATGTGAGGCAATTACTGGTAGCATACAGATAGCATACTCCTGCTGTTCTTTTAAGCAGCCTTTCATCACCTTCTGATGCCAGGACCAAGTGGATTATAACAGTGATGTTTCAAAAGCATTTGCATATTCCAAAGCTTCAAAATGAGGCCTATATAAAGTGAAATAAAATCAAAACACTTAACAAACTCTGCTGGTGCTATTTTGACATTAAAGATGTGCTGGAAAACTGGACAGATCATTTGTCATACTTTTAAACCCTAGTAGAAAAGCTAAATTGAGAAAACTATCAATATATAAGAAAGTGTTGAACTGAGGCCGTTCACCAAATGATACAGAGAAAGGTCCAGATAACTTTTAGGTTCTAGAAAGCAAGAGTAATATTCTTGTGGTGCTATATCATAACATCAGTTAGTCCAAACTGAAAAAAAATTAGAATAAATCCATTGATCCTTCAAAGACAGTGAAACCAATATTATATGTTCTAGATGTTTCTTGTGATCAGCTATTTTTGGCAAATATTTCCTTTGAAATCAAAAGACTGATGAAAAAGCACTTTTTGCAGTGGATGGATGACATGATTTTTTTTGCAGTAAGTGAATGAATCCTTTCCCTTAGGGTGAAGAAAAAAGCATATTCTTAGAAGTTGTTCAATTTCTCATACATTTTCTTATTGTATATTGAAACATTGATTTGGGTGATAGAATAATAACTAGTTGTTATTTCAACACTTTATCCAAAACTATCAAACAGTTTTCACATAATTTTTCAAAAAGTATTTCAATTCTTTTTTTGATAGAATCATAGAATCATCTGGACCAGAAGGTACCTTCAAAGGTCATCTGGTCCGACCCCTTTGCAGTCAGCGGGGACACCCCCAACTACACCAGGTTGTCCAGGGCCTCATTGAGCCTCACATCATTGAATGTCTCTTTCTTTTCAAGTTATTTTGAACACTTAAAAGAAGATAGCTCCACATAGGAGCTATTTTTAATTCAGAGAACAGAAAATAAGTTAGAAACCATAACTTAAATTATGAATATCCTTAAGATATCCACAAAACATATCTATAGGGAATTTTAGTCATTACTATTGGCCAGAAAATAAAACTGTAGTAGGAAAAGTCCTGATTCTTGGGTGTTTAGTTTTGATAGGGAGCAAACTCAGTAGCTTATGAGATTTAACAAGCAAAGGGTACTTAGTCGATGTGTGAAAAATCCAGGCCCAATTTCCCACATTGCCTGTTTCTGTGTGTTTTTAACCAAAGTTTTCATTCTGTTTCTAAGAAGCTTCCCTAATATTTTTTTTTCTTTCTCCTGGCCTGTCACTATGAAGATTTTCAGTCTTCTCAAAACCCAAATTCAATGGGATTTTCTACTCATTTAATCTGGAGCAATTTTTCAAAGACTGGATTGCTAAGTAGTCTCTTAAAAATATTTTTTTGTACTGAAAGGCTTCCTATGAAGTCTATTCCACAAAACCAGATCAAAACAGTTCTTCCCACTACTTACTATAGCTGTCATTTTCATTATAAATAGTAAAGCCATTCCTAAGTCTGCAAACAACACAGAATGACACAGATGATGTTCTCAAGTTTTGCAAGATATGTCTTGGGAGCACAAGTAATTAATTGTGTTACAGCTCTCGGTGGGTAAGCAACAGGTTCTTATTGAAACATTCTGGAATTGCTGCTTCACATGTTCATTAATTCCCCAATGGTTTGCAAGTTCAGATGACTTTGCTTCTCTAATGTGGTAATCCTTGTTTCAGTTTTTCTTCTGAAAAATGTTTCATCTTTTGATGGGCTTTTTAGTCAGAACATAAATTCAACCCCCCTCTAAGATTAAAAGAGGAAGAAAAGACTCAAATATAATTAATGTAAAAATACTTCACCCCTTATCCAGATCACTGCAACTATCCACCGTAAGCACCATATTTGCCTCCCCCAAGTTAAAGAGTTGCTCCTTCAGATCACAACACTCCTTATTATTGCTGTTACAGCTGTCAACATCTTTCAACATTCTCAGTTTAAACTAGTCTTTAATTCTTTCATTTGGCAGCTTTTGGACACAGTCATTCAAAAGTTGCTTTGAAATAATTCAAAAGTACTTAGCTTTTTAAAAGTACTTTTTCTTGTTGCTTGGGATAAGAATGCCAATTCAGATGGTCTATCACTCCTTCTTGAAAGAGTAAACAGAGGATTTTACACAAGAAAAGTATCACTTTTAAACTGAAATGCACACTGCTACTTTATTTGCTCAAGCCATTTCTTGTGCACATTCAGCTCCTGACCAGGACTCCTATAATTTGGCAATGAATGCTACTCCTAATACCAGGTGAATAAAGCAAGGTATGCCTTCTTTCATATGAATTTAACTTTTTTAGCCTAATATGGTGTTCACTTATGCCTCTCAGCCACACATGCATTTGGCCTGCTTTCTCACATCTGCATTTTCCAACAACAACAGATCTTTAGGTCAAGAGAATATCTGCATGTTTTTTTCAATCTATCAATTAATTTTTCTCCTGAAACTGTATATTTTTCCAATCTTTCACCTTTCCTAATAATTTTCTTCCTGTAGACCTACCACAAAATCACATGAGCAAGAAGATACCACATGCAAGTGGATTTTGTGTTAAGGTTATCAGAATGCAGCTCAACCTGTTGCTTAATATCATTCTTTTAAAAAAGGCAAAATTTGAATCAAAAGGAATTTGGAAGGTTGTTGGTTTTTTTTTTAAGTTGCAGTATTGTAATGAGATGTGTAATGAGAGGTGATGTAACGAGAGGTGATAATTCACCTCTGAGTTCATAATGAAAAAAATATTTTCTTAAAAAGATTGTTAAAAAGGCAGAGAAAAGGCTTTAAAGCTCCAGAATGGTCATTGTTGTCAATGATACCAACCTGGAAAATAGGAGATGGATTTTAATAGTCCATTCTCCCTTTGAAATCATATATCTTACATTCCCAGGGAGTAATCTCATTATAGATCTGCAGAATCAAACTCTTACACTTAACCTTTACAGTTTTCTGTCATTTCTGTAAAGTATCTCTTGATTCAGAAGAGAAAGAGAGATGTTGTATTTTGGTGGACAGGTGGCAGACAGATAGTGTGGGCCATTTAATTAGGATATAAGAGTTCAAGATTCCCTACAGCAGTGAGTACTCATTTGTTAAAAAAAGAAAACCTCTGACAGGAGACACTCAGAGAAAACTTACATCAGTTTTTAAATAAGAAGGACTTATCTGTGATGGTAAAAACAAGACTTTTTCCTGCATCAGGAAAAGTAAAATCTTAAATCTGCAACCCCTCTTCTTCCAAGGGATGTGCTTAGTCTGGTAGTTGGATTCCCTGAATAAAAGGCCCATTTAGTTTGGAGATGAAATTATTTGAGGGAAAGGAACTATTTCTGCTTTTTAATTACTACCTACAAGCTAAAGCCATACCTGAACACAATGTTAATATAAAGCACTGATTCTTGCTCTCACTCTTCTTTGTGCATCTGTTTCTTTCCCCTTCTTATTTAATCTCTCTCGGCCAGGATGGGTTTGGCATAGGCACAGACAGAAATGATCTTGGAATATGCTTTGCAGTTAGCAGAGGCTGAAAGCACTATTTAAAGGTACATCATCATCAAGGGATGGACTGGCAAGATCCACGCTGATGCGGCAGTGTGGGCATTGCCAGAAGCAACCAAGGGAGACTTAAATGGCCTTAGGGAGCGCTATCGACCAGGGCATGGCACATCATCTTGTGCAGAAGGGCACAGTACCATCTGGGTCACCAAAAACTGTTGTCCCAAAGTGGGGTCATTTACCCAGTGTGCAAGCGTGACAAAGCAGGAAAAAGGACTTCACTGAGAGGTTCAAATTAACAATTTATTTGGACTTCACTCACAGGTCCAATACGTCACTACTGCAGGTTCTATTTGTACAATGACGATTACACTACTGCAATTTAAAAGCAATTCACGGAATACACTATTGCAACCTACAAGTGATCCCGAAAAGTAACAACACAAACCACAAGCGCGCTAGATATTAATACCTTAAAAGAGTGCACCAATCACAATCTTAATAGCATGCCATATGCCATACGTATGTTCTTAATCACTTACCCTCTCTCTCAGGTAAGGTCGCTCAATCCCTGGGAAGTTACTCTGTACAGTGTCCTGGACAA
>JAOXNG010000012.1:113142013-113155471 GCA_028566535.1 Scolopax minor | reverse complement strand
CACAAAAAAACAGTTAGTCCAAGAGCAATAGAAACAAAATTAGAACAGTCCTGTTCTTGCCTTCCGTGTCTTGGGCAGTGTGGTTTGAGCCCTTGCTGGTGAAGACTGAGGCAAAAAAGTCATTCAGTAGCTCAGCCTTATCCATATCCTGGGTGACCAGTTCTCCCATTTCCTTCTGGAGAGGACCCACAGCTTCCTCATCCTTTATCCCTGATGTATCTATAGAAGTTCTTTTTATTATCTTTCACATCCCTGGCTAGATTTAGTCCTGCCTGGGCTTTCTCTTGCCTGATCTTTTTTCTGGCCACTTGGACAGTTGCCTCACTCAGTCTTCACCAGCAAGGACTCTGTATTCTGCCCAGTCTACCCTTCTCTGCTTCCACCCTCTACAGGCTTCCCTTTTGAACCTGACTTTGTCCAGCACTTCCTTGCTCATCCATGCAGGTCTGCTGGTTATTTTGCATGATTTCTTCTTTTTTGAGATACACCTCTCCTGAACTTGGAGGAGGCGATCCTTGAATACAACCCAGCCCTCTTCGGCACCTCTCACCTCCAGTTCTTTTTCCTATGCTACCTGACCAATCAGATCTCTCAGGACATCGAAGTCTGCTCTTCTGAAGTCCAGGGTAGCCACGCTGCACACCCTCCTTGCTGCCCTATGAATCTTGAATTCTATCATCTCATGATCACTGCAGCTGAGGCTACCCTTGAACTTGATATTCCCAACCAACCCCTCCTTGTTGGTAAGGACAAGGTCCAGCACAGCTCCATTCCTTGCTGGTTCCTCAAACATTTCCTCAAAAATGTTCTCCTTCAAACATTTGAAGAAGAAAGTTGTCATCAGCTGTCATCAGTTGTCGTCAGTTGTCATTCCAAGAACTTCCTGGATTTCTTGTGCTCTTCTGTGTTGTCCTTCCAACAGATATCAGGATGATTGAAGTACCCCATGAGGGTACACCATGAGGGTACCCCATGAGGACCAGGGTGTGTGAGCACGATGCTACCCCTATCTGTTTATAGAGGGCCGCATCCTCACTGTCACTTTGATCCGGTGGTCCGTAGCAGACTCCTACTGTAACATTACCTGCCCCTGTGCTCCCTTTAATCCTGAACCATAAGCTCTTTAATTCACTTTAATTCCTTTATGTCGCTCTGAATTACCTGTCATATTATCACAGAGCAGAGGGGATTTCACATAAGTTATTGTTTCACACACCATATGTTGTATTATGGAAATTGTTCATTATTCGATTTTGTGAACACTTATGGAGAAATGTAAAGAATGTTATGTTCAGGTTTGTTCCTTCATATTTTTGAACAATTTACTGCTTTGTATAAAATTCTATACTACTTTCTCCTTCATAATCCCAGACTATTAAGTTAACATCACTTGCTGTTAGCATCCATTTTAAAAACTGATTGATGTTATGCAAGTTTGATTCTGACAATATTTATTTACTATCCCACCTCTCTATGCAGACAAAAATTCACTAGCAACAATGTGAGAATATTAGGGCTGCTAGAGCTTATTGTCAGTACTGTTCCTTCTACAAAAGAACATGGGCATTCCTTACCAAAAGTATCTCAGCTCATACAATATTTATCAGCTTTTTGGTGCTGTGTTGGCAAAACACTGTTTTCCACAAAGTAACATTCTCAGTTGAGTAGACTTGGAATGGAGAATCGGAAGACCTTCTGTGCTACAAAAAGTAGTGGTGGTCAAATTCAGCTCTCTGTAGAATTGGTAAGGTCAGGACACCTAACTCTTTTTAAATAAGCTAAAAAATTATTGTTACATGATTGTGTGAGAAAAATAGGAACTAGATCGACTGAAAAGATTCAATACATTTCCAAAACAGCTTCTTCTTGCTCTTAATTTCAGTGAAAAGCACTTTGAAAGATGCATAAAATGGATAGTTGTGACCACAGTTGTTATCAGGGCACAATATGCTTAGCTCCCTGAGGTATTTCAGACAAGGAAATTGATATAATTTCTGTAATTTCTTTTAGTTACTTTATTCTATCAGACATATTAGTTTTGCCCTGAATAGATTTCACCTAATGGCTTGGTAATCAGCTTCTAAAGTTAGATAAATTGATACATAGACAGATAAGAATATATGGAAATTATTCTCCTGCCTGTGTCCCTAGTGAACCTCAGTGACCTGAGAAGACTCCACATTATTTTCTGTGAAGTAAGCTGATTGCTCTCGCCCATGCCATGAAATGGGTACATTTTAGATTATTAAAGCTGCTCATGGTTCAGTGCAATTTAGGTGGGAAATTATTTAACAGATTCTGTTATGGCATCTTCTATCTTGAGGGCTTAGACTTTCAAAAATCCCTCTTTGCTTGTCTCTATTTGTCTGTTTTCCGATACTCATGTGAGTCTGCTTGCATTTTGCTTCTATAAAACACTATCAGAAAACTATGAGAGGAACCTTAAAAGAACTGAATACTTTGTTGCTAACACGTTAATATAAATTATCAGTGTACTCTTGTAGAGGTTTTTAGGTCTCTTGTTTCATATTTTTTTGACGAGATGAGGTTCCCTGGAAGTAAATTTTATAACAGATTTTGTCTCATGTGGCTATAAGCTCCATGGACCAGCAAAGCTGCAGAGTTCGTTGAGGCAGCAATTAGGAAGCAGCTGTAGAGGGACTCACTTCCTGAGGACAAAGATGCATGCAAGAAAGCAAGAAAGCAGCAATCTTTCTGGATATTATGAATGAGAAGTAAAAGGTAAACACAAATCATCTTAGGAGAAGCTAGTAAGGGTTGCCTGAGGCAACTGGTAGGTTGCTTTAAAATAACTGCTTTAAAATTACTCCTTTCCTACACTAGCAAACAAGTTTAAGAGATTAATGAAAAAACAAAACAGCTTTCAGATAAGACTGCTCTTGAGATTTATGATGCTAGCTGACTGATATAAAAAAATAAAAGCAATTTGACCCCATTAGCTGCTTCCCCTCCACATCTTAAGCATGGATGAAAAGTTCAGACTTCTGTCACAGAATCAGATTAAAGTTGTTGAGCAGGAACAAAGGACAGCTGCTGAAATCCTAAAGATGACATCGACTTCTCTGGAGGCAATGAGAGACACTTGGTAAAATTCACATTTGCAGTGACTTGAACTCAGGGTCTGAATACAGGGAGGACATCAAGACAATATTCCTGAGGTTATGATGACTAACCAGAACCCTTCAAGATGATCTTTGTGTGAGTTGCTCTGGCTACTGGAAATCTGGGCTGGTGGCCCATCAAAACAACTGTGAGCAGGAGGTCTCTGTAGAACACTAGGCATCATCAAACAGAAGAGTCATTAAAGTAATTCAGGGGAAAGGATGTTGTGTGAGCACAAAAGGAGAGTATGAAAAACATCTTACTATATTTCTCTGTTATGCAGACTATCTACACAGAAGAGAGCAAACTGCTTGTTCTCATCTGGAGCTATGTAGAAGAATAAAGGCTAAGACCAAATAATTTGCCTTAGAAGGAATAAAAGGTGAATGATGAGTCACCAGCAGGGACAAGGTATCTCTCAAGGAGTATGGAGTCTTCTAAGGCCACCTATACCTAGATAATCATGCTAGTGATACCATGTAAGGCAGTTTTGCTTGAGGAACAACATCAGAAACACCAAATCCAAGTACAGGTGTAGCAGAATTGGAACTAATGAGGAAAAAATAAATTAGATTGTTTTCTGTTTGGGAGAAGTTTGAAAAGAGTGTGGTGGTGTGGAGGCAAAAAGGTGAGTCCAAAATTTGAAGAAATGGGAAACAAGATGAAGAATTACATAAAGAACAAAGGAGGCTGAATCTTTAGTTAGTATGATTGTGGACAGCTATGGCTGGGAATGAAGCTGTGGACCCAAGACCTCTGGTACATCAAAGGAAAAACCCCTTGGACCACCCACTCCATCAGGCTTATGCCCAAGCAGCTTGGAGTGGAAAGGTGGAATAAAGATGGATAGACTTGAACCCAAATACTTAGAGGTGCAGGAGAGAAGGTTGATGACTTTGTAATTCAGTAGCAGATGTGATTCATAACTTTTAATAATAATTTCTAGATTTAAAATTGTAGTTTATGGTATGCAAAATTACTAACAGTAATTTAGTAATACTAATATGTTCATTAATTAATTAGTTTATTGATTTAAGAGATAGTTTATTTATTTCTCATGAGTGTGTTACTTAATCAATAAATGCTTTTGTCTCTTAGACAGTTACATCTAAAGCTCACAGTCTGAAGGGATAGTCTGAAGTAAGAGCAGCTCTCGTTGGGGAACCCAGCTATCTGTCAGTTCTGAATCACATCTCAGCCTTTCAGTCACAAAGACAAATCATTTGGAATGACTGGAGATAAAAGATGAATCCCACAGAAGATAAAAGATGAACCATCCAGCACCAATTCAAGCACAAGGAAGACATTTACATCTCTTGACAGTGTTGGGTGCAGAACAACAGGATAAAAAACCTGTCCTAGAAATAATCAGGACATCAAGGTTATGAAATGACCTGAGAAAGGTCTTTTAGAGCATCACCAAACAAAGCTACATGAAGGAAAAATGCAGTAAGCTGTGTTCCATTCTCCTTTATTACTCCAGGAGTTTTTTCAAGTTCTGATCACTTGTCATGGAGAAACGTCTAGAGAAGACTCATCAGATGACATATAATTAGGATGGAGAAAGCAGTCATCTTCAGACAGTGAGGTGACAGATACACATAATTGCAATCTGGCCTAGCAAACCTAATGATAGACATGTGAAACTCTAGAAGCCAGTTGAAATTCTGAAAGCTTGAAAGGAGAAAGGAAAAATCTTTCTAATAACAGAAGTGAACTAGTTTCTTTCCAGTAGATCTGAAAAAAAGAAAGAGGGTGCAGGCTATTGAAGCACAAAACATGCTTCAAGATAGGTTATGACAAAAAGAGAAAACAAAAAGGTCCTTTAGATCCTGATGATTCTTAAAAGAGTGTATAGGGCAAATATGCTAAGAGATTTGAGTATTGGATAGAATACTGGTTGTGTGTAGAGGATGTAATTTGCTGAATTTGACCTGTGAATTGTCAAGTCCTGGCACTCATACAGACACAGGTGAGTAAATATACTTGAAGAGAAAGATGGTGAAGGAAACTTCTCAAAATATAGCATCCCAATGAAGAAGAACTAACTCTCCTAATCATGATCATCCTTTTAGGGGTCCTATGGAAAGGATCCCACCTGCAATAGACTGAATATATAATATACAAGTAATATATTCCAGAGTGCAGACTGAAAGGCAGAAGCTGAAAGTCAACACCAGAACTTGGCTCCATGCAAAAAACTGGTAAGTCATCCCTCATCTGTGGAAAAAACTGTTATGGAGGGAATGCATGCTAAAAAGATTAAAGCCTACCAGCTGCAGCACAAGGTGAGATGTGGGAACATACTCCTGTACACTCTGTGTGGGGAAAATTAACTGGTTTAGGAGCTCTTATACTCTAGCCAGAAAACTAAATGGCTTCTTCACGGAAGTTCTCCCTACTTCATGCACTGGTGTTGAGTTACAAAAACCTTGGAAAAGTGTCAGAATTTCAAGAGATTAGAGGACTGTCAACTTAATTCTCACATTAGTTTGGCAAAAGGGATGACCCAGAGCTGCACATTGACATCAGTAATGGAAGAATAATGAAAATTGTGCAAAATAGTGGAAGTCTAAATTAAAGACTCTAACATAAAAGAATTAGAAGTTAAACATGTAATTTTAATGCCAATCAACATGCTTTCAAGAAATGGTTTGTAGACAAATCTTTTTCCTGTTGACAAGATTATTAGTTGTTGTTTTTTATTATAGACAATCATGTTGATAAATACATTTGACTTAATATCACATTCCATTTGGTTTTAAAATCTTTCCTTGTATGAAATCATACAGTCTATACTGAGTCTAGATTCCGTAGTTCACAAAATAACTCATTGATAGGTACCAAAATGAAAGCTGTGAGTGGGGAGATACCAGTGTGTCATAGCAGCTGTGGCAGGACATAGTTCTTGTGGGATCAGGTAGTCATGAGAGATATCTGATGTGACTTTCTGGCTTGACCTCAGACCTACCTCATCTCTACGGACTTACCCAGAAGTCATTGAGCTGTGGCTGACCCCAGTGCCATCACTGGACCTGTTCTTCTTGCTGGCATATGCCATAGGGCTGCTTTCTCGGTGGGTGAGGGTGCTGCCTCCCAACTTCCTGAACCCTACAGTGCAGCCAACCCTACTGCTTCTTGACATGATGTACAAATTGTTGTTGTCAAATTTCTTTAGATATTTTCTCCTAACTTGGTGCTGCTCTGGAGATTAAAGTTATCTCTTTTCTAAAATTATATAGACTCTATTTTCTCCTTTGCCTATGAAAATGTACAGGTATCATTTCTTTCAATGTGTAAACATTTCTTTCAATTCCACACCCTATCCAAGAAGAGAAAGACTGGGACTTGTTTGGGTTTGCTTTTTTTTTTTTTTTTCTGTTTAGTTTTGCATCTGTGATCAAAACCTATAGATGACCAAGAAATTGCAGATATGCTTGTTACTGTTGTCTTTTACGCAGCTGCAATTAAGGGGATTTCTTGTGGGCTGAGAGAAGAACAAAAAGATAAAAGGAAAACATAAATAATGTCTAGACAAGAACAATATAAATGAATAATCATAATAGAAAAAACCACAAAAAACAACCTAGCTGCAGGCAGTAAATTGTGTAAATTTTTTTAATGTAATGGATACAATCTATGGGCTGCATCACAGGGAACACCCAGGTAGGCATAGAAAAAAATCAAGCAACTTTTCTCTGAATAAGGCTGGCTACTGATGTCCCTTGGTCTCCAAAATACAGCTACTGAGGTGGTCTCTGGCAGTGTAATAATGGCTAAAGCTCCTGCTGGAGGCAAACTGTGCTAGTTAATATTGTTATTCTCTCTCTCATGTCTTTGGAGACACCAATCAATGAGGATTACTTTGATACCGTAAGCTCAGTATTATTGTACATTAATACACTAATGGTACTGTATCATCTTTTCATGTCCTCAGGCAGCACTGGGGAGCTGGAGCTATATAGAAATAAATTAGAAGTGAAATTTAGATGCAAAACTAAGCAGAAGGCAAAATCCTCCAAACAGAAGACAGAAGCAGCTAGCTACAAACAATAGACTCAGCAGAGGAAAAGTAAACCACATACCTAACATTTAAAAGGATCTCAAAAGAGAAACATAGAGTTAAGACCACCAGTCCAATCACTTGATGTACTTCAAGGAGATGTTAAGCAACCAAGGTGACAAGCTCAGTGGGAGATCCTGAATAGAATTCTATTTTATATTACTATTCCTTTTTTCCCCCTCAAACCCACACTTCGGTTTTAGAGCACCAGAAAAGTAAATGAAAAAAGAAAATATTATCTGGGATACTAAGAGATTCATCCAGACCCTAGGAACAAAATTTTTCCTAAGTAATTTTACTGGTACTGCAGTATCTTCAGCAGGCTTTTATTATGTTGACAGGATAATTGCTCCACTAGTGGAGAACTGGAGCTACTAATGGCCCACTGTGCTCTGCACTCTTTGATAACTCTAACTCCAAAAGCAGTATAGAAACTTCTGAGTTTAGGAATGAGAATTGTATTTGGCTCTACGTAGGTACTACCTCTAATTGTACTGAGGGGCTCCAAACCAAGGGATCTAACCAAAACAAAACATGGTTAGTGTTTTACAAACTCAGGAAGTTCTGTCAGTAAGTCCAGTCTCAAAACAGTCTTACCATTTCATGAAGCAAGTTGTATGAAGCATGAAATATGAACAGGAGAAAGTCATGCAGTTGTACTGCAGTGGATCAGCAGGGCTGCTGCATGCATGGAAACAGCGCTGAGATCAGTATCTTTCAAAACCCAGCAGTGATTTGCTAGCTAGCATTTATTCCTGAGTATATTTTCATTATTTATTCCAAAGAGAGCCACTGAATTATGCAGTCCTGATGCCTACACTTTTCTGTCTCATTTGTAAAAAAGAACCTGTCTTCCAGCAGTGCATATAACCCAGTTCTCCTTCTTCATGGCACATATCAATAAAGAGATCTCAAATACTGAGTCTGGTTTGGAGCTACATATGAGCTGATTAGCTGGTCTGTTCACAATTATTCACTGATCAAACTTCTGCTGCTGAACTGGTGAGTTGTACTGCTTGCTTTTTCTTCCCTACTTTACGTTGAGTTTTAAAAAACCTGCAGAATCTTTTCGTCTTTGAGATTTTTATGATACTTTCAAACATTATTGAAATTGGCCAATAGGCCAAAGAACCAATAAAGACACAAAGAAGTAAAAGAAAAACAAGTGTATACAAATAGTTTAGAAAGTGTACCATCTTTCTAAAAACGTGGTACAGACTCTCAAAATGTAGAGAATGGAAAGACTTAACAAAGCAGTGTTTAAAGTTTCAAATTGATCATCAGCAAACCTGGCTTTCATTTTTTTCTCTGCAATACATTAGCTGTGTAAGTCATTCTCTGAGTCAGTCATACAAGAAGTATATTTCTCTGTTTCACAAAGTATTATGAGGAAAAACACATGCTGGCAACTTGGAGGCATTAATGTTGGTCACATATGTGCTGCACAATTTGCTTTTCTATGACATATTTTTTAGGTCATAGATTTATACCTATTCAAATCCTGACCTATCTAAGAGAGTTTAAATTAACTGTGTATGTAGCAGTAGCCACAACCATGTAAATCTCCAATAGCTATTCGCTGAAAAAACTGTGCTAACAAAATGGCATGCTGCTACTTGTACCTGAACTACTAACACACTCCTGGATAAACACATCATCAAAGACAGACTGCACGCTGTTGTGCTGAAGTGCTTCCAATTGCTTTCCAGCTTTCAAAATTAGTAGCAGTAATTATGCCCCTAAAAGTCTCTTCTGAATGCACAAAATGCACAGTATAGTCCTTGCCAAGTAGTTGCGTATGACCCACAGCAAAGTGGACCCTAAATGCCTCCTAGGCAGCTGAACACTTCTGATCCATATGTACATAGCTGGAGTTGTTGCTAGTGGTATCACTCGTGGCAGCAGTTCACAGGCAAAAAGAAATTTGAAAGTCACATTATTTAGCACTTATTCCAAAGATAATTTGTTCTGAATGAAAAAAAAAACAACAAAAAACCCAAAATATTTCCTGAAGGAGAGCAAGGAAAACATTTGTAGTGCTCTAAAATTTCCTAGTTTTAAGCCCCAAGAGAGAATGAACACTCCCTTATCTGTGTTAGTGCTTCTTCTAACCTGCTGTGGTTTTGATACATTAGTAATTTCTTTTGAAACAGAGACTCTGCAACTGAGCTTACCGTTTATTATAAATCTCTAAAAAAGTAAAGTTTTCAAATTTCAGTAGCAACTTGAAAAATATTATTCAAGTTTATCAGCTATCATTTTCCTCTTCTTCAATTCACCTCTTAGTGCTGCTCTGCTTTAATCTGGGGGAAAAACAAGGAGGTTCTGAGATATTTGCCCATCAAACCCAAGCTGAAGCTGTGAACCATCTCCACAGATTCACTGTCTGTGACAGAAGGTTTATCAAGGGATACACAGAAATCATCACCCCTTGTGAAGAGATTCCACTGCCAGGAATAGGTCAGTGAAGAAAAAACTACGAGAAAAAAACCCAAAACAACAATCCCACCATAATGAAATATTATATTTATTCTACTAAGCAACACTGCTCTGATTAGCTGAGTTTCTGCAATGGTGAAGTAACAAGCAACAGGAAGATTTGTTATATATCAGTGCTGAAGTTGTGCTAGTATGCTTAGAAGCCAGTGTTTTTAATCCAAGATAGTCAATTTAAGCGCTGTCTGCTGACTTAGCTAGTTTCCAGTTGTGAAGCTGATGTTTCAACAGCATTAATTGGGTCTTTGCTGTAAAATAGATTTTATGCAAATGATATTTAAGGTAATCCAGTTGGATGTTTACAATCTTCTTGCCCTTGAAAAAAAGTATTCTTAGGTGCTAGCGAATTTATGATATTGTTTTAAGATAAAGTTATACATGAAAAAAATATTTTTTAATCTTTCCTAAGAATTATGCCATGTTACACTATAATAGGATGTAGAAAACTAAAAGTGGAAGTATTGTAACTTGATGTAACAGAGAGCGACAGGTAGAGGTCAGATAGCATGTCAAACACGAGTAAACTTCCCTAACACTTGTCATCACAGGTGTGAGAAAAATGATGTGTTCATTTATACCACATTAACATCTGTTGCCACAGTCCTTAGAAAAAAACAAAATCAGTGTATGAAGCCAGGTGATTGGTTTTGACAATTTAGAAAATATTTGTCAGCTTTAGTCATTGTCCTATACAGAGCATGAAATTTACAGAGCAGAAGTTGAAGTATTCCATGCTACTGATTCTGGTCCTGGTATTTACTGCAAGAAGCAGGAAAACAAAGAATTGAAGCAACAGCAAACAAACAAATAAAAAGGAATACTTATAAGGTATTTAAACCACAGGGAAACTGGGAGCCTGGAATTTTAATGACACCATTCACTTTTTGACAAGTATGTTGGTGATCTTCAGGGTCACAGAGTTATCTCTCTTGTCTTCCTACTTATATTCTTAAGCTATGGGGTTTACAACTTACATTTTAGGACCTGCTCTGCCTTGTACATGTCTCACTTTTAGCTATTCTTAGAATAACTCCAGATAAAATACCCATTAGATGACAAAGTTATATATAACAGCACCAGTGGAATGGAAGGCCATTTAGAGCTGGGACAGATAGTGATTTCACTCCAGCAGCAGACTTGGTGGGGACCTCCTTTTTTTTTTCCTGAGCCCTTGCCAGTGTAGTCAAACCTTATCAGTGAGAGATGATAAAATAATGGAAGGAAAAAAAAGAGGGATGGGCGTGGGGAGGTGAAAAGAAATAGCTGACCATGGTTAAACTGAATATGTTGGCTCAACAGATTTCTGAATGTTGTTCAAAACATTTCGTTTTATCTCAGCATGGCTACCACTTCAGAGCCCTTTGTGAAAAATTGGTGGTCATTCATCTAGAAACATTTCTAGAACTTGACTCAGAAGTGTTAGCATTGAATATATCTAAACAAATAGGGTGGCAGTGTGAAAGGAGAGAGGATCATGGTTTTCTTCTGTTGTAGGATACTTTGTGAAGTGATAATGAGGGGCTCTTTTTGTAATATACCATAGTACCATGTAGGTATGAGGATTTCACACATGAGCAAATTTCAAAGAACTGTTTTCAGTATTCCAGGAAATTAAGTGATAGAACAAGGCTTTTTACTCAGTGTGCATTCTCTGCTCCCACACCATAGACCTCTAATGTAATTTACCAGTGAATTAAGCATAAGATGTGATTTATTCCACCAACCTAATATTTCATGTTAGTCAGTGGGGTGACTGCTTTTATGGCTTAGCTTTATAATGCCATTATAGTTGAGCACACTTCTGCCTTAGCAGTATGCTTAAGGGGGTCTGTCTTTGATTCACACATGTAGCTTTTATTAACTTCAAGGACCAAATTCTTCCTTGGTGCAAGCTCCCCATTTTCTGTAGAGTTAAAGCAGGGTTCTTTGGCTCTGATGAATAAGATTTTGCTGTCAGCTTTTACAGAAAAAAAATGTTTTAAGGGGACATGAATTTGCACAACCCCTCCCCTGCTCACAATATATATTAGTGAAAAGGGACGGTGGATTAGCCCCTTTCTATTTCAGGATGTCATGTTTTAAAGCAAGAGTTTTGACTTTTACATCAATGCATGCAAGCTATATTGAATTGTATGATATCACCAGTACGTGAACTGACTTTTGATCTCCATTTAATTGACTTCATGAAGGAAACACAAAATTAGATCAACACACAAGAGAAAGAATATTCAGTACCCATGACCTACTCTCACTGTGGTCAGTGCAAAGGGATTTTCTCTGTTTTTATTCTGTTTTAATTAGATTCTATAGAATCGGGGATTACCTGTACTATAGTTAATCTTTTCCTGCAAATGACTCCATGTTGTTTTTAAGAGGAGGGAATGGAACTAGGTCTTTTTTTTTTCCTATTTACAAATCCATTCAGATTTATCTTTGCTACCATTATAGGCTACACCTAGACAGTCTGAAGCTTTTTTCTGATCTCTCATACACCGTGATACTTTACATCATTAGGTAAAAGTAATACATTTTGTAGACTGCTGAAATATTGTTGTGGTACTGAACGTGACTTTAGCATGCTTTGACATTCAAGAAAGATGGAAAGTTTCCACACTGTCCATGCTCCAGTCATTTTTTTAATCATTACTGCAGCCCTATCTCCTTTTATGTGTGTTATGGTTTACTTTGTAAAAGTTATCTATAGTATACTGGAATTGGATGAGAAATAGCTCTGATCCCACAGATCAGAACCTATCTGAAGCATTTTGGAATACCAATTTCAGGGTGATATTTTGCTACTGAATCTAAAAGGACTAACGCACTTACTTATGCAGTCTGATATGCCACAGTAAAAGAGGGGGTCACTTAATGTTTACAAAAATCATTATTTATATTTATATAACTGCAAATAAATTATTGGGTCTTGGGAATTGTTGGGAAAAAGAAAGCTATATCTTGCAAAATACTTTCTCCAATTTAGATGCAGCTGTGAAGACATCAAGGTCTCAGGCTAACATCCTAATGACTTTTTAAGAATCAAATGGTAAGAGTTTGATCTTTGTAAAAAAAAAAAAACCCAAACGGGTATAAGAGACCAGATGAAATCTGAAGGGATTTTTTTTTAATTTCATCATCTAAGTTCTTTAGGAAGTCATAATTATTTATGACAACCTTTCCTATTGGCATTACACTAAGGAAATAATTAATTAAAAAATAACAAAGGAAAAAATATTTTTTTTAAAGTTGTTGTAGGAGGAGCAAATTTAAATTGGAACCTGTGGCATAGCTTCTATGAAACTTCACAGCACTATTTTACAGTATCACCTAATACAGGCCAGAGAGGTGGACCCAGGTGAACCTCATGAGGTTCAACAAGAGCAAGTGCAGGGTTCTGCACCTGGGTCAGAACAATCCTCACCATCAATGCAGACTGGGGAATGAGGTATTAGACAGCAGCCCTGAGGAAAAGGACTTGGGACTGCTGATAAATGAGAAGCTGGACATGAGCAGGTAGTGTGCACTTGCAGACCAGAAGGCCAATCACATCCTGGGATGCATCAAAAGAAGTGTTGCCAGCAGGTCCAGAGAAGTGATTCTCCCACTTTGCTCTGATGAGACCTCACCTGGAGCACTGTGTGCAGGTCTGGAGCCCTCAATATAAGAAGGACATAGACCTGATGGAACGGGTTCAGAGGAGGACCACAAAAATGATTAGGGGGTTGGAGCACCTCTGCTATGAGGACAGGCTGAGGGAGCTGGGGTTGTTCAGCCTGGAG
>JAOXNG010000012.1:113107097-113129986 GCA_028566535.1 Scolopax minor | reverse complement strand
GTGCTGGCCGGGCCTGATCACCTGGACGTCCTTCATGTGCTGCCTAATGGCACTCAGGATGATCTGTTCCATGACTTCCCATGACTTCTGCCATGGGGAAGGTGGAGGCAGAAACAGAAAGAGAGAAAATGTAAATTTCCTACATTTAACCTGAAGGAAAATCAAAGTAAAAAATTTCAATACTCTGAAGAGCTTAGGAGCATATGCTGTTTGTAGTCAGTTTGCACTGAGTTTAACTGGATTATAATGGAAAGTAATGGGAAAGTTCTAAAATCCCTTGCTAATAGTCATATTTTTCCCATCTGAAATCTTTAAAATCTGTTTAGTTCCTCTCTTAACACATGCTACACTTTACAAAATAATAAGATACTAAGTTATTGGTTTCTGTTTGTTAAAAATGGATGTCTATAAAATCCCACATGAATTTTGAGCTAAAGTAGAACTGTGTTTCAATTCAATCATCTCAGACATTAACTACAATAAAATACCAGCCTGAGGTAGACGTGGAAACAGCTTGAGCCCACTGAATTCAATAGCCTTGACTTTACCCCAAAACAGAACATGATATTTAAGTATCATGGAAGTTGCAGGCTCAGAATTTCACTGTGCTAGAAATTGAAGAAATCAGTTCTTTTGTGTAGTTACTATAGATAAATGAAACTTCTATCTGAATTGACTACTCTCTGCACACATGCATTGTTCCATAAAAAGAAAATCTACTTCACTTGTGCTTCAAACACATGCACACACAGATATGTGTGATTATAGATATATGTATCCAATACAATACATGAAATGCCATGCTCCATGTCCCCTGAATTCTGAACCAGATTATTGATTTGCCTAGAATTCTTCATAGTGTTTTTTGCAGTGTGTTTTTGACAAAATACACTATTACTACAAATTCTTTTACTTACTAGCCTCTAGGCCTTTAAAATTAATTAATGTATTCCTTAAATATTCATTTAGTCTACTTTACGTAATAATGTATTTATTTTATGTTCTCTTTTCTTATGATATAGTAATAACAAAATAATTCAGTGTGACATATTGGCCAATTTTACTCTGCTGTGGTCAGGTATTTAAAGGTCTGAAGTAGAAAAAGTTCATTCTGTATTCATATGTGATTATTAATTTAAATCTTCATGAAAATAATTATTTCAGCATTTTATGCTAGCCTCTTATGTACTGCCCCTTAGAAACATAACAATGCAGATTTCTGCTGGCTGCAATTTTTTTTTTTGCCAATTTTTGTTATTATTTTAATTTAATTTTTTATTATTTTCTTGTTTTCCACTGGAATAAACCAAATAAAATATGTAAGAAAAATATGTAAACAAAACAAAATAATATGTAAACAAAGAAAATAATATGTAAACAAAACAAAACAAAAAGCTACATATCTCTTTACAGAAAATAAATAAGAATTAGGTCATTTAGTGTAGGCTGGATTACAATAAAAGCTCATATTCTGTGATTTTGAGAGTTCTCATGTGTCGCCAAACATATGGCTCCAGGGGGAACCACATTAGATGTACGTAGACCATGCAGTGTATAGACAAACCAGCAAGAACTGCCATAGTTTGTGCCTGTAACCAAGAGGGAGACCTGGACATACTTCCCTTGCTGGAACCTGCTGCCTGTGCACTGGGCTGCCTTTTGTCAGGCTTTATTATGTTTCAGCAGTGCACAAGCTTTCCATGTCATACAAATATGAATAATTGAAACAAATGTGATCATTCTTCTCGCCCTTTCTTTCTTGTACAGTGTATGTAATGACTTATTAATGATTTTTTTGTTATAAAAATACAATTTAGGATGAACTATTTCTTGTTGAGAGAACTGTTAGAGGCTGGCTCAGTGTCACTGATATATGAGGTGGAGGTATGATATGCAAGTTTTTGAACATCTCATTGAAAGATACTGTGAATAGGCACTGCAATGACACTGGGAGCAGGAAGAGGACCAATGTAGCTAATTTGTCAACTACTTTCAGGTTCTGATGCAGCCACTGGGTTTCTCTGTCATCTGTGATATAGACCTCACCAAAGAATAGTAATAGGGGTGGTTGGACCTCCAGTGAATGTACCCCTGAGGTTAGCATCTGCCCAGCCTGCCATCTCAGATTGCCAGGACTGCCCATCATCTGCAGAGTTTTAATATTTTTGCTGTTCTTTTTTAAAACAGAACCACAGTAACATAATTTTGAGGGGAGAGAACTGACATTAATAATCTTCCAGTGCATTGAAAAAAGCACTGAAAAATCAATGAATTGGAAAAAAAAAAAGACAAAACAAAAGACAACCAAACATTTGAGAGAAGATGACTCTGCTTCATAGAAGTGAAATTCTGTAGCTAGAACACAAGAGCAGAAGTCCTTATTTCCAGTTCTGCTTCTGACCTCCAGGCAATTCATATGTCTCTATTTTCTCTGCCACTTGATGCCAATCTTCTCTTTGAAAAAGGGATTTGGTTTTTGGAGCATGCTTGCATTGTACTGAGTACAGTCAGGTTTGAGTTCAACCTGGGCCTCCTAGAGCTGAATGAATAATAATAATAATAAAATCACATTAATAATTTGGAATATATCTTCATCGCTTGAGAACTTTAGAAGTCCTTTTGGAAGACACAGAATAACATAAATTTAAACAGAATAATACCTATAATACTCAATTATAAATTCTTAACTTGATGCAGAAATCATTGAGCAGAGTTTGCTGTCCTGTGATATTAGTACAAATGGTCAAAATGGGTTTCTTCAGGCATTATAATCAATGAATCAATGAAAACTAATGTGACTGGCTTTCTTCCTCATGTTTCCAATTAAATTCAAATTGTATTAAACGTTTTTTAATATCATAAATACAATCTTTATATATGATGGTTTTTTTGCAATATGGCCAAGATAACACCTGAGAAAAAGCCTTTTTCTTTAAATGCTCATTTTTTTCAGCGATCTCAATTTTGTATGTTTAACATTAAATTAACTTGAAATTTTGTGCTATTTTTCCTATTCTTAAACTAGTCAACATTAAACTGCATAATCATTCCCCTGAACAACTGTAATATATAAATTTTAATAGGGCATTCATTGTTTAGTATATTAAGAATGTTAAACCAATTCCAGTTGGGAAGTGAAATGGTTAAGTAATGCCACCAACTGGTGAGGTTGGTAAGTCAATGACAGTAATTTCCCCCAGACTTCTGTACCTGTATTCTGAGTCTTTGTAGAACAATGCAGAACTTCAGCTTCAACTTACCATCCCTTGCATTCAATTTAGAACATTCTGGTGAATATATATATATCATTTTTTCTTAATTTCTAAACTTCTGATCTAACAGAATTGGAGTTTTCCCATATCTTCTATCTGGCATAAAAATCAAATGCTTTGTGTTTTTCTGAGTACATCTGCATTTATATTGTCATTCATCATGGCAGAGATGTGTTGAAATAGCTCCATATTTCATTCTGTTGTACCAGCACAGGAGTAATAGGAACATCTTTGACTCAATTCCCCACTTTAATGGAATTGTGGTTACCCTCTATCTCAAGGTTTCAAAACTCACTTCATGTTCACAATAACTCCCAGGCTTGATGATGCCATCCACTTTTTATTGCTCTATTCAGAATAAAATATAACTACAAATGCTGCACTTTTAATGCTGTGCATATCACCTGTAGTCTGGTAATTTGGGCACTGGAGTTCTTTGTCATCTTTATACATTTGAGATGCTCCTGTGTTGAAACACCAAGGGAAATTTGTATTTTTAAGGCAAGTAATTTACCTAGAAGTATATGAATTGCATATTGGGATTTAATAGTAATTTAGAAAGTAGCAGAGTAATAAGATTAAAATAGGAGTGCATGTGAAATATCACACTAGAAAAGAAATTACCCAGAGTTAAAAATAGAAGTTATTTTTTTATAGTGTGAACACAGAAGCAAAAAAGCTGCTAAATTGGCTACAATTAAAAACTGGTAAATGGTCTTGAAAACTTTGTGTGGAAATGCTGTGAGTATACAGTAAATGTTAAATGCTGTGAAGCTGTTTTTTAGTGGTGTGCTTTGAAAGAATACTAGTAAACTGAAAAGGATGATTTATTTGATTTTGTCATACTGCATCAATATTTTTTAAAAATAAACATGATGTTGTTCATCTATCCATCTGCAACTGTATTAAGTCCCTTTATAGAAGAGATTTTTTCTTTTGTGGGGAGGACAGCAATCTCCTCTAGGGAAACTCTTGAAGAACTTATCAGTGATTACTTATACAACCAGCAGGAAAGCTTGTAAACCAGAAAAGTAGTGTAAAATTCCTTGAGCAGAAGAGATCTACTTGCTGTAAAGGTCTTGCTCCTGGGTCTTCTGAAATACTCAACAAATTATAAGTGTTGTTGGAACCACCTGGCACTTGATCATCCCATGTATTTTTCATCAGGCTTTAAATGGACATCTCTTAGAGCAAAGAGACTCCTAAATTAGCTGAAACCTAATCAGAAATCCATCTGGTACAAGCTCACAATAAGTTGCTAGGTGTGATTCATAAAAATCACATTATGTGTTTCTGCAGGGCATTATTAGAATTTTTCTTGCATGCTTTCAGAAATGAAACATAGCTCATTCTTATTCCAAAGCACTGGGCCGGCCCCATTATGCAAATAGTGACGCTGCTTAGATGACTCAGGAAAATACATACTTTCTCCATCTGAGAATGTTCTATCACCTAGCTGCACACTGGGGAAGGGAAATGGGGAAAAAATACCATACACAAACTCCAGCCCTTTATAATGGGGACTGAAAATGTCTTACTGCATCAGTTGGAACCAGACATATCTCTAAAACGCTTGTCAGGGAAATAATTTAGTAATACTTTACTAGGGAAAAGAATCTTGAAATGTTAATGTCTAGAACAACCATAAGCATGTTTAGCATTCATATCAGAATGCTTTTGTGAATAATTATTCAAGTAAAATCTTGGCCTCTTGGAAGCTAATGTTAACATTAACTTGAGTTGGGCCAGAATTTGAAGCAGAGTTTTAATGGACCTGTTGGACAATATTTAAAGAAAAAATAATTTAAAAATTCAGTGAAAAGTTAATAAATATTAAGTTGCCTTCTGATATGCTGAAAACATTTTTATATGACTTTTTTTGTTTTTACTTCAGAAAGCAACATCATAAAGTTCACTTGCATCATAATGCCAGTGTAACCATAAGAAAATAATTCTCTTTTCTGTTCCTATAATATTATTACTACTATATTACTACAATTACAATGTTATTGTTATAACAATAATAAGTTATTTTAGCAGGACTAAGGTCTGCACATTAATATTTAAATTTTCTTAAAATTTAAGATTTTCTTAAAATTTTTCCTAAACATTCCCAGTCATTGTCCATGTGTCCGCCACATATTTAAAAAGATAAAAGGCAGGAAAGGGGAGTAAAAATCTAGATTATGTGCTTAGTTTGTAGCCTTTTCTGTCTGAATCCTTAATTGGTACTAATAAGCACAACATAAAGAAAACACATTTTTCATCACAAATTGAGATCTTAGGTTTATTTAATAAGGAATAACGTTGAACATGATTTATTAAATTGTACATTTATTAATGTATATCCTTGGTGTGAATCGGGGAGAAACTATGTTCACATGCAGAACAGCTAACAGGAAACATGTAACAACAAACTCATTTCCTCCTCCATACCTGAATTTTCATGCCTTTTGCAGTTGCTGTTTTTCATAAACATTTTGAGCTAACAAACTGCAATCACAGTTTGTGAATAATTATTCTTTATGCAGCTGGAAAGGAAAAGCTTTGTGGTCTTACATTCAAACAGATGCTACGCAAGAGTGCACTAGAAAGCACTAAAAATGAGGACTCCGTTCAGATTAGTACGATACATGCTGGTTTAAGGAAGAGCTGCTTTCTGACCCAGAACACCTTCCCTTCAGGCCAAGTGATGCCATATGCCAGTAGTGGGTGAGACAATCATCCTCTCCATCCATTACTTTTACTTAAATACTTGAATTAATTTTAAAATATATTGAGATGCAGGGAACTTGAGGCTCGTCGAACAGCACATGAAGCAGCTTAAAGCTTTAAAGTTCATCACTCTGTATTTTTCATCAGAGTTTACCTGCTCCAGAGCTGTTTCTCTCCTCTGGATGCAGATAGCCGTATGGTGGCCAGGATGGCTTCTGTAATTTATGCTGAATGTAAATGGATGTAAAGGCTGAGAGTGAGCCAATGGATCAGTCTAGCATGGAGAATGGTTCAGCTGCTCTATTTCATGTCGTTGATTTTGTATCTCCAGTATGCCAGATCACCCAACAAGGCTCATGTACCTCATGACATTTCTAATAATTTATCCAGACTACGTTAGTGGGTACTTTATGTTTGTTTCTTTACACTGAGTCTGCAGAGGGTCTTGTACACTTAGATAATTCCTTTTGATGCGTAAAGCCTTTCCTCAGTGTATTTGGCTGCATTACTGAGTCTTTAAAGCTTGTGTGTTATTATCTGTCTATAATTATATTAATATGAAAGTGTTCTTTTAATTTTATTGTCATTAATTGTTACATGGCTTCTCAAAATTAGTATCAGGAACCCAGGAGATAAGTGTTCAGTTTTTCTACAGTCACTGATATCTTAGTAAGAAAATAAAAATAAGTTAATTTCCTCCTTTAAATTTATATTGTCTTATGATGTAGAAGACTGATTAGGGAACAGACTCAAAAATTTAACAGGTCTTTTAAAAGTAATTACCCTGAGTACTCATGTATGGCTTTCTGAAGCAGGTAAGAATCAGTTGTCAGGATCATTTACACTGTCTTAAAAATTCCCTGTTCCATCTGTGGAGGGGCATAGTGCCAAAGGGTATTGCCTATGAATTCCCTCTTCCTCTGAAGATGGATATGTCTGGGTTTCAACGAGCCTAGATGAGACTAGAGACTTGGCTTAGAATTGCAGTGAAAATCAGCTTACTGCATGTTTTTTTTAGGGACTGCTTAGGAACTCAAGGTGATTTTTAAGGTCCGATTCTACATCAAGTCAGGCCTCTGCCAGGAAAGGCTGAGGGTCCTCTTCTACTACTCTTCTACTCCCATGATCTTCTACTTAATTTGCTGAGGATGGGGATTAGAAGGTATAAAACTAAGAGCTGTACTTCATATTGGGGTTCAGACACCTTGTACACATCTTCAATAACTTCAGTTGGCAAGTAAGTGCTATTTATTTATTATTATTTTTTGTATGTTCAGCAGCACAAAGGCTTGTGGTTCACTTAGTGTGTACTTCATGGATTCCCAGAGATGTACATTAATTTACACCATGTAGGATAACACATTGTCTTCAAATTTTTTTAAAGGTCTCCTGACTTCACACAGTGCTAAGCTACTGCATAAGTTACTGGATCCTCTCAGCTCCTCACATGCTTGTCAGTTTGAAGAATCAGGTCCCACTCAAGCTGTGCAGGTGCATTAGCACCATGGAAAACCAGACTGTTTCTTCCCAAGGGGGCAAGCACAAGGAGAGGACAGAGTCACAGCTTACAAACAAACTAACAACTTCCAACGGAATTCAGAGCTGCAGGTGGAAAGCCTGGAGACCTTTATCTATGCAAAGCCATCATATAACATTTCTTGTGGGGGAAGTGTAACAGCTAGATTAAAAAGAATTAAATTAATATCACCTCTCCCCTAGCCTCCCATTTGATAATAATTAATAACCGAGTTAAAATGTTTGACTGGAGTCTATTTTAACTCAGATGCTTCTCTTTGTGAAATTATGATCACCGATTTTCCTCATGTTCCTCCCCTTGCCTTCAGAATGTCTTATTTCATATGAGCCAGTCAGCAGGGAACCAGACCATGCATACCATGCATACATATTTTTTAATAGCAACACTTCTGGCAAAAGTCGAGACATGCTGCAGTTTTACAGACAGTTGTGTGACATTCTCACAGCTAGCAAATACATTGATAATTAATTCAGCTTTAAAGGGTTTGAATCAGACTTTCAACTCATGAAAATCAATGCATTTATACCACAATTGAAGGAGCTACGGCTATTTACCTCCTTTGCAGGCCCTAGACCTTTGTAATAAATTTGACATTTACATTTTAAACATCATAAATCCACAAAAGTGTCCTTAACTTTGCGAGAATGTTTCAGTATCATGTAGGGGTCACAATGCTCATGCCCTATATCAGGAAAACAATTAACCACTAGACTTTTTAGGTCATCCATGAGCAGGAAAGTAATTAGGTCTAGATCCTCACAGATAAAAAATTAGCTGCCAAAATGCACAGATGGAATTTTCAAATAATGCTTAATAAGGTAAGATGCCTAACTTGTATTGATTTCTTTGAGAATCTGACCTTTAAGGCTTAATTTTAAGCTTCCCCATTATGGTTTAAGAGTGTGTGAAAACTTAAGTATGAGCTTGAATGCATTTCTTGTAGGAAGATTCTTCCATAGAAAAAAATCTGAAATATAGTCATCTTAGGCCAAGAGATGGCAAAACCAGCAATCATTCTGAATCAAGAAGGATGTTGTTGTTGTGTTTTATGCAGCAGCAGGCTGAACAATGCCCTTTTCCAGTTGAGATTAGTTCAGGAGCAACAGCATTCGAATGAGTTATTTCAAACACATGCACATGTCGTTCCAAAAGAAAAATATCTACCCCTGGCTGTGGTCTGTGAAGCAAGATGGATTGCTAGCCCCTCGATAAAGCTCTGAGCTTCTGTTTAACTCAGTTCCTTTCTTCTTTGTTATGCTTATCTTCTTATGCTCTTATGCCTTGTGACTCCCTGAGGTGGAGCTAGTAAATATCCATGATCAGGTAAAGAAAGGAGAACTGTCGAAAGATAGAGTATAGGTTCTTGTAAACTCAGGATAAATTAACTTGACTATGTGGAAAGGAGGAAATTCACTGTTTAATGAACTGTTATCTTGGATTATTCTGGGTTAGGATAAATTGAAATTCCTGCATTTATCTTTAAATTGACCAGCAAAGGGCAAAACATGGGAGTTATTTTGCTAGTATAAGAGTTTTGACCTTAAATGTCCACTATGCTCCTCTGATTTTACCCTGGAGAGCAAAAGTTCATTTCTTTTTTGTGCTGCATGTTTTCCACTTCTCATTTTATAACACCCAACCAGGAATAATAATATATGACTATGCAAACACAAAGCAAAACTTTCCTTGGTGGTAGGAATATGAATGAGACACACTGTTTAGTGTGTACTACCTATTATGCATACAAATATATCTCCTGGAAATTTCTAGTCTCTTTTCAAGGCACTTTATAATTTTAAAAGGTTGTTTTTAACATACACAAGTTTGAACTCTGACTTTACCTTTTTGATCTTCTCTCACTAGTCTTCCTTATGAGCTGAATCTATCTGAACGTGGATATATGGAATCAGCCATTTAGAGCTTGTGTCACATATGTCCTATATGAGGACTATGTTTGCTTGTGAATTTTTTTATGCCATTGTGCCACCATGGGGAAGAAGTTCGCTATAGCCCACAGAAAATCAGCTTCCCTTGCTAGGATGGCCATTAAGGAAAACATATGGCAGAGGAAGTGAACTAAACAGCTGGGGTCAGGGTTAGTTTTCAAAACTGGTTTCTGAGGTGAAGTATGAAGAGGAAAGATCCCTCAAGGTATCCTCTCTAAGGAGCAGCATGCTCCTCTCATGGAGCATGTCATGCTTCCATGGCATGACACAGAGCACATCTGAAGGCTGAGAATGAAGGTCCATCCGCAAGGACTGAAGGGAACACCAAAAGAGTTCTGAGACTGTTAGGGTCATTGGAGGGAACGCAACATTGTTTTTGCATGTATATTTTACTGCCTTTGAAATTTGGGCAGTTTAACATTAATCTCTCAATCTGGAATTTTTTTTTTTTTTTGGTTCGTCTTGGGCTTCTTTTACCAAAGTGAAGCATAAAATGTTCCAGTACTACCTACCTCCCTCCCTCCCTCAATCCAGTTCAAGGATTCATCCCATTCAGGTAAATACCTCATAGTAATAAATTATAATTTTACAATAAACCAAAGGAGGCTGAAGAGTGCAAAAAAATAAAATTGCAATTTACTAGTTTAACCTCAGTCTTCTACAATAGATGAATTTCTTCTCATTTCTTTCTCTGGAGGGATGCAAATTGTCTATACTTGCACATAGTCTCTAGTATGTTTAATGAAGAAAAATCTGTTTATTCCCGGGTGTTGTCAGTTTATCTTGAACATCTGTAAAGCAACAGGCTATTACGTTTCTAAAAAGGTGTATGAGTGTCAGCTGCTAAATCCTGCCAAAAGAGGGCTGAAATTCGTTCAAGTTGATCCTTTAAACTACAAACAAGATAGGATCCATACAGTGCATGGTTTATTTTTGTATTTGATTAGTTTTTTTCATTTGTGGAAAGCATGGAGCTTTGTACCTTTTGTAAGCCTGCTGAGAAAGTGATTAAGACAATACAGATTTTACAAATGCAATACTGAAGGCGCTAAAACATCTTGGAAGTACATTTGCATTTTATTATTCACATTTCTGCTCTGCCTACAAAGAATACAAAAAGTATGTATTTACCATGGATTTATGAAAACAAATAAAAAAAAAGTCATTTAATCTATTTCTGGTTTGTAACACTTTCATAGAATTAATTTTACATGATTTTAAGAAGTTTTGAATGTTATAAATCTTCTGTCAAATACAGTATACCTTGTTCTTTTTTATGGAGTGAAAGATTTACATTTATTGGTTTGACTGGCTCTTGCATACATTTGTGATGTTCCCCCAGCATCACAGATTATTTTCTGAAAGACCCTTCCACATGTTGGACATTCCTATTACCTGTACTGTCACTGTGAAATGTGAAGAGAACTCTGTATCAAAAATTCCTTTCAATAGAATGTAGAGTGCAAGAAAAAGGAATTAGAAAATGAAGTAGGCTCTTGTACCTTTACTACTTATAGTGCTACAAGCATACATGGCAGTTTTGATGAAATTCTAATACAGATATATTTCTGAAATCTGCAGCTTGCTCTAAAATGCAGTCAAAAGGACAAATAAAGAGCAATGCATAGGAAGTAAAGACGTCAGATAGTACAACGCCTCTTTCTAAAAGCCTGCCTTTTTCACAAACCTTTTCATGAACTTTTTATGAAGTTTCTAGAGTAGACCAAAATAATTAGGGAAAAATGACCTTGAGTTTTGTGCTGTGTTCAGAACAGTCACTTGTCCAATCACTGTAGGAAAGGGTGGCAGACTGTGATTGATGTTTTCAGAAGAACTACAAAGTGAAGTATATGAATGGTACCTTAGCTTTCTAACCATGTATGACAAATGCGGGCACTGTGAGAAGCTCTTTATCCCCAGATGCTGTAAAAGCACATAGCAAATTTCATATGGATGAGACTATGAGAAGACTATCTAAAGAGCTAATCTAAAATCTCATTTTCAGAGTTGATTCTGGTATTTCAGAAGAGAACATATCCCTGAATATAGATCTTATATCAGGAGGATTAGGACGTCAGTGATTAATATGAATTTCATTTTTAGACACATCGTGGGATTTCTATGGCATATATAAAACACTGAACTTGTTGAACAGCATGTCCCTTTTCAATTACAGTTTTAATGAAGAAATTACTTTTACAAGAAAAACCTCTCATGAGCTTACTATTATAAAAAGATGCTTCTTCTGTGGCCCCCACCCCTACTCCCCCCCAATTTAAATCAGGTACATTTGGTTGTTCTTGATGAAACAATAATATTTTCATTATCCTGCCAGGCTGCACTGTATTTTATAACAAAGTGAATCAAGTCTTGTCTTCTCTACCTTTATTTTCCCCGTTGTAGCCCCATTAGTATCTAGGGAAAGGGAATTGTTTGAGACAAGTCTAGTGATGGGTTTTAGAAAAAAAATGCTGTTAGTTACCTAACTCCCATTCTGCCTCAAAAGGATTTGAGTATCCTGTCAGCCTTTTAACTGACATTTAAGTTTAGAGGCATTTGTGTGAAAGCTTTAAAAGTGAAGTTGGGGCTGGTGAAAGGATGCTATAGTGCTAAGCTTGATGATCTCTCAGATGGCAAGAAGAAAGACTCAGACCACCAGTCCACTTGCCAGCATCGCCACCGAAGCCCTTGATTTTCTTCCAGAGATATGCTATGATATTCCAGCCCCACCAAATTAAAATATGCTCACTGTTCTCTGGGACTCTTGGCTGATACTTTCCATAGCAGTACTAATCTGTGCATGCTCTTTATGCAGGCTGAAGGTACTCCTCAGAGGAAAAGAGGGGAACCCCCAGACAAGTTCATGTGTGCTGCCAAATAACTTTCAGAAATAAAAAAAAATTGTCTCATGGTAACCACAATTTCGGTCAAATTGTTTTTTTCGTTGGGGTTGAGTGGTTTTTTTTGAGTGGTATTTCTAAATATCATTGGATCTACATTTCACTCACACCTATGAAACTTGAAGCCTGACTTCTTAAAGTAGTTTGACTGAGAAAGGCATTACTAAACATATTGAGTATCTTACCTTCATGTGTGCAGTGAGTAAACTGATGGGAAGTGCAAAACATAAATTCTGTTGTTTTTCATTCATTGTAATTCCATGCATAAATGTTATTCATTCATTTATTGAGCCCATCTTTTCCTAGCCCATCTGGGCCTGAATCCTCCAGTTTTTCAATTAACTTGTAAGTGAAGATGGAGGATGTTTTCATGGGAAACATTATCACAAGTAAATGTCATCAATTTTATCCCTGATGAACTGTTCACTGAATTCTATGAATACAGCAAAATGAATGTTTGTGATCAATTGATTAGATATTTTAAGCTTTATTTCACTGTAAGAAATTTTGAACACTCATCTTCCCTCAAAACCAGAATGAATGTTTGAATGAAATATCTCTTTCCGTGAAATATTAATGGTAAGGATGTAGTACACCATTATAAAAGGATAAAGGCCAGGTTCCTGTGGTCAAAAAGGTATTGAAACTTACAACCGTCATTTCATAAATGGTGCTGGTGTTTGAATGTCAATCAACAGGGAGTTATGCTTCACATGTCTTGTTGATACATTTTGCTCAATTCACAATGTAAGAAACCAATGAAAATGCAGAACTTCTTTTCCACATAATGCACTGCAATTGCCTTTGAAAATACATGCACAAAATGCACACAAATGGTCTTTTATTTTACAGTTGTGGCCTCAGATGTAAATGTAGAATAGATACCACATATACAGAAATTCTTAGAAAATAATTTAAGCAAGTCCCTGGACTTCTTTTCAAATGTCAGTAGCAAGTTGATTTTTATGTGATAAATAAATAAATAAAATAGAAGAAATTATGCTTGTTTCAAAATGACCACTTCTACTTTTTTACTATGTAAAGATTTCTCTATCTTCAAACAGGAGAGCTATTTACATACACACTTTTTATGTGGGTAAAGAAAGTTTTTCTCTTCTACAACAGTTAAGAATGTGTGTTTTCAACCAGCCCTGTGGGCATGTTTTTCTTCTGGACTACATCGCCAGAAGTCTGCTCTGATGTCTCCCCACGGCTGTCTCCAGTGCATTATGGGGACCGTAAAAAACCACAGTGAGACTGCAGTGACTTCCATAGACTTGAGATGCCTGAATCATAAATTTCTACTGGTACTCTCCTGTTCACACTCTGGTACTCATTTTTATTGGGCTCAGGATGGATTAAGAATGGATTATGGGCTCACAATAAATTATGGAGTTAAAACAGCAAATGGCTCTTTAATGTAACTTCAGTACAACATATCACATGGTATTACTGAAATTTAACACAGTTTGCTCAGCTCATTCATGAGATGAAAAATACTTTTATAAATAACATTTTCTGTGGTTATTGTATCTCTCAAATGTGTATGCAAACTGTGCCAAAAGGTTGTATTTTCTTCTTTCTTCCTTCTTATATTATCTAAAGCCTTGAGTGCTTCTGAGCCTGACATGTGGAGAAACATCACTGTGTGCACTTCAGGTGTTTTTTCAGCATTCCCTGTGGTGCTCAGAAAAAATTCCATGCTGCTTTAATGGATGACATTTCTCTGTAAGGTTTCCTTGAAAATAACCTGTAGAAAATAATTGCTCCATCTTCACTCTGATACAGCTTCTGACAATGTGTAAATGTTCAGAAAGCAATTAGTAGTCAAGTTTGGCAGGAGGGAAGGGAATAGAGCTCTCTGTTGACTACATAAACAGAGAAAGTCAACTGTTTGAGTTTGCTGAAGCTTATGGAAGCATCTAGTCACACAGTAGACATGCTTAGAGTTGTATTAGATGTTAACACAGACATTAATTGTTATTCCTTCTTGTAGGAACATTAAATCAGCCTTACAAATTGTCAGAAAAATTTATTGACCTTAGAGTGAAGATTCAGGATGGATGGTTTTGACTATGAAAATATATTTCACATCAATGTTTAATATGAAAATATAATTTTTATGTCTTTCTATTCATTGAGTTCTTGGAAAAACCTTTTAGCTATGACCCCTCCCTCCATTGAAAGGCTTAATGCTGAAAAAAAGAAAATCAAATAAAAGGAATCTTAAGAATATATTTGTTAAAATAACATGTTTTTAATGTGATAGTTTTAAAATCAGTTTTATGACATAACGTGACTTGCTTTTTCAAATTTTGCCACTTAGGGTTGTCAACATCATATATTCTACCTACGTTACATTCTGACCTGACTGCAAATGAAGTGTTTCTTCCTTACAGACTTAATTATACATATACATAAATATATATGCATATGTATTTTTTAATCAATCGTACACATAGTTTTGATTTTGAAAAAGTTGTTTGCTGGCATATCTTAAATGCCATCCTGAAGCATTGATGAAAATATAAACTGTGTAATACTGAAATATAGATATAATCTGGATATAATTATTAATGTGTTAAATGGAAGCTAATGTCTTATCACTAGCTTCGTGTAAAGCTTTGTGATTAGAAATAATGTAATAAGTGAGTTGCTTAGAAATAACCCGGATGAAAAAGAGTTTCTGTAAAGAACAGATAGAATAATGTTGTGGAAAATTTCAAAATAATGGACAACTCTCAGACAGCAAGAAATCCTGGAGTCCTGTGGGTTTCTTGGGATTCTTTCATTAAAGTCAGAAATTCTTTAAACTCTGTAATAAGATTTGAGCCACATATTTGCTGGATGTCTTTGTGAATCAGCATTAGACCCTTAGTTTGGATAGCCATCAATTTCCACACACAACCCTATACTCTATAGGACTTTTTTTTTCTAACTTTTTTTACTTATTCCCTGTGTGTTCTGCCTGTGGTCTACCTGACTGTCTTCCTGAGATAACATGGGACATGATTCCAATGGTTTCTCTGCCTTTTGGTTTTGAGCTCTAGCTCTTCTCAGAACTGCTTAGATTTTCTGGTCATGTTCTTTTATTGTGAGGGGATTTTTTCTGACATAAATAAGTCTGGCTTGCTTTCTTTTCTTAATTTTTTTCCTAAAAGGAAAAGACATTGACAGTTTGTTGGTCAAACATGTCTTACTACTCCGAGACATTACATGTGTTCATTTTTCTGTTCTTGCTATATTTCCTACTCTGTAATCCCAAGAATCTTTTGAGGTAACTGTTTTTTTTCAGCTCTATATTCTGCTCTTTCAGGAATTTTTCTTTCCCCTGGAAGACTTCCTCTAACAATTTCTTAATTATTTCAGTGCACTGTCCCTCCTGGTGAATCCAGAGACCTTTCTAATACACTTGAGAGTTATTTCTCCTATTCTTTTCCTCTTCCCTTCACAGCTTATTAACTGCTAGCATATCTGGCTGATGTGCTTCATTTTGGGGCAGAAGCTTACTACTTACAACCCATTTTTCTATCCATGCATTCTTCTATCCATATACCTTAAATATTGCCCACTGCAACTCTGCCCATGCTAATCATGGGTTTGACTGCCATATTTTCCACTGCAGCTATTTCCTACCTAATTAATAAATGCTCCATTTATTTCCAGAGTAATAGCCTATTCATCTTCTGCTGCAGTATTTTACACTAATCCCATGAAAAATTTCTCTGTGATTACTGTGCTTTTATCAACACTTTCTTCATACTGTGCACTGTCTTCTGGCATGTGAAAACTCCTCCTCAGCTGGACTCATGATGGAGTTTCTTGCAGCCTTTGTTTATTTTCCAAATGTCAGGTTGCCACTTATGTTTTGGGTATTGCTACAGCAGAGGAACTTTATACCATGTCTGGCATTGATTCAGACCCTGAGCTCCACTTGGCTGTTTTGGTTCCTTTCTGTTACCAGTTACATCCACAGCATAAAACTATTGCCTGTTTTCCTGTATCATTCTGCTTACAACCAGGAAGGTAGAAGACTGGTGATCTTTTTTGATCAATACATTGAAAATATTCGATTAATTTTCTATTCTGTATCTTTCCTTTGAAATATAGTCCATGATCCCAATGATTATAGGGCATCTTGTTCTGGTATCCTTAATCTTTCAAGATTTTAAGACTGATATGATAACTTCAAACACTAATCAAACTTTTCTATTCATCACAAACATCTTGCATACTGTAACAACAATTTTTTTTGTTTGCAGTCATCACATATTCAGTTTCTAAATATACATTTACATTTCATCTATATACAGTATTAATTTCTTTCATATTTGTTTATAATTGTTTGATATTTACCCTTTCTGCCTGAGCCAAATGAAAATTATAAAACCCACCATGCTCTTCAGAAAAAAATATTGTGGGTAAATAAAGCATGAACAGCTTCCTTCTCTTTTTTTTTTTTTTTTTTTCCCTTTCTGGTAAATAAATTGCTTTTTTATCAAATATTTAAGTAGAGTCAGTCAGATTAGAATCCCTCCAATCTTCTGCTCAAAGAATTTGAAAGAAATCTTCTTCTAGTGTCTGTTGTCAAGCTGTTCATCACTAGTTTTCATTGGAGATGCTTCACAATGGGCTGTAAATATCCACATTTCCTTTGCAGTTCCACTACTAGAAGTACTTTCACAAGCCTGACTCTGTCTTGGCACACAGGGAAAAATCCGTCACCAAGGTCTTCTCTCAGGCATATTGTTGGTGACCCCAAGGAATCCCAACTGAGAAATCATAATGTTAATTCTTTTAATGGGACTTTAGACCTTCAATCGGTTACCTTCCTTGACCTTTACAGGTGACTTAACACTGTGCTTGCCTATTTAGTGATAGGTCCTTGCTAAACTCTTTTCTTGGATCACCCCCATGCTACAAATCTGTGAGGTAGCCTTTTCTCCCATGGCTGTTGCCATTGCTTACTGATGTTTATATTCACTTGCTCCTCCCTTTTTTTTATTTCCTGGTAGGAAAATTATAGAATCACAGAATAGTTAGAGTTTGAAGGGACCTTAAAGATCATTGAGTGACAACCCCCCTGCCATGTGCAGGGACACCTCCTACTAGAGCAGGCTGCTCAAAGACCTATCCAACCTGGTCTTGAAAACTTCCAGGGATGAGGCATCTACAACTTCTCCGGGCAACCTGTTCCGGTGTCTCTCCACCCTCACAGAAAGAATTTCTTCCTAGCATCTAATCTAAATCTCCCCTCTTTCAATCTAAAATCATTACCCCTCATCCTATCACTACACTCCCTGATAAAAGAGTCCCTCCACATCTTTCTTTAGGCCTCCTCCAGGTACTGGAAGGCTGCTATAAGGTCTCCCTGGATTCTTCTCTTCTCCAGGCTGAACAACGCTAACTCTCTCAGCCTTTCTTCATAGGAGAGGTGCTCCAGCCCTCTGATCATTTTTGTGGCCCCTCTGCTGGACCCATTCCAATAACTCCATGTTGTTCCTGTATTGAGGACTCCAAAGCTGGACACAGTAGTCTGGGTGGGGTCTCATGAGAACAGAGTACAGGGGCAAAATCACCTCCCTCAACCTGCTGGACATGTTTTTCTTGATGCAGCCCAAGATGCAGCTGGCTTTCTGGGCTGCCAGTGTGCATGGCCAGCTCATGTCATCCATCAACATTCCCAAGTCGTTCTCCTCAGGGCTGCTTTCCAGACATTCTCTACCTAACCTGTATTTGTGTCTGTGATTGCAGGCAGGTGCAGGACCTTGCACTTGGCTTGGTTGAACTTCATGAGTTTTACATGGGCTCACTTCTCAAGCCTGTCCAGGTCCCTCTGAATGGCATTCCTTTCCTTCAACATGCTGACCATGCCACACAGCTTGGTGTTGTTGGCAAAGTTGCTGAGGGTACAATCTATCCTACTTTCTATGTCATCAACAAAGATGTTAAACAGAATTGGTCCTAGTACCAACCCCTGAGGAACACCACTCCTCACTGCCTTCTACTTGGACTTTGAGCTGTTGACCGCAACTCTTCAAGTGCAGCCATACAGCCAGTTCCTTATCCACCAAATGGTCAATCCACCAAATCCATGACTTTCTAATTTTGAGACCAGGATGTCATGTGGGACCGTGTCAAACTGGTTACATAAGTCCAGATAGATGACATCTGTTGCTCTGCCCTTGTGTATCAATCAATGTTGTGGCAATATCATAGAAGGCCACCAAAGTTTGTCAAGCATGACTTGCCCTTGGTGAAACCATGTTGGCTGTCACCAGTCACCTCTTTTTTTTCCACATGCCTCCAGATTCCAGGAGTATCTCCTCCATGATCTTGCTCAGCACAGAGGTGAGACTGACTGGTCTGTAGTTCTCCTGGTTTTCCTTTTTTCCTTTTTGAAGGGAAAAATTAAATTAAATTAATTCAATCCTTCTCAGCTACATACCTGTTAGTTCTATCAATCTGCTTAAGTGCTTGTTTTATTGTCAATAGAGGAATGTATCTCATCCTGTATTTTTCTCCCATAAACTGCCTCTAATCCTGCAAGTTGCAGCATGTCAGTAAATCAAGGCATCCTTAAGAGGCCCAGCTAATTCCAGTGAGGTTTATGTCTCACAAAAGTAAGCATCAGCTTTCATAGAGCTTCGTGAAGACTTGTGCTGCATACACATAGCTAAGATGACATTATCCCTCATATCATGCCGAGTTCAGAAGTGGGATTTTACTTATAGCACAAAACCGAGAATTCTGAAAGTCCAGTGTATTTTCACTTAGTTTGGCTAAAAATATGTGCTACAAGAATAGCTTCTTACGTGTACTATATGCGTATCTGGGTAGAGGTATTTGCTCAGACAGAATCTGTGGAGAAAGGATGTGGAGAAGATGGCTTTGATTTCACTCCTCACACTCTCAATGTCTGACCTGACAGCTGTCAAGCTCTTTCATAAGGCAGGAACACTTTTTAAAGATTTGATATTTAAGCAGAAGCTCCCACTGATTAAACAGGATCTCTGCTAGCATACACTTGTTCTGTCATTCAATCCATACATGCTATATTAAAGTATCCAAAGTTCAGACAAATCTATCGGTCTAAAACAAGCGTGATGAGACAAAAGGTCTGGCCTGGCGCAGAAGCCTTAACTCCTACAAATGAAAGCACAATAAGGATGGGGAATATATAGAGAATTAGCATAGAATCCCTGTGTCTGCACTAAATTTTGCTTGTAAGTGTTGTATTAAACATTTAAAAGTACACCTTAAAAAATGCAGGGGGCTTTCACTGCAAAATTCTCAGTGACACTAATGGGCACCATGTGCCTCATTTCCCACACACAGCTTTGAACATCCAACCTGTTATATGCTATACAGTTTCTTGTGCATCTGTCATCATTATAACAACTCAGCATCTTCCAGTAGTGCTTTAAGCTTTGTGAATCACGTTTTTCATGAATGACATGTTCTTTTACTTATGCTTTTATTTGTTTCTTTATAATTTGAGGCTTTTAATTGAATTTTACTTGCCTGAAAGTGGCTAATTCTGTTTATTTTTCTTTGTGTTTTTTTTTTTTTATTTTTTATTTATTTTCTCTCTATTAAAACCAAATTAACTTTAGGAGTACCAAACTCTTCACTCTCAGTTGTTCATGGAAATTGACTGAAAAGGCTGAACATAAGAAATGTGTCTTATACTTTTGGTCAACAATTTTTTTTACTGTTCTTGAGAGGTCAATAAACCCAAGAATCCCTGTCTGGTGGCAGGGTGCAATATTGCCATATAGGGTTTTGTTCCCTATCCTCCCTCCTCAGGATTACAAGGTATTGTGATTTTATATGAGAGCTGTATCATAGATCATCTCAATTTGATATTTCTATTACTTAATTGGAAGAGTTTTGCATATTAATTAGTTCTACAAAAAATAAAGTAAAGCCAAGTCACATATGTGATCATGTTTCATTTACCAGACATATTGCTTTTCACCAAAATTCATAAAAACTCATATCTTGTGACTGTTTCTAATGGTCAACAAAAATATCTTAAAGTCAGTAATATTTTTAAATCAACTTTTTCTCTATTTATCCAATTCAAATCCTAATATGAAAATATGAAATCTTTTAAAAGATTTCATGACAAATAGTTTTTTTAAAAGAAAAAGGGGGGCTGTTTTGGCTTGTATTTTTTTTTGTTATGAGTGACAAATTGAAAGTTTTCAAAGATCATATGCAGGTCTTCCTCTACTGCCATGCAGTTATGTATGAATCCCAACATACAGGTAGTATTAAATGCGTTAAGATTTTATCAGCTGGCTGGGGCTGACAGTCTCAGCAGAAGACAATGAAAGAATGAAGATGTGTCAAGAAACATAAGTAAGAGGAAATGTCCTGTCATCTGAGAAATAGGGGACTTTGTAACAGCTGTGAGAATGTACTATATAGCAAGTGGTAACATATAGCAATACGTCCAGTGTTTATATAAAGATTTTACATGCATAAGGCAGCTGGAGTTTCAGTGATTGAATTTTAACAGTACCTGTATATCTTAAAATTTTCAGCCATCATTTGTTTGATACACACAAACAATTCCTAAGGCACAAAGGCTGTCACTGTAGCATTGAGACTGAGGTTTAAAACTGTTAATAAGATTTTAATCTTTTGCTACCTGAGTTGTTCAATTAATTTTTTCTTTGCTGTGAAGGCAATTCATAGAACTGCATCATCCTTTGAAGTAAAACTGAAAGGATACTCAACACAATAAGATCATATCCATATTTCTACCTAGTCTATGAAAAATCAAAATATTTACCTTACCTTATTAAAGTGTGAGAAAAGGAAGAAATAAGTAGCTAATATTGATAATACAGTAAGAAAGCAGAAAAGATATATGTACCCCAGATGACAGATTTTGTGAATTTGAAGATATATTTTTTTCACAGTTCCTATCCCCGCAATAGGCTGATAACCCTTTCCTACCTCTCACTCCAACAACATCAAAAACAATAAAAACCTAAGCTCTCAACAGCTCCAAAAACATGGTGGTTAAAAAGTATGCCCCTGGAAATCCAGCCTGGCATTTCAGGATGTGGATTTTAAGCATTTCTGGAACTGCACAGGGAAAAATAATTTTTCCAAGAAAGCAACTACCTTGTAAGTCTCTACTCAAGAATTAGGTGAACATAGCTGATGAATAGGATGGATTACTTCCAACAAAAGTGCCAGTTCATGTGCATCAAACAGGCCAAAAAGATATTTTCTCTCCCTTTATTCAGGGGATGTAAACTGTGCTTTAGAAGCAAAGCCTTTCCTGCATGGTGGGATGGAAAAGGATCCAGAACTTTTAAACCCAGGGAGCCTTTGAAAGCTATTTTAAAAATTGTTTTCTCCTGCAGGATTCTACTGAGCTTAATGAACCTAGTGGGCCTGGCAGGAAGTCCTGCTGGCTCCCACAGCCTGTGGGAAGTGTGGTTACTCTGGAGCTCATCCATCTCCACATCGCATCTCAAAGCAGCAGCTCCACCAGATGTGCTAATGGAGCAACTCTGCCAGCCTGGCTGTTAAGCAGTTACATTTTTAAATTCTTTGCCTGCCAAATTACCCCTGTTCACTTAAAGCTACACAGACACACACACACATGTTAACAGGCAAGTCACCTACAAGCCTAGCAAGCGTAACAGTGTAAAGATGAAGGCTTCTCAAGCCGTTTGTACATCCCTTGCAAATCCCAGTTCAAAGCAGCCATTTCATTAAATCTGTATAGAAAATATCTGCTTTACAGAAAGATCTTCTGTAATTATTTCCAAAACCATCACTCTTGTTGTTTGAATTCACAGGCTGATATGTAGCAAGTTGAATGGCTAAGAAGTAGGCTTATCATTGCTGCATGAATGTGGAATACAGAAATTTGAAAAGAAACTAATAAAAAAAAAATAAAAACAACCCCAAGCAAATTATTTAGGCTTGTAAATCCCATTAGAAGATGCTAATAGTCTTACTCTTTAATCACTGTAAGATTTTAAAGTCTTACATAAATTAAGTAAATCAGTAGGAAGTAAGATTAAATTGAGGTATAACATGAATTATTTTATTGGTTGTAAATTTCACATCAATATTGGCATTATCTAAAAGATATTTAGGAAGGCAAGAAGGTTTGCCATCATCTGCCCCAACGCTGAATGTAGGAAGCATAGAACAATTCAATGTAGAAAATGTTGTGTTACTGGTGCAAACCCGTTTGATCTGCACCTGTAAGCTCTGCAAGTGTCCTTGTCCTCTCAAGTTCCCTTGCTGCTACCTTGCCCTTTAATTGCACTACTCTAGGGTTTGGAATAAGAACTATGTATGAGCTAGACCTACCTCCAGTGGAATCAATATCAATATTTTCACTGATTTCAGTGAAGAACAATCAGGCTTTATGATATGCTAAAAAATTAGGAAATTTATAGAAACATATCTGTATACTGTGAAGAGTCACATATGTGCAGGGGGTGTCCAGCAGTATCCCACCAGTAACTTACACTCCATC
>JAOXNG010000012.1:113060586-113079447 GCA_028566535.1 Scolopax minor | reverse complement strand
CTCGACCTGCTGGCCACAGTTCTCTCTATGCAGCCCAGGATTCTATTGGCCCTCTTGGCAACAAGGGCACATTGCTGTCTCATGGAGAGCCTGCTATCCAGGCCATGATACTGGCATAAAAGAGAGAAAACATGTAATTAGTCATGAGAAGTACAGTAGCTGAAGTCAGTATTCCCAACAGCAAAGCTAATTAGTTATCTGGTGCCAAGAGTTCGTATGAGCATCTTGTTTTCAGAATAGGCTAATGCATATGTCATATTTCTACAGTTAATACCATGCCAGCATTTTCCTTCTCAGTGAATCAAAGTGACATGGCCCATGTTAAAACTTTGCTTATATAGTTCTAAGAAATTGAAACTAAATATTTGTTCATTTCTAAGAAATGAACAAATTACATTCTGTTGTTTTAAAGTGAAAACATTGTTGCCACTTAGCAAAACATGTAATTTCAATTTCACCATGTTCCACCAGGAAATCAAGCAGTTGGCAGATTTCCCATTTAGCTTCAAGAACATCCCAGGATAAACCAGATAACAGACAAAACTGGGGAAGAAAGGACAAACAAATGTGTGGTATGTACAGGGCACTATAATGTTGCCAGATCTAATAGCTAAGAGTTAAGAATTTATAATTATAATTAATCCGTAACTGAGCAAGGGATGTCACCAGAGAAATGTTTTCCTACTGACAGATTTTCATACTCAAGATCAAATGAAATTAAGGGAATATTTCACAAAGCCTTTCATGTGGAAGTTATCTTTTGTTTCACCAAAGTTCTGAGTATGGAATTTTTCCAGACTACTGAGTCTTTTCAGATAGATCCTTTTCAGATACAGTGTATTTGGCTGGTGTGAGTATAGAAGTTCTTAAGATGCGTTGCTTTTTACCAGACGATACTATGCTCTTTGCAGTGAAATTTCAATAAGGAGTCGTCTTAGACCTATCAGGAGTTGTCAGTGTGAGTTGTTTGGTTTTCAAAGACATTAAATTCCTTGTTTTAGTTGTCTGAATCTCTTAACAATTGGGTAAAAGGTTGGCCATTTTGGTACTTCAGTACCATCTTGATAGATTCTTATAGCATTGTCAAAAGCAAACAGAAAACATTTGAAGTGGACAACTGTACAACTTTCTCATTTTTCATTTTTTCACTGACTCTTATTATTTACTGACAGTTTTGTTTTTAAAAAAGAAGCAAATGGAAAAACCCTTTTAAAATACATAAATTATATAAGTTGGTGGAGTGCTTACAACAAAGTAACAAATTTGTTTAGTTATCTATAATAATTAAATTTATTAGACAAAAGGCAAGATTTTAGTTACACTTGCAAGGTATAAATTCAGGGATATGCTAGTGACTTTAAGCTAATAAATATAAACTTTGAAGAGAAAGAGCTCTGAATTTGGGCATAGAGCTCTCATGGGCCTCAACTAAGAAAGGACAGCAGCTGATATGTTGACTGATTACTTAATGCCATTTGAAAACCAAATGTTATAGTGTTTACTAAAAATTAGACAGAATTGCTTATTTACTAGATGTAGATGAATAATTCATGGAAATAATTTATTCACTGAATTTCACTTCTTTTTCAATATTGAGTAGATTGTAATTTTCTTGAATATATATTCATTAATTGAACAGTTTCAGTGAATAACTGTCCATTTTCTCAACAGGAGCATGACACAGGGAGCATTCAAAAAACAAAATAGGTTAGTTTTAATTCAGAGAAATAGATATTTTTTTTCTCATCTGCTGTATTCCTATTAAAATATTTCTTAGAACATTTCCCATTGAAATGAGAACTGAACAAAATGATTTCTGACAGTAGCCATCAACTTTTCTTGAAAGTTCCTTGCTTCTGTGAAAATGAATGTACTTGTTACTACTTCTACACTTAGAGCTGCCCTGAATAAGACTTACACCTTTTTTTCTTGTCACGTTTTCATAATGAATTCTAGTTCCTGGGTACCAAACTAAAGATTTAATCTTCTGGAAGACAAAGGATTAAAATTATTATATAACAAAGGTTTTGTAGCAACTCAGATTCATTATTTAGCTGGTTGTTTTCTTGCAACAGGTATTTACTTTTCTTTATCTAGTACCAAGTTTCTATTGTTTTCTTGGGCATGGTATTAATTTTTTCAGCCCAATTCCATTTTCATCTCCACATTCTATCCTCTACAGGTTACCACATGTGACTTAATCCATTGTTTTAGCTGACTTGGTCAAATTTGTTGTTGATCTTTTGTAGCATCATAATTTTTTGTAACATTATCCTTATGCTGATGCTTGAAGCAAGCAGCTCATGTAACAAAATGTAATCCTTCATTGTCTGCAATTTTATCCAAAAGATCTGAAACTGAAGAAAATATATGTCCTTGGAATTTGTTGCTCAGTAATTTTCAGGGGACAGAAAGTAGGGGATGATTTTGTTTTCCTCCTGAACGCGGCTCAATTGAGGGATTACTTTGAATCCAAAACCATTAGGCAGTCTAAACGGAATAAACTTCCAGTAGAAATTTGAGCCTTCTACTTCAAAAAAAGATCCTATAAGTGTTAAATAAATAATTGGGTTTTATATTTTAATTTTTTTTTTCAGTTTAGTACCTGAAATGAATCCTAATCCTAATATCTGTTCAGATATGATCAAATTTATTTTCTGAGTTTGCTGTACAGGGAAACAGAAAAGAAAAAACCACAACACTGTGTTATGCTAAACTACAAGCTTCACTCTATATAAATCATTTCATTTTCAAATGAAAAAAAAATCAATGAATAACAACCTAGATATACAGAGCAAGTGAAGGCAGTCCTCTAGGAAGTTATTGGAGATTATCAATAGAATGAAAAAAATGGGTCCTTTCTTTTAAGTAGGCCAAGAAAGCACGAGATAAGAAATGCTTACTGAGAAATAATGTATCTACTATGCATCCTAGTATGGAAACTGGAATAGAAATATCAGTCTTTTGACAAATCTGTGTCTGTTGGATTATATACTTACTAGTTATATCAAACTTTTCTCTAAATGTATGGCATTTGCGCTCCATGGTGGTCCCTGAAGTTTGATCTCTCTTTCCAGACGTACTGGAGCAGATCACAGCAGATTGTTGCTCACACATCCAGATTTTATTTCCATTGAAATCAGGACACAAGGAGATGTTGCTGACCAGGTTTCATTGTAATATACAAGGAAATAGTTCCCTGATTCCCCAACAGGAATACATGCTCTGAGATGTGAGGGAGACTGTTCATCCAAGTTTATGGAAACAAACTTCTATTAAAGTGACTATCTATGCTCTTCACTCTACTGCAGTGTATATTTAAAGACTTAGTAAAATGGGAATATGTGTGATGGATGCATGTGATGGATATGCTGATGTACATCCATATGTCCTGTTGTGGTTCACAATGGTCATAACCTCTTTAAGTTACTTTTATCCTAGTCTGAAAATGGGCTGCTCTGACTACTCATGTTTATCTATCTCAGAAAGTAAATTCAGAACTAAGTTACAAATATCTGACTACTCTGTTTTTTCAACAGAGCAGTATAGAAGAACCTGACGGAGGCATAGTGTGAGCTCATGACTTCTCACAGAGTTGAGCTGCTATGTCAAAAATAGAAATATTATCACCACAATTCACAATTACAGCAGAGAGGCCAAAGAAAGTTGATGGCTTGGAGACTGATGCTCCCTCAAGTACATGGCTCATTCACACAAGAATATTAGCAGTGCAGTACACCACCAGCTCTTCCATGAATATTTAGTAAGTAGTCACTATGGTATTTTGAAACAGAAACAAATACTTTTCTTCCAGCAATCCTCTTCCTCTACGAATCTTTAAAGTTCTTATTCATTTTTAAACACATAATAATGGATAGGCTTGATGATCTTAAAGTCATTTTCCAAACGAAATTATTATATGAGTCTATAACCATAATAAAATTTTATCTTTGATGGGGCCGATTGGCTTTGTTTAACATGTTTGTGTTGCAGCATCCATTGAGTGCAGTTTTAATATTCATAAGCTAACCTGCAGCAGGGAGCCTGGAACAATTACTCATTGCAAGTTTCTCATGGATTTCAGTGGTTTTCATCTACAGAGCAGACACACTTGGGTACAAAGCTATTGAATAATGTGTAAGAACTTATGAAGAAACTGATACCTGTCTCCCTGCCCTTCTAGAAGAGAATTTTCTCTCCCTTCTAGAGAGAGAGAGAAGGGATTGGATTAACACTGTAAGCCAATTAAAAATGTGTATTTTAGGTGTATCTACCACTGCAGAGCACCTAACCTTAGCAACCCCAGGATTTAACTAGAAACTATGGAGAAGGGAAATGTTATTAAGTCTATTTTCAGAACAAGAGTGCACCAGAAAAACTGAGCACAGAATAAGAAGGGACGTAAAACACAGAAGCACAAAGGCTTGCAAGTCTTCTGTACACTACTCACTTAACTTTGAAATCATGTATTGCCCTAGCAACATGAAATAAAACATAAAATGAAAGAAGGTAGATTTAGATTAGATATTGGGAAGAAATTTTTTACTGTGGGGGTGGTGAGACAGTGGAACAGGTTGCCCAGAGAAGTTGTGGATATGCAGTCCCTGGAAGTGTTCAAGACCAGGCTGGATGGGGCTTTGAGCAACCTGCTCTAGTGGGAGGTGTCCCTGCCCAGGGTAGGGGGGTTGGAACTAGATGATCTTTAAGATCCCTTCCAACACAAACCATTCTATGATTCTATGATTAACTTAAAAGAAAATGTGGAGAAGCACTGAATGGCCAGGCTACAGACTTTTACATACATTTAATGAGTCTTGAAGTGGGTTTGCTGTGTTTTCAAATAATTTTAAATTAAATGAAACTTGAATGAAAAAAAAAAGTATTTTGAATTCTGAGCTCATACAGATGATTGTGTTTTCTTTGCTTAATCTTTTGTTTAATTATCATAAGATAATTAAATGTGGTTAACATTAAATTAAATGTATTTTTGAAATAAACCAGGAAGATTTATGATTGGCAGAAGAAGGATGAGGCAGCAGTGGGAGAACAGCTGCTTTCTCTGTTTACTTTTCTTTTATGATGTCTATTACCTTAAGATGTCACTTTCTATTTCATTGTTGGATATGAGTTGTCACAAAAGCTTTATGTAACAAAAAATTGCAATGAAGGTGTACCATATGTATGCTTTCTCTTCATGCAAAGCCAATGCACCAAAGGTGACATCTCACTGCTTCTTGGCTCTGAAGAGAGACCTCTGTCTTCCAAAAGTCTCTGGACATCAGTGGGTATACCCACGTGCCTTCAACCTCTACTGGGCAAATTATTTTAGGAAGGAATAATTCCTTCTTCTTCCTCATGGCTGAGCAGAAAGGACACAGGATGCCCTTGTTTATGTTAAGAGTGCCAGTACAGAAAGGGGGATTTTTGTTATACTTTTAAAAGAGCGATTGATTAAATTTTGCATAGCAGATGGTCTCTTAGTATGGAGCTACCTGTTAAACTGAATGCAACTGAACACAGAGATAAGGGACATAAATACTTTAATACTTTAAAGATCAAGGGTTACTTTTTAATTTTTTTTTTATTCTGACTGTGATCTGACTACCTTAGTACAGAAATATATCTTCATGCATATAACTGTGTTGTTCAATACCAAATTGCACACTAATTGCATCTGCTTTCATTTTGAATATATTAAACTAGCTATTTAAAAACCAACTGGCAGATTTTAATGAATCCTCTCTATCCTTCCAGAAACATAAGTTGCAGTCTCTGAGGGGAGACAGCAGGCTGTGCCCATATGCTGCTCCCACCATAGATGGTTAGATGGCCTCAGTGACTCTGCCTCAGTGACTCTGCCTCAGTGACTAATCTGGAGCATACTTGAATTAATTTGGTCAGATTTCTCCCATAACTTCAGCAACAGTGACAGGATCTTTCTGAGGTGTTTCAGACAAAAATACCCACGTCTACAGCAGTTTGCATTTCCCATTAACAAATTCTCCATGATAGATTCCTATTAAAGGCAGATACAGTCTATTTTTCTTCCTTGAAGAAACAAAAAAAATTGATGTATTTGCATTCATGAAAGGAACAGAGAGCTGGAGGAGAGGACTGAGGACTTTTTTATTTCATCAGCTTTAGACTGTCTTCCAATCTGTCTGCCAGTCAGTGCAGGTCTGTATGACTTGCCTCTGTTATAGACTAGCGACGAGGAGGCAATTACATCTCAGAGACTAGTACCTGGAGGCACGTATCTCTCAGTGTGGTTTGTCAAATACACTATTCCTCGCTCACGGCGGTGCTTACAGGCACAATTTAGCTCACACCTTATTTGAGATGTCTACTGGGTTGTCTAGTCCTCTCCTGCGCCAACAGAAGAGGGCTCCCTTTCATATACTCCAAAATGCCTTGTCCATTTCCTTTTTGAACTTGACAGGGCAAATTACTTTCTCAGTTTTGCACACAGTTCTGGTCAGAATAATGAACATTTCACTTTTCAGTCAGTCCTCATTTGGATGCAAGCTCTGCTCCCAAGATGTGCATGGCTGATCTTGATTAAGATATTCTTCTCTTTTTTACATACATAATCCTTTGAAGTTCCATGCATATGGGGAAAGAATAATATTGAAGTGGAGATCTGCCTTGCAGATCTGAGAGGAAAATTCCAGCCTTTTGATTAGGATCATCCTTTTCAAAAATGACATAAGCAATTCAGTAATATATATTGTATCTTCTACAATAAGGGACAAATTTTGCAGTCACTCTTACGGGATGGGCTGGATTCTTTCATGCCTAGACTTCCTGAACCCTACTTACTTGATTCAAAATTACTGTTTATAAAGTAAATTATTTCATAAAAACAAAAATAACATAAGCTGGCTCACTGACTCACTCAGATTATGCATTCATATACACAAAAATGGATGTGATATTTTAAGGGCTGATTTCAGTGTATGCTTATGTGTGTGAGAGGGGAACTGAAACAGAGAGGAGCCTGCCGAAGCTGTGAAATGTGGGACAGATATATAATCCATTAAGAAATTCTGAACTTTGCTCAGTCTTTCTATTTGGTTTGGAATTTCATGAACCCATTTAGCTGAGGTGGATTGGCTCCAAAAGGATATTGAAAAGGCCAGATAAAAATATCTCCCACACTAACAACCATCAAAGAAGTTACCTTCACATATGTATCAGAAAGAGCATTTACACATAGTTGTATCCAAAATCTCTTCATGTTGCCCAATAAAAAGAATCATATCACACTTTCTAGAATATGCTGAAAACAGATACGAGTTAATTAACAATTTTTAAGATTGTTAATCACATTTAATAATAGCCTTTTCTCTATTGTCAATATTTAATATAAAAAAGATAGTCTTGGTTTGAAATGTGGACTTCTGATGGCATTCAAGAAATATTAAAAATTGCTGTGCCTCCTTCTAAATGATAAAAAACCAGACTGTCTCTTTTAAAAAGAAGGCTTTTGGAATCTAAAGGACAATACTAGCACACTGTCCCTCTCATGAGAACAATATCAGCTTTCCATCATCTATGAAATAAATCCTAACATTGACGTAAGGAAAGAAGCTTTGGGAGCTGTAGAAGTTGTTATCCTGCTGCAGGAACTCAACATATGGCTTTTTCATCTGAGTCTGGACGTGAGACTGGTTGCTGCTCACTCTCTCAAGGCTGTGAATGAGGGCAGGGGAAGCTCCAGCAATCCAGTCCTTTGCCTCCAGCACACCAAGGCACAGAACTCTGTCTGAGTAGGGTCTCCTTTACCAGAGTGGTTTCTAGCAAATATGTGATCTACTATAACCAGCTCTTTCTCACCTCTAGGCAAATTCGGAGAAATGAAAATAACTGCTACCACTTTCACCACAGAAAAAAAAATCTTATTGAATAAACAAATCAGTAAAACCAAACCAGCAAAGCTTTTGGTTCATAAAAAAACCCCACACATTTTCTGTTTCTTCAAACATAGACATTTTTATAATCAGGATGTGGTATAGAGCTACTCTATATCTTATACAGATAGTCACAACCTCAAAGATAAGACTCTTACAAATATTCAGGTTTCAAACACTTCATGTCTGTGTCTATCATCTTACCAAAGGTTTCGCACAATTCAGAAGAAAAACACGTATTTCACATTCTCATAAAAAATAATTTCTCTGAAAATTCAATCTCAAATTCAAAGAGTCCAGAGGGAATGCTGGGAGATGCTTTCCCATCACTTCTGTGGGCATAAAGATGAGATTATATTCTGCAAGAATTCCAGTAAGCAGAAGTCCATCTGTGGAACATTTGATAATAGCCCTTTTCCAGAACAAAGTCAGGAGCAATAATAATACAAAAGTATAAAAATAAATCAAGAATATACAAAGGATTTTATCACAAGTTCCATGTGTGGTTCGGTCCTTGTGTATCTCTGATAAAGCTGCCCAATACCATATTTTCAGCATTTGTCTGTAAATACTTGAATAAAAAAATAACAACTGGGTTATGAGCTGCTTTGTTGAAGAAAAAGAATTTTCATGTATCACTTTTCCCTCAATTGTGAAAAAAAGACTAAAATCTTCAAGAGCAACTAATAAATCCTGTATTTTTACATGTATGGTTTCACTGACTTTGTTTCTCTACGCTTTTTAACTGCACTTGAATAAATAACAGTGATGCCATACATATACGGCATTATAATGAAATTTGAATATGTTTCCATTTCCCTTGCTCATCACTGTTTTACAGCTGAAATCACTGGAATAAACTGGCTGTTTTCCAGCTATTAGTAAAATCCCTCCAGCAACCTCACTTCATACAGACCTTGAAAACAGCTTCTGTACATGTTCTGAGATATAAATCTATTGCTACGTAAGGAAAGATGCTGGGGTTATTTCACTATCTTGAATGCTAATGGCCACAACAATTAAAATGCTGCACACAACACACATTATGCATAAGTCCACTCCACAAACAGACACAAGACTTATTTGTGAATTGCAGTCACTAGTTTCATAGCAAGCCAATATGTAAATAAAGTAAAAATGCATTATTTATCTGGTGCTTGCCAAGCCAGGTAGGGAAATGTAATTTACAGTATTCAGTCCCAGATATGGATTCTTTTAACTGACAATCACAATTAAAGTCTATTATTCCCCTCATTTAAGTAGCCTGAAATGGTTTGTTTTTCATATTTCAAAATGGCTGAAATATATTTGTTCTTTTTTTTATTCTCTGTGTAACACTAAACCAGTGCAGTAATAATGTTTCTTAAGAATATTTTTAAAGGTGAAAATTTCATTAAATACATGCTCTGCATTAGTATATTAAGAACATTCCTCTGTCATTGTTCTGCATTAAGAACTTTCATGTTCTTCTCAGAGAGGAAGAGATGGATTTCTTTAAGCTGTCGATTTTCTCAGTGTACTAAATTCCACGGGCAAAAAAGTACTTTCATTGCCCATTTCTGGTAGTAGTTGATAGTTTTTATTGACTTATGTGTGATTCTTTGGGAGCGCTAGAGACAGTGGGAAAACCAGTGTGCTTTGGGGTGGTTATTTACATGTTGGCTTTTTTTAATTTTCCCAACAAAGTGACCATGAAATGGCATGTCTGAACCCTACATTTGTGTTTGATGTCTGCTACCATGGTGAACAAAAGCTTCTTCTCTGAGGATCTAGACCTCAAAGCAGACTTTACTAACCAAAGGAAACAAAAATCTCCTCAATGTGGACTTCACAGAAGAGTGTGATTATTTTAAAGTCTGAACAAATTATGTCATTTTCAACAAACTCTGAGAATTTTCCTGAAAAGGTGACCTGAAAGAGCTTTCCCTTCTATGGTTTTCATTTTCTGTTACTGTCGTCATATGTTGTTGGGTTTTCCCCTACTCCCCTGTCCATGTACAGGACACTTAGATATGGTAGCATAACAGTCTGTCTGCAATTTAAGTTTTAACTCATCAGCTTCATCTTTTTATTTATTTATATTTTTAATTGATTTTTTTTTAAGATTAGAAACTGAGAGTTTAAGGATTGTATGGCTCAGTAACTGGGTTCCAGCTCCAATACCAAAATTCATAAAGTCATGAAGCTCGTGAAGAAGAAACAAAGGTCAAGCAAATGTCCTATTTATTTTCAGAGTAAATTTTGCAAATCAGAACATGAAATGTCTATATAAGAAACCTTATTACCCAAAACCACTTCATTTTAAACATTTATCCTTGTGTACTGCAGCCAACATGGCCATTAGTAATGGCTTTCAATGAGATGTGTTACATTAGCAAATCATACTTTTTAAAAACATGTAGGATTACATTTTTGTCATTCTAATGATTTATCTTTTTTTTAATTTTGGTTTTATTTCTCTTTGATGCTAGTTGCTGCCTTTTAGCCCTGCTCTTTTGAGTGCCTCTGCTTTGTGACTTGGAGCACTGCTGATTAGAAGAGCAGGAAAGAGGGAAATGGAAAATGAAATCATTTGACACAACAGGATGAATTAATTCAAGGTGAATTTAAGTACTGACCTTCGATTTCAACTCATTCAACAGCAATGTGCATATTATAATTTCTTAGTGGCAGAACCAGACAGACAAGAACAGTGCCATCTGTTAGAGTAAGAAATCATGGTTTTATTCTTTTCTCTTTCCCCAATGTTAAATGATTTTAGTTGCTGCTTTGGAGCTCTGAAAAGGTTTCAGACTGCTCAGTATCAGCTTCTCTCATACAGGAATTCAAATAAAACCTACTCATTAATTGCTTTTGAAAACCCAGATCAGATTTTTTCCCCTTTTTTTTTCCTTTTAAATTATATTTTGACAAAAATCCTTTCCACGACAGGCAGATTTTCATAGACTAAAAGCAAAAATGTTGGAAGTTCAGAGTTTGGGGTTTTTTTTATTTATTTTGTTTTGTTTTTTAAATTTTGAGTGTTTTAAAAAGGAGTGCCACTAAAGAAGAGGAAAGGAAAATTTCCCTGGTATCACTTTTTGATTGACATTTTTTTGCAAGGCTCTGTTCATTAAAACTTGCAAAAACATGGGCTCCCTAAAACAGCTATAGAAGTTAAAGAACTGTTTGGAAACCCTGTAATTGGAAATGTCTGTAAGTTTCAGAATATGCTGCTCAGCTATCACTGAGGTTTGCTGCTTTCATTGTACTTTAGTCTGCCAGCTGTATCTGATCCAAAAAGTACAGAAACAGACTTGTTTAAACTCAGCCATTGTGTAGTGTTTGTGATGGGTGCATAATGAATTCTGAATGCAAATATATGCTGTACAGTGAAATACTGAAAACCTGTATGACAAGCAGTAGAGCTGCACAACACAAAATATGGTTTTATAGCATAAATATTCACTTGTGTCAAATATATAGAAGTTGTTCAAAACAGAGCATTCTAATTATGCACAGTTTGTTACTCACTCAGTCTCAGTTATTTGAACTCCTTCCTTTGAATCATTTGACCTTAGCTGCAAGAACAAAACAGAAAGAGTAAATATGTGACTTGTAAGAGTCACACCCCAATTCTGTAGCAGCAGAATATTTTCCACTTAAATTTGATAAATTTGACTTCCTGGAATCGTTTGGAGACAGCAGGGAATTTATTTGTGTTTTTTGTTTGTGCGTGGGTTTTTCTATTTGTGGTTTTTTTTTTTTTAAATCTGAATCAAGTAAAAATGCCAATCCCTGAAAACGAAACGGTGTTTCACATCTGTAGGAACATGAGCAGCACTTATCTCAGGCTGATTGATAATGTAAGGTAAGCAATGGTACAGAAAAAGGCAGGTAGACACATAAGGCTATGGTTCGTGTGAATGACTCTGTAATTTAATATGCAAGAGGGCCCAAACATTATTAGAACCTCAAATAGCCTCTTCTTCTCTCTTGAATTGGTAGGCACACTGTGGGTGCAACTGATGTGATACAGTTTTCTAGCTATTTGACTGCTACTGTGGCATTCCTCTGTATTGCTAACATGCACTAGTTGTGCTTATAGTTGTTTGCAGCTTCAGATCTTGAGCTTCAAATTTATGCCTTAAAGATATTTTATGATACTTTCTGGAAAAAAAAAAAAAAAGCGCTTTAAAGAGGGGAGAAGCTCAGTTGATCTGTTCAACTGTACATGAGTATGAAAGGAAGTAACAACTCACAAAATCATCTTTTTCCGCCTGCTTTTTGATTATAAATGGCCTTTAGTTTAACAAGTGTTACACAATAATGTGTCAATTGAGCTGGAGATGCAGTTCTTAAAGAAAATGGAAATGGACATCAATATTTGAGAGTCTGACTGAAATGCAACCTACAGAATATCCTAGAGATAATAGAAAAATCAAAACAAGAAAATAAGACCGCAATGTTGCTCTGCAGAATTTCTTGTCAGCAGTTTGGAACTTTACCAACTACGTTCAATTCAAACGCCATGAGTAACCTCAGCTTTTTACCTCTCTTTGCAATTAACAACCCAAACCAGAAAGAAATGAAAACAAAGCTTGTCTGGTTGTTAAATGACAGACAGACACCACACACACATAGACTCCCTAGCAATTATCTGTAATCAATGACACAGAGTCATAGAGGTTCAGATTCTGCCAGCTCTTTATGTTCAGATACCTTCAAGGTTATGCTGCTGTGTTGCAGGGTGTGAGAGTAGCTGCTCCAGCGTTTTGTTGAGTGCCTTCTACAGGGCAAGAGTATGTCTACTGGAACTGACAATGTCTCTTTGCTTCCTCAGGCATTAAGGTATGGAGCCTTAAGTATAGATGGACCAGACAATACAAAAATTATACTCACATTTACATTTCTAGAAAATAAAATTAAATTAAAAAAAAACAAAAACAGAAAAATCCACCAGCCTGTTACATGTCTAAATATTGGCAAAGTTTACAGTTTTTCATTGTTGTGCCTAATTTTCTGGGTGGTTAGCTACTAAGCAGATTTTAGGTACATTTGGCATATACAAGAACAGAAGTCCATTTTAAATGAGTTTGAAGGTGTTAATGTCAAAACATGCAAACTCACTTTCTGAGATATTGGTCCAGATACAGGTCCTTAAAAATAGATAAATGACATATAAAATTCAATCTGTAGCTATAATTTACTGGGGAAAAAAGGCTTCTTATCCACCAGAAAGCAAAATCATCTTATCTTTTATCACACCCTCAGAAACAGAAAAATATATTGGAAATGAAAGAGATTGTGCTGTATATGTTGACGGTCAGGAAAGCCATCTCTAATGAGTCCTCTGAAGGATGCACTCCAATATATAAGCCTTTCTCAGAAAACAATGTTTTCCAAGAATTTAACAAATTACAGTAATTCCAAACCCTTCTTGTGCATATTACATAGTGAACATGGAGTGCTGAAGTAAGACTTAGAGAAGGTAATGGCCAAACATTTTAGTTAATTTGATAACTAAAACTTCATAATATAATTACATGCCTGGACAATTTTGAGTAGGATTAATATATAGATATGGAACTTACCCAGCCAATGGAATTGTTGTCTATGCTGTCTCAGAAGTCTATACCCTATGCACCAAACTTAGATGATCATGACCACAGAATGAACTTTTCTAATTGAACAATTTCCAAACTGTTTGCGAATGATGCACTCAGTTCTAATTGTTGATGTTATACTGCTTCTGCACTAAAACACATACTTAAGTCTTCAAAGCTGTCAGAATCAGCCTCTTTTCCTGAAAATCAAATTCACTGAAAAATACAGTAACTTTAAAAAAAAATTGAAATGCCAACTGAACCTCACATTTAATCCTGCACTTTATGCTCCTCTCCCCCGTTAAGGGGCTGAAACCGTAGAAAACATTCAGGGCTTGCTCATGTGGATATTATGTCTACATTCAGTGTTTTGCTGTAAGTTAAACCTACTTATTCTAGATAAGGACTGCAGAACAAGACTCTGGGTGTAACACTGGTTTTTCCCAGTACATACAGTGATACAGTGATTTTACAACATCAAATACTCTCCTTTGGAAATGCTCACTTTTCAGAGGCTACATTAGAAACTCAAATCATCCATTTTACTAGCAATTGCTTCCCAATTTTACTTTTACTCTTTTGCTTTCCAGGCAGATATTTTCTTTAGGCTTGATTTAACATGTGAGGGTGTGTGAAACCTTGTGTTGATACCAACGCAACCCTAGTCAGAGAATGGGACTTGAAATTCTATTTATGGTGCATGCTTTTTCTCATCTTTCACAACAGTTCCCAGTGACATACTATCTCATTTTCTCTTATAAACTGTTTTTGTGGTCATAGGAAGCATTCAACCACAGGGCATTTTGCCCTCTTTCAGCATAATTGTTACATTCCTTTCCTAGCAGGTCGTCTATTCCAACATTTCTCTTTTGGTGTTAGTTCCTCTCATTTATTAATTTATTTGAATACCTAGAATACTTTGGCATCATCTTAGTACAATATTTTTTTTCATTTTTTCCTCCAGAAAATACAACAGTTTCTGACCTTTTCCTCCTTTCCTATCCCCAATGTGTTCCCAGACAAAGACATTTTTCGCTGTATCTCAGTGATATGCACATGATTTTTGTAATTTTGCATTTTCTCTATAAATGCTTACTGTATTTATTGCCATGTCAGCTTACACCCATACAAATTTTTACAATCTTTTTTTTCTGCACATATTACACATTTTAAATTTAATACTATATGTAATTTTAGATCATTTTAACATCTTACTATAATTAATATATAATATAATTGCATGGTTTCTTAGACAGCTTATTTGTATTACCAGTACTTTTCACCTTACTGTCTCATTATTATGATAGTCATAATAATATGTTATTTTTGTTATATTTGTATTTATTTCAGTATATCCATTGGATTTCTCTCTACGAGTCTGTACTTTCTATTCCTCATTTTTTTGTAGGAAGCAAAATAATTATTGCTGTTGGAATTCTGTTCTAGGAATGCATACAGGTTATTGGAACAGAATTGCTTCTAATTTAGAGTAGAATATTTCCTCCTGCTGCTAAGCCTCCTCTTTATCATCTCCAACTGGTAAAGTATATTTTGAGTTTTTTATGGAATTGGCAATGGTGTTAGTCAGTATTTTCATCTGTGTAATGGAGATTGGACTCTATCCTTAAACCTTAACAGTACATTACGTGTTCATCTCTTACGTTCAGTGCATTTTCCCCAAGACATTAGCTGCCCTCTTTTCTCTTTTACTTGTTGCATACTATTTCTTTTACTTCTGTGTTGTATTTCACTTAGCATATAGCTTTGGATATTCATTATTTTCAGATTTTCAGCTGTAAAATTCTTTCTCTCAGTCCTATGCCTAATGAAAGCAAGTGTTTATTTAAACTGGCTATCAAGTTGTACAGGCCATAGTTTTCAATCGCTTCTTTACAAACTAGATAGCACTGTCCATGACTATTTTTCAGAACCTTCATTTTGGAAATGCTTTAATCAGATCTATGAGTTTACATTATGCTGCACACAATAATCTTACTGCAAGCAGCCATATCTTAACCATTGTCCAGAAAATGTTCTGTGATTCCGACATTTTATCTAGAAGAAAAGGCTGTCTCAGAAAATGAAATGCAATATCTTATTTGTTTACAAAGCAAATGCCAAGCAGTTACACTTGTGCCATAGAGCTCAAACAGAAAAGTCAATTTGCCTAACCTATATCTAGGAACACAGACATGGGGGAGTGTCAGAGGGCAACATGAAGGACATAGCAAAATAATCCCTGCATCAGTTGGCCCAGACACTCCTGTAGGATAAAAAACAAATGAAAAATAAAATCTGAATTATCCAAGGCAATGGAATGGGAATGAGAGTCTTGCTGTGTGGAATACAGAACAGGTAATGGTGAATTGTGGAACATTTCTATTGGGGGTGTTCTAGTGAAGATGTGAACTGCGCAAGTGAAAATGTAATACCCATTATGCTTATCTCTTTTGTCTTACATAGTTCATTGCTCCAGCAACATCCAAGCTGTAGGACATTTGCATTTTCTTCTGTTTGACTAGAGGACAAAACAAATACATGCAAATCAGTGTTCTTTTTTGGTTTATTTCTGTTTTCTTACTATTCATTTGTCAATAAGTCAAATAGCTTGACATTTTGACAGATGACATCATATTCTTATGGGCACAAGTCAACTGATAAAAAAAAATAATACCTGACTTTCACAATCTTTCAGTTAAGATTGCTCTGAGAATAAATAAATCCATGACAGTCGATTATTACAATTTCTACAGATGAATTTACTCCTATATTATTCAGGAATTATGTAATGTCATTCCTGTAAATGCCAATATTTTCTCATGGTGTTTGTCCTATGACTCTGTCCTTTGAAAAAGGTTCAGTTGTATACTAATTGTATTACAAAGTTTGCCTGGAGATGGTTTGCAAATACAATCTAGTTTTGCTAAAGAGCTTTTTTTAAGAAAAGATTGAGAGATGCAAAACACACAATTTATATGTGCTACAATATCACACAGGTTAAAAAAATCATTTTGGGTGTAGGAGAGAGATTCTTTTTGGATGCAGGATACCTGAACTGAAAAACTAGATCAAGACCCATATTTCACAACAATACTGTAAGTACTGGGCTGGAAACTGTTCCTGCCTTCATGTATATTCAAATATTCTTGCCAAGGCATCTTTGTCATAAGCTCCAAAGCTGTATCTACACATCATTTGATGACACAATACATCTGGGCCTGCTGAGGAGAAGCAATTTTTCAGTAGTTGCACCTTTTTGCCCATACAAAGTATTCCCAGATCTTATCTTGACACTGTGCAGGGATCTGGTGGTGGGCAAGCGTTCAGTTCTGGGGAACTGGAAACCTTCTTGTATCTCCCAGCAGAGGAATAGACCCCTTTTGCTAAGAGTGATAACCCCCTTATCCCCTGCCCGGTTACACAATTGAAAGGTTTTATTCCATTCTTTCCAGGATACACTGAGTTGGGGATCTGTCAATATCTATTTTTGTGTAAGGACTTACTGAGTCAGAGAGAGAAAACAATTGTGATTAAGATGCTGTACAGTGCACCTGAGATGGTACAAATTCTTGGTGCCTCTTCAAGGAAGAGTTTGTGTAATTATAGGAAGTAGTCACTCAAAAATATATAAAGTATTTGGGAAAACAGAACATCTTGTGTAAAGATTCAGAAGATACATAAAGATTCAGTTTCTTTCTTCTGTTGTGAAATTTATTTTTTAATTAAAATTCAGTTTGAACTAAACTGATTCTTTCCCCTCCATTTTTCAATTTCATAGCTCAAACACAAAATTAGTTATTCACAGTGATTTAGTCAGAAATTATTAACCAGGAATAAGGTAGTTCAAACATGACTGATTTTTGCAACCTGGTGTAATTTCCCTTGCACTAATTGCTTTTTCCTCCCTTCCTTTCTGATCTCTCATCCTTTTCCCTTGAGCTTGTCTCATTTTGCTTCTCTTATATTTTTATGTAGCCTATACAATCATTACTACAGCTTTTATAACACAGTAGAATCTCAGTATCTTCTACCTTCCAGCCCTGTGCAATTGATTTTTTTTAATCTCTTTTCTCTTCTTTTGCTCACTCAAGTTTCCTTTTCCTCTCCTTCTGGTTCTTCGCTTTCTTTATCTCTTATTTATTTTCCCTCCCCCGCTGCTCTTCAGCCTCTCTGGTTACCCACTTTCACTTTCTCATCACTCTTATCGTTCCACTGATTTCTACCTCATTCTCCAACCCACTCCTTCTCTGTTTTTTTTTTTTTTAGTTGCTTTCTCCAATGCCTCCTGGTGTGCCCTGTAGCTCCTCTGCTTTAAATTCTTCTCCTCTGCTGTCTACTTTCCAGACTTTTAAAAAGTGATCCTAAAACCCTGCAGCCTTTATAAAATAGAGCATTTTCCAACACAGTTTCTTTTTGTATTTCCTATTAGAACTGTCTTCTCAAAATCAGTGCTTTGAGAGAATAAGAAAACAAGTTTCACTGCAGCTGCCAAATATAGAGTAACCTCACACAGCCTGAAAGAATTACCCCAAATCTCTTGTTATTTTTTTCATCTCCGAGAAAACAATTGCCCATAGTCATTAGAATTAAAAAGGACAATAATGATACCTTTTTATTATTTTTTTCATTCCTAACTGAATCTTAGACTAAAAAAAATATTTTTGACCATAGACAAAAAGAATTATTAGAAACCAAGCATCCTCTTTCTCTTATTAGCACAGCCAAGAGCCAAAAAATATTATTCTTGTTGTTGGAACTGATATGAACAATTACATGTAAAGATGTATCTGTTCACTCCAGGTCATTCCAGTAGAAACATTGATTATCCAAGTCATCACAAAAAAATGCTATTCATTACTATGCCTAATCTTTATTAGAGCTTGTACAGCAATAGTTTAATGTAAATATACAGTACTGGTAGTGTAAACAGACTGCAAGCAATGTCAATACCGTCTTCAAGTACTGCTCTGCAACACATGGAGAGTCAGCAAAACAGCAAGTTGAACTTGTAAAGCTGAGCAATTCACATCTCAGAACTGGAATATACAAAGTCAAACAATTCCTACTTTCTCTTTGTCTGCCCCTCCCTGCAACATTTTCTGTCTGCTGATTTACCATTAGAAGTTAATTTTTTTTTAGGCTTTAAGATAAACAAAAAGTTCACCCTTACCCTCTGGGCCTCTGTTGTCATTTGCTCTGTGGGCTATTACATTGCTCACAGATCATAAAGTGCATCTTCAGTCACAGCAAATACTTTTGTCAAGAACCTGAATCTGCACATTTCTGAGAGTTTCTACTGTAAAAATACAGTGAGTTGGGGAACAGAATTTTCATGCCGGCTTCCTTGGTGCCTGTTAGGTATCCCT
>JAOXNG010000012.1:113041979-113052694 GCA_028566535.1 Scolopax minor | reverse complement strand
GCTAGGAGAAAATTGACTTTGCTACAGAAGTAAAAAATTCACATAATTCTTAATGTCTGACTACCCAGTCATAGTTTTATTTAACCTGCACAGCCCTAAATAGTTAGTGTGTAGAAGACAAGAAAACATTTAATTCCCACAGCAATTGAGAGCAAGAAAGGGTTATAAATTACCAGGGGGTGCCGAGATCTGCAACTAACCCTTTAACTTCTGGTTGGATAGACTGTAGGGCACATTAGCAAAGACAATTTGTACTGGGAAGTGTAAGTTTAATTTGATTCTGATTTAAAGCAAAATAATTGCATGTAAGCTCATAGTATTATACAACCCATGCATAAGAATTAAAGAGCTAGTTATGTAGAAAGTTCAATTGTTAGTTTAGAGCCTTTGGATTGTCTAACTGAAACTGGGTTTATTACATGCAGAACACTCCTGATCAAGCATGCACGAATGTCTTGGCATGCCTCTTACACAGGAGGAATATAAAATGGGTGGGTTTTTCTATAAACTACTCAAAACCTAATTGAAATATTAGGCAGGAAATAAAGTAGCCTTTCTCGTTTACAGCTATTGGGTATGAAAAGTAGAGACAGGTTACCAGAAAATTACTTTCTTGACCCCAAATTTGTCAAATTCATAGCTACAATTGAAATAGGAAACCCTGTTGTGCAATCAAGGCACAGAGTCTGCAATTCAGAGCACCTGGCAGGTGAGTTGCCAAGGATCTGCCTGGCTTTTCGGATAAATGAAAGAAATCTATGGGTTTTCTCATCCTTTTCCCATTTGTCAATAGTTCCTAATGGGATGTATATTTGATCTGGAATTGCAGCGACACAGAAGCTTTAAATCCACAAATAACTCCTCACAAAATTCCACACCATGACTATTCTTTCTCAATAAGGTAAGAAGCTAAGTGTGTACTGCTGACTTTTGAGGTTTTCATCATATATTGGGAGCGTCTACTTGCTGTTCAGGGAAGCAAACGTAAGACATAGCAAGAGTCAGGAGCTCAAGTCTGTTCTCCCCACTATAAGCATCTAGCATGTTAATGTGCCTGAAAATTATAGTAACCTCATAACCCCTTTTTGATTTACCAAAAATCCCCATTATCCCAGAAGCCTAAATTCAATAGATTTCAGTTTTTCTTCATGAGGTGTTTTTAAGTCTGATAATTTCACAAACATCAGCAAGTTTGACTGATAGTTACCTGAAAGAAAAGTGAGTAACTAGTAAGATAAACTGGATATCAATTAGTGAGGACTGGCAGATGACAACTGAGCACAGGACTAGCAGTAGAAAACTGCAGAGCAGACAGCAATGCTTACAGTGATGACAGATTGCCTGAATGGAAAATTCAGGCAAAAAATTCAGGCTCGAATACTCTTGTGTTGTTTTCCCCAGTGTTTTAATGGTTGGCACAAAAGTTCAAATTTATATTTACATGCATCTTTTGGAGAGATAATCTAAATTGAACTCAATATGTACATTGTCTTTATATGTATTTTTCTATCATCAAAATATATTCCCTTCTGCTATAACTGTGATGCTTAAACAAAATCTGCAATGACACAGGGAGTCAACACAGTGGGGAGTACAATCCTGCTGTGGGTACTTCTAAAAATCAGAAGTCAATTACAATACATAAAATAAATTAATACATTAAAAATTATTTTCTAATAAAATCCTTTATTCCCTGAAAGTGTAATTCACTGATAAGAATTATATGTTCTTCACCAGAATGCCTCATTTGACTGCTTATTCCAGACCTTTGTTGTTTCCAAAAGCAAGTGGAAAAACAGCAGCAGTTCAGGTAGTTCAGTACTGAGCCATGAAATCTGTCGGACATTATATTTGAGGTCTCTTTTTCAAAATTCAGGTGATATCAAGTAGTCTTTAGTGTTGATCTTAAAAAGTATTTTCATGTTCTATATACAGGTCCATTTTCATTCTCCAAAACCTGTAATCTAATCATTTTATTCTTTTTCATTTCTCATTTCTATTGAATAAGTGATTTACAAAATTTTCTTACCAATTTTCTTGGATACACAGCAGACGATTCAAGTCATGTCTGCTTCTTAGGCATATTTTGCTCTCTCCCTCCTATAATATATGATTTTTTTACCTTTTATAATATCTGATTTTTTTACCTTTGATATTGGTAATTTTAGTATCATTTTGATGCTGAAGATCCTTGAATTAAAGTACAAATGTCTCAGTTGTTTTTCTCTGACTTTCTTAAATACCTTGCCATTCAGAAACAAAGTTTCACTAATTATATTCTCTCTGTAAATGATATTATCATCAATACTACAATTGTTTGTTGTCCATTCTGCTTATTTAGGCCACTTTAACCAATGCTGTATATTCCTAAGTGGACATATACTTTATATAAAGTAAAATACAGTGTGAACAGAAAAAAAAAGTACAATTTTAAAATTATTGATGGATAGCTACTGCAGTAATGAGCTTATAAATTATACTTACTGTTTATTAGATGTATTTCTAATGGTTTTCATTTAGCAAAAGATTTGTGGCATGTTTTTATTTTTTAATTAAATTAATTCAAACAAAATTTCTGTAAACTTTAAACTTAGGAATTTGAAATCTGATTTCTGTTAATAGTTCATTGTATTTGTTCCTGGTTCATAGTTTCTGTCATAAATCAACTGTGAAAAACTGTTTCAGAAGGAAATAAGGAAAATGTTGAAAGCAGAAAGAAAAGTTACTCTCCAGGATGGAAAAGAAACCTCACCAAAACTTGAATTATCACAAAAATATATTTTGCTGGGAAAAAAGCAAATTCATTGAATTCATTGAAAATAATTCAATGAAAAAATTCATTGAATTATTTTTAATCAGCAAATTATGATTCCACGATGTAGAAGAACGAAAGAAGTACGACCTCTTAATTAGTTTGGTTTGAATTTTCATTCATATATTATATTTAAACAGCAAGCTACATGAGCAAGACACATTCCTGGCCTACTTGTACATTTACAGCTAACTGCATATTAAGTGGTTTTGTAAAGACACACAAATTGATCTGTTATATATATAAATTCTGTAGACACCGAGTATCTCATGCAGAGGTGGCCTTTCATCTTCATTTTCTGTCTTATGAAATCCTATGTTTTAAAGAAAATCTTTAAAACATTTAAACAATTTATGCTTGAAAGAAGAATTATATTCAAGTCCATGTTGACTCCAAGTTTGCGTCATGTCTTTGACAGCTGTCATCCCTGAAAAATAAATAGTTATGTAGCCAAATAATTTCTGTTTACTGTAACCGCACAAAACATTGTGCATGTGGGGATCTCTGTATCTCAGTTTTTCCTTGGATTTTCTCCCAGAAGCAAGATATACACCTACATTGGGCTCTTGTAACCATATGCCTAAAATCAAATGCTTCACCTTAATTAGGAACAGAATGATGAAACACAACCCTAATATCATTATAATCTAGTACTAGAGATTGCATATATAGTACTAGAGATTTTCACTCTGACTTTTACTAAAATGCTGTTGATCATCTTTAGAACAACATAACATATGGATAACTTAGAAAGGAAATGGGTGGGAATAACTAGGTATGATCACTGATAACAATTATAGTTACTGGAAACAGCTGTAGTATTGATCAGGCTGAGAAAGACATAAAGTTTACCGTCAGGGTGATGAGTAGATAGGTAACGGCCATTAAGAACAGAAAGATCTACTTGTTGACTATTCACCAAGGAAGACATACACTTCCTCAGCCCCTGTTCAGGATATTTTAAACCTTTCCTCTCCATGTTAACTTTTCTGTAGCTTCCAGGCAATTCAAGTTATAAATTAAACTATTCAGTGCAACCTATGGTGAAATTTCGTATCAGAAATGTACCAGACTGACTCCTCATCTCTGTGAAGGAGAAAAAAATTGGTATATTTCCATTTTATTAGATGTCACATTGTATTTCGGGAGCTTGATGTCTTCCTTATTATTCATTTTTGCACTTTAATATTAGTTTTGTTTGTACACTACTTTGAGTTTTCTTTTTGACTGCCAGTATTATTTTTAGTATTTTATTTCTACTGCTTAATCCCTTGCTGTACAAAAGTTCAGCATTTGGGAAATAATGAGACATGGGAGCTTCAAATTTTAATACAATTTTCAGATTAACAATACCAAAATAACAATAGAATATTAACAAATTGTTAGAATGCACCAAAGTTATACTCTCACTGTGTGTTTCTTCTTCTACTGCAATTTTTTTCTTTTGTTTTCTTTTTCTAGGATACTGACACATAATTTTCCCTTCCCTCATTCTCCCACATTCATTTCCAGTTCTTAAATTAAAGATGCAGCTGTGTGGTGCTACTCTGGTACCCAGAGGGTTTTAAATGGCCATCTTCATTCAGCTGCAGATTGACAGAGGGTGATAAAGCAATCTGGGGAAACATTGCAACACTCTCACCCTGCTTCGCCTTAAAAAAACCATTTCTGGTAATAGTCTGCTTGAGCAGATTAAACCTTGAGTTCACCTGAGCCCTTTGTGTGTTCTTGTGTCTTGTCCTGGAATTCAACTCCTCTTTAAAAGTTCATGCCAGCATCACCCTATATTTCATTACTGTGGTGGGATAAACCATATGCTGACAGATTCTCTTTCATCTGGACAAATTTGCAAATAGACTTTATCATGTATCTAAAAACTTAAATGGGTTGAGCTCTATTAGATATTCCCTCCTCTCTTATCTGTAAACTTTGAACCACAGTTGCTTTGAGTTTCTGTATCTTGTTTTGATTAGGAAAAAAGAGTATTATACTTTTACTCTTTTATATAAGCTCAAAAACATCTTCCGAAGGTCACTGGATTTATAGGCATTTGTGGAGAATAACCAATGAGAGAGAGAGTGGAGGTGACGAGAGAAGTCAGTTTGTCATGTCTAAGAGTCATAGAAGAGAAGCAGAATGTCACTGCAGTCCTCAAGAAGCATGGTAAAAGAACAGCTATTTTACCAAAGGCAGGATTCCTCTTAAAACTTCTCATATAATTTTGTGGACATATATTTAAATATTTTTAAAATAAGTAACTGGCCTTTTACAGTTATTCCTCTTCTGGTCACTGTGGGAATATCTTATCACTCATTCCATCCCTTCATGCTTACGAAGAAATAATAGTCTTGCAATGTATGTCTACAGTATAATATGGTTTACTGTATAGTGGAGAGCAGCAAGTTTTTATAAACAGAAATAAAATCTTTTGGAATAGCTAATGCTATTTCCATCATCATCATTCTGCATTGAACACAATCCCCCCATTTAATTGTTATTCCTTTGTCATACTGGCCACCTTCATGTAAGAGCAGCACAGCTTTCACTACTGGGAAATCACTGAATTTCCAGAGGAAACATGCTGTGTTCTTAACTCTATAAATATGCATAAATTTTCCACACAAACTTTGCTCAAGTCATAAAAGAAAATGAGTAAACCAGATATTACTGGCTCACAGACTCAAAACAAGGTTATTTATTAACAAAATTAAAATCTTTGGTTTGTTTTAGGGTGATCTCATACGTTTGTTACACTCTAATTAATCTGGATTTTTATAGTATTTGTTTCACTGTCAGTCTAATTTATCTGTAATGGTGTTCAGAGGTAAAAAATATAACAAGAGTACAATCAGACTTCATAGTTTTGAAAGGTGTCACTAATTCTAAGAATTAAAACAACTTTGCTCATTAAATGTTATAACTATGTTACAAACAGAAGCAGATAAATGCTCATAATTTTTCTCATGTATATTTCCAGAAAAATTTTCAAGCTGATATAAAGTAATATGCTTTTTCACAATGATTAGGGATTCACTTCACTGTGACTTCCTTACAAAAACATAGTGCAGAAGCAATTAGAAGTATTTATTTTCTTACCAAATGATCTCTCACTACCTGAACATCAGCGGCTGACCACATATTTTCTCTAAGCATCCTGTAATTTTGAAGTAAAATACATTAAGCTTAAGTTGCAAATATGTTTTGTTCTTTAGCATAATTAGAGACAGCAGAAACTGCAGTCTGATTTATAAAGAGAAAAAAAAAAATTCTGCAGATTACCAAAGCAGCAACTGAATCTATAACTACTTTGAAAGTATAAATTGGAAATATATTAAATATCTATATACCAGTGATTTAGGGAGAAGCAGCAGCAGCTGATTGGAGGCAGCTCAGAAAAGAAGAGGGAGTTGTTAGGAGAAGCTTACTTGCCTGCAGATTGATTAGTTTCCACCACAGTAATGGTCGAAATCTTATTGTCGGAAACATTTTAAACTAGCTGGCAAAAGCCACTGTAAAATGCACAAACATATACTGTCAAGAATATGGACCAACCACACAACAAGTTTTTTCTCTCTCCATTTTCATTTACATAAATATCACACTCAATTAGAATTGCATAGGGAAATCTAAGAAAGACTACTGATAAGGAAATTATCAAACAACTGATGTCTCATATACATATTTTAAGGCATCATTATGTAATATTAGAGTAGAATAAAAAATTTAGTATCTATTATTTATATTCTTTCCATTTATGAGACAAATGTTGTGCTTGCATAAAGTATGCTGGGGGCAGGGAATGATTTAATCATTCTAAGTTTTCGACTAGAATTAGAAACAGTACAAATTATAACATTCTAAAACTCTCATATCAGTCTTTGAGGGATTTTGTAGTTCTCTCAACACTCAAGGCAGAAACAGGGGTAAATATTGAAATAACAATAAGAAGGAGCAGACAGTCTAAGTTTTCTAACTTTTTGCATGTCTGTCAGTTCTGGGGCAGCACCACAGGCTCTTCTTTGGATTCAGTGGTGGGTCTCCTTATGCCAATGTCATTTATTGTACATTGGTGGCAGCTTGCGTGAAAGACAGACTTGGAGCCCTGAATGGACCACTCTGTTGAAAGAAGACTGGTGGTGTAGTGCAGCTATCAGGAATGCTGAATCATGGGATGTTTCTGAGGAAAACAGAGGCTCTGAGGAGATAACTGAGGGAACGTACACAAAAGATCTCCAGCATAGTATGTGAAGCAATGAAAAAAACAACAGAGTGACAAAACTTACACCCATTCAAACCTGAGGAACTCTCCAGAAGCTCCTAAACTGCGATACAAGGACTATTTATGGAGTATGGTAAAACTTAAAGAATGAAGAAAGAACCTGAGTGGATAAAAATTATAACGATGTTACCCAGCTGCTTGCCAGTTGTGATGCAGTAGCTATTATAGCTGTTCTCCTGTTGGAAAGGTGGAGGCCTTGTGAAATATTTGTGGAGGCAGAGCATGAATTCTCATTTGATATGTACTGGCACCAGAGAAACCCGCTGTGTAGATGCCTTAGAAGTGGAATTGTGTATAGACTTCATTTTATCTCAATGCTTAGTAATTCTGTGCTAAGAGAGAAGAGTTACCATTGATGGGATAAGGGCTTGCATGACATTTTATTTTTTATGCTTTTTACAAAGTTTTATATTGAGAAAATACAGATATAGTGAAGTCTTTGGGTAGCACCTTTAACATTTAATGTGACAACAAAATAATGTTGCCGTTGTATTTTCCTGGCATGCATTCTCATTTTATATATATTGTTATGCATTAAAATATATATCCAAAAAATAAAAGCATATTTTGGGCTACTTGTCATAAATGTTCAATTTACATCCCAAGTACAAAAATCTGTTTCAAAAATACATTTGGATGTAATTATCATTTTAATAAGCCAAAGTTTAAGGATTTTTTAATATCTGTTATTTTGCTCTTCCTTCAGCTTTCTTCTCTATAGAGGGAATGTTTGGGTCCTAGAAAATTTCATGCAGAAGTATGGACACAAATTTAGAACAAGATCGTCCATTCCATATTGACATAAAAGAATCACTTCCCAGAAGTCTGAAACCTAGAAAATGCATTGGAGTTTATCCTCCACATCAACTGTAAGTGAGTACCTAAGTATCCAGCAGTGAGAAAAGCAGACTACAATGTTTAATATAGGTTTACTGTTGATCACACCTTATATCAACACTGCAATACAAGACACGGTTCCGAATAACTCATCGACAGTGTGGACACTTTTAACATGAATGAAGATCAAAAAAATTCACCAAACCTTAGCTTGTCAATCTGTGTGCGTCAATAGTGTAATGTCTGTGAAGCACATACTTACACTACAACCCTTAAAGATATTTCCCAAAGCTCCTTACACTTTGCAGAATGGACAAGTAAAAGCTGGAGCAATTCCTTAACATGCTTCTGAGTTTTGGAATGTCATACTCCAAAACAGAGAGAAACTGATCCTGTATTTTTAATTTAAGACGGTAAACAGAAACTTTTAGGAAGTTCTTTCCAGGACTGTTTTCTGTGCTTTCTGTTTTTTCTGTGCAGAGAGAAAAGTGGTGCTTCATATTTTCAATCCATGTTCCAAGCATATTTCAGCACTACACCATGGAAGCACCCTTGGGGAAGAAGCTCAAACTGAGAATACTGTTTTGAGGTATGTGAAGGGAGAAATAAGATAAGATGCGGCAGTACCAACTGACTGGGGCAAATGGTTTCACTTTGAAAAACTTAAGTTTACAGATCAAAATGTACTTTCTTTTCTAAACATCTGCTTTTCTTGTAGTAAAGTTCTATGGTTTATTCTTCAAGTTTTGTTATTTTAAACTGTAGACGTTTTTTGTTGGTTTTTTTTTTTTCTTTTTAAGAAATCACAGATAATAACAGATAATAGTAGAGAAAAGCATACATTCAGCTCAGAGGCATGGCAAGTAGTTATGTGAATTCTGTACAATCTATTAAAAGTATCTCAGACTTACAGGAAAATTATACCCATTTAGCCCAGCTAAGAGCAATATAGGTATAAAGAGAGAGACTTTACAGATAGACGTACAGACTATGAGAAACATCAAAGACTGGATGCAAAGTCAACCAAGATAAATAGGAAACTTTCCAGTCATTCAGTATGCCAGGTACTGGCAGAAAAATTTGTATAAGGCTGTCCTATATAGATGGATGCATGCACTCAGAGCTGAGGGATACAGATAAAAATGGCTGTGGTGTATTGTTATATTGCTTTCTCACCATCCACGCATGGCTCTATAGAGGCAATAATAGCAACAGCATCCAGATCTGAAGACAAAAGCAATGAGGTCACCATTTGCATGCAGCCAGCCTTGAACAGTGTGCCTTGCAGATAATAGGTATGAAAGACCTCTTTGGCAATTATGTCAGAAAATCTTACTTAGCAAGGTATTCCAGACAGAAACAAAACCCGCATGTGCCCTTCCATCTTTCTAGCCATACATGTATTTCTAGCCACTGTCAAGACATTGTGAGTTAATGAGGAGACTAGCTCTGGTATGCTCTGAGATCAAATATCAGTATCCAGATCACTGAAGTCTGCTGCGACACCGGCAAAAATAGAAGAACTATTGTATTATCCTGTATTATTAATTTTATTGTATTATCCAGGTGTATTATCCTGATACGGCAAAGAGAGTGTGACAAAATCAAAAGCAATTGAACTGCACTTACTACTCCCTAACTGCAAAGTCCCTGCTTATAGTTGTGTATCTGTGATCTGTCAGGCTGCCCCACTCAGCCACAAAAAGTATTTCATTTAAACTACCATCACACTTCTAGCTTACATACTGTCACTTAATCACTTAGCTACAGCTAGAAGTTGATATTTTAGCCATGGATCTTCTACTTTTGTGAGTGCTTTATAGAAAATTTTCTCTACAATTTTATTGTCATTTTATTATGACATTGTTTATTACTTCCCATGAGTAAAGAGAGCAAAGAAATAGTATTTTCCACACTTAAAAGGCACTTTATATAGCAAATTCAGATGTCACGTGGAGCTGCAGATCAATGAAGAATGAGCAAAAGTGTAAAAGCATATTAACGAATGTCTAAAAATGACCCCAAGTGGATCCTAGAAGGAGGGAGGAAAAAGTATCAGAACAAATATCTTGTTCCTCCTGGACTCAGCTGCTCTTAGTAACACCCCCCAACCTCCACCACCAGATTGAAACCACCAACCACACGATGCAGAGGAGCAGGGAGAGAGTGAGCATAAACCCAGGAAAAGGTGTGGAAACTAAGCATGTAAACTGCATTCTTAGTCTTTATTTTTCTTTAACAACTAAATCTGCAGTAATAATGATTAAATTTTCAGGTTTCAGTTATGCTAACAGTAAATTCTTGGCTTTCCTTGTCTATAAGGTATGCTTCTACTTTGCCTGTAAACTAGATGTTGAGCATAATGCTGCATTGCCTCAGGCTACTTCAAATGTGTCACCGATCGTGGGCCTTAATCATGTTGTGCAGAAGTAAAGAAAGAAGTCATTCCAAATTACTTACTTATATGACTTCACAATCTGTTGCCTATTATGATCTTGTCTAGTTTTGGGAAGCAGCTTGTCAATGCAGACACATTTTCTTCCAGAGATGTTGAGTATCCACAGGATGACAAAACACTCTGACAAGATTGGAAGAGGAATGAAAGAAACACCAAGGGAGAGCAAGGAGGCTAGGCTATTTTTACTCGCGATTTCTGGAGAATTAGATCTTAGGGGATGCAGGAAACAAACAAATGTTAGGAGAATAGTAGGGGCTTTGGCAAAGATACTATATCCAGGTGGAAAAAAAAAAAAAAAAAAAAAAAAAAAAAAAGTTTTTAAAGCAAAA
>JAOXNG010000012.1:113027215-113041879 GCA_028566535.1 Scolopax minor | reverse complement strand
TATCCTGGTTGAAAAAAAAAAAAAAAAAAAAAAAGGTTTGAAAGCAAAAGCTTTTTGTGTAAAGTAGGGCACAGTTTTTAGCCAACTGGGACGAGCTCTGGGAAGATAAACTCTGTATGGAGTGGTGAATTCTATATCTAGGACCTGAATTTCTTGTAGTTCATACTATTACATTACTTGCACATCCCCACCACAAGTTTAGCCTGTATCAGCTACATTCTTAGTAACACCAAGCAATGATCAGGGAACAGCAAAGAAAAACCACTGTTCCCAGGAGATAGAATGGATCAGCCCACTCAGCCTGGAGGAGAATGACCAGAGAAAAGTGGGGTTGAGGCATACGATAGTATGCTCTGACACATGCACAGAGAAGCATCTTAGACTTAGGTCTTTTTTGTGTACAAGTCTAGATTCAGCCAGACATGTTAGCTGAGTCTCCTGAGAGGGAAAAAAAATAATATTTTCTTGTGTCCCTCAGAAGGGTAGATATTAAAATGGGATGCACAGAATAGTGCATATTTTAAAAAGTACCCAGGAATACTGGTGTACAGCTGTGGCTTGCAGAAAGTTAAATTTGACAAAGATCATGCAGTCCTAGCTCACACAGATCTAGGATTAGATACTGTTTGTTCCATGATGCAAAATTTCTGAGCAAGTCAGAGTTATCTCAGATGGCCTTTTTTAAGGAGAATAGATCACATCATACAAGCACAATTGGATTTGCAGCTGTGTAACTTGAAACTGTATGTACCAGAACACTAATTTTTATTCTTTCTGTGATTTTCACAGAGCATAATATTCATGTACTCTGAAAACCACAATACAATTTCAAAAGAAATAGAAGCCAGTTTAATATACTGTAATAATAAGACTGTGAAAATCTGTCAGTAATTTTCTAATATGAGTGATCCCTTGTTATAACAGATGATGAAGTGCAGAAAAAATCTTAAACAATTACTATTATTTTTTTCCAAAATTATAATCTGGGGGGGAGGGAAAGAAAAGGTGTTGACTCTATAAATTAAGCCCCATGATTATTTGATTAACCTTTATTTTTCACTAGAATCTGTATTTCTTATGCAGTGCCCATTTAATTTGTCAAATAAATTTCATTTTGTCTTTTTTAGATGATCCCAAATCTTTTAGATTAATACGTATTTGAAAAATAATTTTACCATATTATTTAAAATGAAAAGTCCTGAAGGACAACATTGTATGTCATGTTAGGTGTGGTGATGGTGGTGATTTATCTCACTTAGTATCACTAATAATGTCATTCCATGAATCCTTTTTTAATTAACAGAATGAAAGCTACAGTCTTATACTACAACAGGCAAGGAGGCAGTGGATTTTGTTTGGAAGGGAAGTTATGTATCTCGGAGCTCCAGGTTGGGACAAATTCCTACGTAAAATATTGCTCACTTACTTTCTCTTTTTCAATTGAAACAAAAATTTCAGGCTGAAAGAAAACATTTTTAAAAATTATTTAGTACAATTACTTTTGTATTTGATTTGGAGATTAAAATGCTTCAAGTATCAAAACAAGTAACTGGATGGAATTTTAAATTTTCCTTTTCTTACCTTGAGACACATTTCTTATTGCATAATTATAGATTTGAAAATATCAGAAATACAGTAATCAGCTAAAGCTGACGGTGAATCTTTCATGGAACCAATAATATGCTTTTAGTATAGAAGAAAAAAGTCCTATGGAATAAGGCTGATTAAAACTTAATGCTGAGATTGAATTTATTTCTAAATAAAAATGGATGATGTGAAGACAGAATGCTTTGGAGTTCTTTTATTTTTATTATTTAAATAATAGAATGTTATTTTTCATAATGAAAATGCAAACATGATCTTCTTCAGACATGTCTACAAGCAGCCTTGTCTATCAAATAGACTGGAATAGTAAATATAGTAGGCATATATAAAAACATATTAATGCACTAATTTTAAATAAATATATTTATACTTTGATGGCCACAAACTGGTAAAATTAAGCTTGTGTCACATGTGTCAGTGTCACTATGCAGAGTTTCCAACAGTTTAAAAATAGTTGGGCACGACAGATGGGTTCTGCTTCTTGTTTAATCTTTCAACACAGCCAAGAGAGCAGTAGAATAGCAGGTTCTGGCAAAACCAACTCTCTAAGTTCGAAACAGAGCAGGAGTGCATGAGGTCAAGATTGATGGGAAGCACTATGAGTGGTAGACTATCAGGGCTGACTTGACATCAAAGTTCAAGGACAAGCACTCTGAAAGTCTACTGATACATGTTCAGTTCTCTGGAGGTTTTAGCAGCTTAGGGAGCTGCAGCACGCTCACATAACTCTTGCTTCCAGTTCCAGAGCTATTTCTGTCTCCCTTAAAATGGTGATGGTCTTGAAGCTCTGTGGCACTGGGGTGAAGAGCTTGTAGTCTCCTTGGGACTCACTGTCATCTTGAGTAATTTATAGAAAATCAAAGACCTAGGGTCAGGTTTGGAATCAGCAAATTACAAATGGTTTTTGTGTTCAAGTAATTGTGAAAATATTCACCCCAGATTAAATGTATTTACTGCAAAAGAGGTTTCATATTGGACCCCTTGTTTATATTCTTGCCTCCTGTTTAATATTGCTTTTCTTCAAAATATTGTGAAAGCATGGTTTAATTTTTATTAACAACATTGAGAAAACAATATTTTGGTATAAAAGTACATACAAAGATTTTCAGCTGTAGACTTAGATATACAGCTTGGCTTAGCTTGTCTTTGTGTAATCTGTAATGATATAGTACATATAATATGGAATAATATAATGTAATATAATACAATACAATACAATATTTATTATTCTATCGGTACTGACTACAAAAAAAGATTTTGCACATGAGAGCTGACAAAAAGATTTTTTTTGTACAGTAAAATTTTGACATCAGAGACACATTGTCAGACTAAAGTAATGTTTAAAATTTTTCTTTTGTTAATTTAATCATCTACAATTTAATGAAAAATGTAATATGTCTTAATTTAAATCCTAATGTTTAATTTTTATTTGTAAAATTGAAAATCAAAGTGTTGGTGGAATCATACTTCACGGAATTCAAGTGAGATTCCCAGAGACTGAAATAAGTTCCTCTTTTGTACTAACAATTGAAACAGCTGCATTTATATTTCTATTGTCCTAAATTTTAATACATTTGATAGCCACATTGTCATTTCAGATATGTCATTCTATGCAAACATGGGATAATTTTTTTTACAGTAATTTGAGGAAGCTCACTGTAGATACACAGCATAGGAATAAAAAATAAAGTCAGAATGAATCACCATTAAAAGAGTCTAAATACGCTCATAGAATACTGATCTGATACTTCAACTAAAGCAAATTAATACAAGATCGATCCCCATTCTCATAGAAACTAGCTTCCATAACAAATGCCAATACTATCAACAAAACTTTCACCTCTTACAAAGCCTTTGTATGAAGTAAGAACACTCTGGTATAGACTTTAGTTATACTGTACTTCCAGTCTGGAAGCCTGATCTCAAAATTTAAACTGTTTAATTTTACATATCTGTACACTATGTACATGATTCCTACAGACTGAAGTGGATGCCACACTTCAAAAAGCTGACTTTCCCTTATACATATGCATAAACGATCCAACCACAACACCAAAATATTAACATTGCTTTCTTTTCTTATGTGAGCTTTGTAAAATATTTGGAACTTTTCATAGAAAGGTCAGCTTAATGCTTGATACATATCAGTACATAAATATGATACTCTATAAACCATCAATGATAAATTGATATTCCTAAATGGCAATTATTAGGTTGAACTGTTGTCCCATGTACTATTTCATTATCATTAAGGATAACTTTTTATGAGAAGAGGGAAGGAGAAATAAAATTCAAGTAGAGTTCTTTACAAGAAAGCCAACCATGTCCTGGGCTACATCGAAAGAAGTGTGGCCAGCAGATCAAGGGAGCTGATTTTCTCCCTCTATTCTGCTTTCGTCAGACAGCCCCTGAAATACTGCTTCCAGTTGTTGAGCTCCCAACATAAAAAGGACATGGACCTGTTGGAGCAGGTCCAGAGGAGGGCCTTGAAGATGATCAGTGCTGGAGCACAACTCCTAAGCACGGAATTATCAGTTTTTGCATTCAAATCGAATGGCAATTCAGAGGATAAATAACAAGAAATGTTATTGAAATAATAGGAGCAACATCTCAAATGAAAAGTTAGACATCCCAGGCACCACTGTAGTTAATTATTCTTTTGTTCTTTAGGAACAAAAGACTACTGTACTGTCAGACCATGCAGTGTTTGTCTGATGTGCCTTTTTATGGAAGCTGGAAATATAGTTTCAAGTCTGACATTTGTAATCATGATCAATGTGACAAAATACAAAAAAGAAGTTAAAAAAAATTGATTCATTATGAATGGTGCAGCCATTTTTTTTGTTTCATTTGGACTACAGTCTTTAAAATTGGATTGATATTTTTAAAATATTTTATTGCTAATATTTTTCTTTCTGGTCATCATTTTTTAAAAAGTTTTCCTGAAACCAAGTTTTTTCCAATCAATTCTCAGTTGTTTACTTATCATTGACATAAGTTAATAAAGATTTATTTCACATATTGCTAAAATTCAGAAAGTTGAATGAATTAATTTATTTGAAGACATTCTACTACCTTTCTTCACCTTGACTTGTTCCACCAATCCTCCAGCAAAAGTTTATTGTAGAATTTACTGAGAAAAAGTTGTTATGAAAATGTTCCTTGTTACAGAATCCAAGAATTTGTATAGAAAATTTATACCATCATTAAATTGTAAAACCCAAAGACACATACTTTAATAATCAAACTAGCTAAAAGGAGATTGTCATTAATGGCAGTTTTGTGCTTTAATCCCCCAATCAACTTTGGAAATCTAAATTCAAAATTCAGGCTGGCAAAATAAATTAAGCAATAACCCACCCATAATTTTCATTTCCGAAAAGCTTGAGAAAGGAAAAATGAAAATAAAGGGTGATCTTACACCTGAAGCTTAGCAGAGCAGAGGCCCGCATGCTGCTAGGGGCTGCAGCACATCACTTCCCTGGAGCTCAGTGGCAGCACACCCAAGTTGTCTGACCAGAGTGACAGAAAGTAAATGGGGTCTAGCAAGAAGCCTTACCATTGTTTCCCTACAGGCTTATACTGCAAGTGGAAATCACACATACACAGTCTGATAGGCTTTAATAAAAAAAATAATTAAGCCTTCAAAATCTATCATCTGCCACACACGATCTCAGCTACCACTATCAATCTGTCCTTAGCTTTGTTACACTCTTTGTATGTCTAGAAATCTTTTCAAGCATCACAGATCTAAGTAGAATAGGAAGAGATATTAACATGTCATAAATTATACCACAGGCCCAAATCACCAAACCTATGACACATGTTGCCTAGAACTGTTAGGTGTGTTAGTTTAGTTTTACCAGAAAGGTTTTCATTCAAGTTAGAACAACAGATTATTTTCAGTGCTATTGACTAATATATTTTAGTTATGTTAATTATCTACAACTTGTACTTTTGTCACCTAACTTGTACTTCTGTAGATTAATCATCTGATATTATTGCATGTGATACAATCAAATAATACCTGCAGTCAGGCTGTAGAGGAATGGTTTAAAGCCATTTCCCTTTACCTAAATTAGAGTACACATTTTTGTTTTCCTGTATTTTAAATTTCATGTTCCTATTTCATATAATCCTCAAGATACAGATGTAGACTCCTAGAAAAGTCCTTCAGGCCCAAGAGGTTTTGTTTTATTTTTTTTCCTAGGTCAATGTGGGTCTAATTCACCAAAACCCATCAGTCTCAGTGACTCTTTCAGTGCAAAAATCAAAGATACTGTCTTCACTTTTGATATAGCTATTCCATGCTACATCATCTTTTTCCTAATTCATTTTCTGTTGGTGTATTTTTTTTTTCATTAAGATGTTTTTAGAGAATCACAGAATCATAGAATTGCTTTGGTTAGAAGAAACCTTTAAGACTATAAAGTCCAACCATTAACCTAGCACTGCCAAGTTACTACTAAACTATGTCCCTAAGCACTACATCTACACATCTTTTAAATAACTCCAGGGATGGTGACTCAAAAACTTCCCTGGGCAGACACATTCCAATGCTTGATAACCTTTTTGGTGACGAAATTTTTCCTAATGTCCATCCTAAACCTCCTCTGGTACAACTTGAGGATATTTCCTCTTGTCTTATTTTGTGTTACTTGGGAGAAAAGCCTGACCCCTACTTCTGTACAACCTCCTTTCAGGTAGCTGTAGAGTGTGATAAGGTCTCCCCTCAGCCTCCTTTTCTCCAGGTTAAACAGCCCCAGCTCCCTCAGCAGGGAAGGTCAAATATTAGACTGCATCTTTTTATTTGTGTGGCTGGACAACAGCAATCGTGGGGTGATGAACCAGTGAGCACCTTCCCACCATGTTTTATCAAATATTGCACAGTATGAACACATACCTTCACTAAGGCATCTTAGTTTCAACATGAGAAATTAAAACCGTATGAAGAGGACAAATTTTCAATTATGTCCTGCATCTATCAGTTCTCTGGGCTCTGAATGGAAGATCAAGTGGCATGAGACTTAAAAAACTTATAACATCACCTTCAGGTGGTGCCTTAAAATATATGGTCCCAAGTTGAATCCAAAAGGGATAACTTCTTTGCAAATCAGACATTTAATAGTAGATTTTGAACATATATGGAAATTCATTCTTCATGTAAACTCAGATTTCAAAGTTAAGGGTTTTTTTTGTTTGGTGTTGGTCCTGTTTACCCTCCCCTCTCCTGGGATTTCTTCATTTTTCTTTCTTGTGTTTTTATATATATATATTTTTATATATGTATATATATATATATATATATTAAGTAGAAAAAAAAAACCTTCTTGAAGAATTCAGTTAATACAATAGCAAATCCATTTAGAGCTCTGCAACCTCATAGACTCTCTCGAACATAGCTGTAACTGTAGTCTGATAAAGATAAATTACCCTTTTTTCCTCAGACTTCAGACTACTTACTGTGTGTGCATTAGGCAATTCATAGGAATACCTATTAACTCTGTGGCACCACAACCTTTAACACAGGTTCAGCTGAATTAGACACAAAGGAATAACTGAACTTAATCATATTCTACTTCCTGGCTGGACAGTACTTAACACATTATTATCCCAGCCACTGAAAATTAAAGTTCACAAAGACCTTGATGCAAGATGAAGAAAACCATTTCATCAGCTAAAAACCCACAGCTGCTCAAAAATCCTTTATCAGAGAATTAGCTGTAGAATCAGAAAGTGTTAACATAAATTTGAAGATGAATAGGTCAATAGTTCCCATCAGTCAAAATAATTTATTTTCTTATCACAAGAGGAACAAGGACATCTGCACATATAAGATATTTGAGGGTCAGAATAGAGGGATTTTATTTTTCTGGTCTCTTCTATTTGCACAGATCAGTAGAAAGCCTAATGAAGAGTTTCTCAGTGTAATAATAATGTAAGAGAAGAATCATTTATCAGGGATAACGTATGTTTATTATATACATCCAGGTATGTAAAGTATGCCATCCTAATTACAGTCCTAAAGATTTCATGAAGTTCCTAAACCCTTATTACTGTCCAAAATATGATAAAATTATGGGAACATTCTGCATTGTTCCTACTCTATCTCCAAAAAAAAGAGAAAGGTTTCTATTAGACAGATAAAAAGCGTATAGTCTGTAGATCTCACTCAAATGCCACCCATACTGAAAGCGATATTCAAATACATCATAGAAAAAAAACCCGAGAAACTGGATACACCCAAGAAAAGAAAAAAGATCTGACTTGAAAGGGAAAATGACAATGACTGAACACTGCAAGAGAACTTTTTGCAAAAAGATCAATATCACACGGTCCACACCACTGGTCTTATTAATTCTTGTTACTTTGGGTGAACAAACTTCCCTTCTTGCTAGGACTAACTAGACCTGTAGGGAAACCCTGGTGCTTGACAGGCTCCTAGGGAAATGCTTACCCTCATGGTAACCTACTTATCGTACCTACATACGCCTAGGTATTGTACTTTTCTACTGCTTACTAACTCATCACTGAACAGGCTATTATTCTTCAGACAATCTGAGTTTGTTACCTTGGCATATAAAGAGTGAAGCAGTTGCTAGGATCAAGGAGTTAATTTATAATAAGTGACAAAAGCTTGTGTGGCATAGACTAGTGTCTTCTGAATAGAATTTGATTTTAAAATACTCTTCAAATCCTAGATATTGAACATCTCTGAAGGATAATGAGTAATTTGTTACAAAATGACATTGCAGAAAATGAAGTGGCCATTACAGATGTACTCAGAAATAGCTCACAGAAAATCTTGGGTATCACAGTGAGTTTTATAGACAGAAGAGATGCTGTCCACAAGAGTGCTATTATCTCTGACTCCTATCTGAAAATAACTCTTATGATTTTTAGCATACATTTGGATACCTGCCAGAGAGCTTATTTTAAAATGTCACCTAAAGTACAGATAACTGTTCTATCAGTAGAGCGTTACAGAGTGCCATTTTGAGACTTGAACCCATGACATTGTGTCAGAAGTAAAAATCATAATAAATGAGCCAGAGAGAACTTGGCAGCCTACTTCATAATTTCTTATCTTTACACAAATTGCTATGCCAAAATGCATTTCTTCTTAAAGAGAAATATTGTTTGCACCCAAACCTGGAATTATAACATCTGGTCTTTATTCAGTCTAAATAGCCAGAGGTTAGGGATGTGTGTTCTTTGATAAACACTTAGGTTAATATTTCAAAGCAGGAAAGGGATCTATGAATGTTAAATATAATTCTCAAAAGCAACCTTTACTTTTTACCTTCCCATTTAATTCTGATTGCTGCTATATGTAGTTTCAAAATAGCAATAATTCCCCTTTAAATAATGAATTGCCAATTCAAGATGTACTTCTACCAGGCAGAATGACAAAAAAATTAAAAATAAATTGGATAATATCTTACTGTCTGTGAATTAATGGCAAAAATCACTAATTCAAAGCCAGGAATTCATGCACATTTTATCAAATACAAAGGTAACACATTTTGCACTTCTTTTGTCCTGATCTATTATCTCCCATTTTCTAGTAGAAGATCCAATAGCTACTAAACACTTCTGTCATTAATGAGATTTTTTTCTTGCATATTACAGACTAGTTTAAGACTGAACCTTAGGCTTTTTGTGATTGACATATATTTATGCAGGCTTTAATTCCTTCATCTATCAGTTTAAAAAATCTGGAACTATTTTGACTAAACACATAGTTATATTTAGGCGTAGTCCATGTCTCTATATAAAAGAAAAGTTTTCCCAAGATAGCTATTTCAGCTCTCTTGGAAAAACACACTTTCCCTCTGATATATTAATCTGAAATTTCTATAGTGCCAAACTGCTCTATGATAGCACAGTAGAGCTCACTGTTAATGGTTATCTTGAGGTCTTATGAGGTTTAATTCTGATGAATTTTGGAATACCTACCCTTTAAACCTGTGTTAGAAAGTGCTAAGCAAAACTCTATCGTATCACAGTTTTTTTCCACTTTATCCATTGTTTTTTTTCTGAAATATGTATTTCACATCACTCATCATCTTTAATGATAAAATCATACATTTAAGAATATACAGAAAGTTCAGTTCCAGGAATAAACAATGATACCATATCACTCTGTAAAACAGTGCTTTCTATTCTGCCACTCACTTCCACAAGGACAGATGATACCCAGGGACTAAAGTTGTTTTGTATATAATTTGCTCCTTCTTATGGGCATAAGATCTTTTTAAATACAAAACTAAATATTCTGTTATCCCATCAAGATTCTAAAAGGACTAAAATTCTAAGTAGTCCATTATTCTAAGCCCTACATTTATTTTATATTCTGTAAAGCTAGCTATCCATCCAGGTATATCATTGTAGTATCTAATATAGTGCATGTTTGATACAACCACATACATGTTCAGTAATATATTCTGATTATCTAAATATTTTTTTCTAGTTTTATAAAGGAACACCAATGTTTGTAAATGGGTTTGATGGTGGCACCTACATCCTGACACACAAACAGTAATTTACAATGCTTGTGATGTTCTAGACAGCATCTTCCTTTTAAATAATAAAAAGTACATCAAGAAATTTTACATTAAAATTCTGAAACCCCTCAAGCTAAAAAATATTTTGAGTAAACAAAGTATTGTGCCAGAGTGAAGTATGTGTACTACCATTTGTCTCGTGAGGCAGTAATCATATCCTGCATTTCCTTTCCACTTTTGGTGGTTTCTGTCTTTTGGAAATGTTTTTGTTCTAAATGTAAAATACTATTTTTAAGCATTTAATTTAATTTTGCATGTACTACTTCACCATCACAGATTCCTAATGGACAACTTTGGAAACCAAAGCCCTCTCCATTATTATTTGTATTAGCTGCTGAAAACAAGTGTGGTTTAAATTTCTCCATCAATTACCTCTCAGGGAATACATTATTTCTTGGCAAAGAACTTAAACTTCTAAACTGCAGCCTCAGGGCCCTTACTGCAAAAGAGAGATTTCACTATCCAGGTGTAGTTAAACAAAGTCTGAAAATGGAAGATACATGAGTCAATACAGCATACCTCAGTTAAATTGACTTTCAGAGGGAAGGCTCCATAGCTAGGGCTCAGCATAATGATCTATATTTTCTGGATTTTGCTCTGGTGTTTATCCACAACTTTGAATCACATTTTGTGAACCAACAATTACTCTGAATCTTACTGAGGGCTGTTTGCCTTGTGCTGTGTTACATTATATGCTCATGCCCTCAGGATCAACCAACAGAAGCAAGAAATGTTCTGTGAATTTTATGTTGACCACATTAACAATATAACAGGCATAATAATATGACTGATCTATTTCACGTGAGTCACCAAACAGCTTTCAAGTAGCTATGGCTTTCTGAAAGTAGTGATTCAAGGAATTTCTCAATTTAATTAGGTCATTATTAGACAAATATAAATGACTGATGAATTACCATTAATTCAAGCTTAATCCATGAGAACACAATCTGGACAAATATTCATCCTTTTTAGAATGAAGCCAAAATAGACTATTATTGTCACAGAAAGTTCTTTTAGAAATGAGCAGATAGTACCAGTGATTAATGTTCTGATTTTTTTGTGTGAACTAATATTGGGCAAGGATATGTTTCATTTATTGGATATCTTTCTGTTAGATTTCCTGTAATCTAGGATTCATCTTCATTATTCTGCCTGAACCTCTGTTCTCTTGAAATGCTCATACTCCTAGATGTGCTCAATCCAGCTCTAATTTTGCTGTAAATTAATCATGTCAACAACACAATTGTAAGCATTTAGTAATAGCAACTGTAACCAAAAAAGAGTTCATGTGCAAGTGAGTCTTTATAAAATCAAGGCTCCACGCATTCATATGGAAGAATATTCTTCCTAAGACTCCCTGGTTCAACCCACAAAGTGAATTTATAGAAGGACAGAACTGATAGAAATGAGGAAAATACATTAAACTGACATGAGTTTAATGAGTCTCGGTCCTTGTTACAATTAAAAATATAAAAAAACCAAATGCTTAAAATAGGTCTGTATCTTTGCAGACTTGTAACTAATTAACCAAGCAAAAAGGATGCTCAACACTGACATAAGCACATAAACTGCATTTTGGATAAAACAGAGAATATTCCCAAAGGGATAAGAAATGAATGTGAGATTTGATGACAAAGATAAAAAACATCACTCTAGCTGATACAGAATTGAGTAAAAAGAGAAAATTAAAAGATGATCAACTCTCTGTACCTTTGTTTTTCTCTCACTGAAATGGTTTATGTTGCTCAATTGTTCTTCATTTCCAGTAGAATGGCTTTTTAGGTTGCTATAACTCAAATTTAAATTATATCTCCTGTAATGTAAGAAGAAAAGAAAGTTAAATACATTAAATGTGATTCTAAGTGGTAAATTTTAGCATGTGATCCTTCTTGACAGACACTTGTGTGTATTGCGTATCACTTATTTCAGTTTAATATATGTTCAGATTCAGACCTCTTTTTTCATACAAATGTGAGTTACTTTCCAGTTTAATGGGACTATTTTCCTATTTGCAGGATTTCCTCCACATTTGAGAAGGGAGAAAATAAGAAAAAAATGTTCTTTTGTTCTGCTCCCACATAATGCATGCAATTGTTGGCTATGAACTTAGTGGAGTCCTTGTGCAGCACATTGCAAACAAACAGATACAGAGGATAACATGGTATCCATTTCTTAGATTCAGTTTCTGGGAAAAAAAATAAGAAAAGACAGAATAAAGGATTTATACAGTTTTTAAATAATTAGAACACCACCATAAAGAAAGGCAAATAATATAATAAGATGAGGCCTAAACTCTCACTCTGTCTGCTATCTCCCATGGCAATTATAGCTTCAGAAAATTTAGTAGGTGCACAAGAACAAATTGCTTGCAAACACAATTATTTTGATGGTCAATTTGTGATACTGTTTTTTAACTAGTATGAGAGAAAGGAAGATTGATTATTAGTCATTAGTAGAGATTTATATTTAAACTGTTTCTAATCTGCAAAAGTATATAGACCAATTATAGTGTAGGAAATAAAAGGAAATCTGGTAAATAAATGATCTATTTTCAAAAGATGAGAAGCTTACTTTAAGTGTCAAAGACTTGTATTTAAAAAAAAAAATCGGAAGAAAGTTAAAAAAAGAATTTGCCTTTTTTCTCCCTTTCCTTATCTTCTCTGTCAGTTTTGACCACTTGGTGGATAAGGAATTGGCTGGATGGCCATACTCATTTGGGTTGCTGTCAAAGGTTCAATATCCAAATGGAAGGCAGTGACGAATGGTGTTCCTCAGGGTTTGGTACTAGGACCAGTGCTGTTTAACATCGTTGTTAGAGACATGGACAGTACTATAGAGTACACCCTCAGCAACTTTGCCAACAACACCAAGCTGTGTGGCGCAGTTGACATGCTGAAGGGATGCCTTCCAGAGGGACCTGGACAGGCTTGAGAAGTGAGCCTGTACAAAACTCATGAAGTTCAATGAAGCCACATGCAAGGTCCTGGGACATGGCAACACAGGCACAAATACAGGTTGGGCAGAGAATGGCTGGAGATCAACTCTGAAAAGAAGGAACTTGGGAGTGCTCGTGGATGAGAAGCTCAACATGAGCCACAAAAATGAGCAGAAGGCTGGAGCACCTCTCCTATGAAGACAGGCTGAGAGAGCTGGAGTTGTTCAGCCTGGAGAAGAGAAGACTCCAGGAGACCTTATAGAAGCCTTCCAGTACCTGAAGCAGGTCTACAGAAGAGATGGTCAGAGACTCTTTATCGGGGAGTGTAGTGATAGGATGAGGGCTAATGGTTTTAAACTGAAAGAGGGGAGATTTAGACCAGATACTAGGAAGAAATTCTTTCCTGTGAGGGTGGAGAGACACTGGAACAGGTTGCCCAGACAAGGTTGGATGGAGCTTTGAGCAACCTGGTCTAGTGTGAGGTGTCCTTTCTCATGGCACAGGGGTTGGAACTGTATGAGCTTTAAGGTCCCTTCCAACTCTAACCATTCTATGATTCTATTAAATGATCTTCCTTTAAATATATCAAAATTTGTACAATTTTAGGAATGCAGAATGCATATTTTTAGTGGTTTACCAAAATTCTTGCTAGCAGGGGAGACCCAGATACATGTTAGATATGGATTCATATGAAGGGTAAGCTTCATAGAAAAGTAGAGGTGCACATAATTATGGCAAATACAATAGTGTAAAAAAGTTTAACTCTAAATCCTTACAAGATAAACACTGACAGTCTTGGGGTATCTCTGGGAAGCCTGTTCCAGTTTTTGACCACCCTCTCAGTAAAGAAATGTTTCTTAATGTCCAGTCTAAACCTCCCTTGATGCAGCTTGAGCCATTCTCATGTGTCCTATCACTGTATACCAGGGAGAAAACCTAAACGCCTCCCTTTCCACTTCCTCTCATCATGGAGCTGTAGAAAGCAATGAGGCTGCCCCTGAGTTTCCTTTCCTCCAAATGAGACAAACAAAATCCTTAGGTACTCCTCATAGGACATGCCTTCCAATTGTTTCACCAGCTTTGTTGACGTCTTCTGAAAGTATTTGAATGCTTTCATACCCTTCTTAAATTTTGGGGCCCAGAGTTGCACATGATACTCAGGGTGAGGCCACACCAATGCTGAATACAGTGGGGTAATCTTTTTACCAGATGGTCATGTTGTGTCTGATGAACTCCCAGATGCAGTTTGCCCTCTAGACAGGCAGGGCACACTGATAGCTCATGCTAAGCCTGCTGTTGACCAGCACCCTTATATGCCGTTCTGCGGGGCTGCTCTCTGGACACTCTTCTTCCAGTTTATACTGGTGACTGGCATCCCAGCATTTGCTGTTCAAGTTCATGACATCAATGATTAAGAACTGCTCAGCAATAACTAAAACATCAGTGTTTTATTAACACACAAATCCAAATGATACCACCCGTACATATTTTATATGTATGAAAATATGTAGTATTTCTTCAGACTATCTTTTAAGCTCAGATTCCATCTTGTCTATG
>JAOXNG010000012.1:112984330-112995351 GCA_028566535.1 Scolopax minor | reverse complement strand
CCTGGGCTGCATAGAGAGAACTGTGGCCAGCAGGTCGAGAGAGGTCATTCTCCCCCTCTACTTTGCACTGGTGAGGTCACAACTGGAATACTGCATCCAGTTCTGGGCTCCCCAGTTCAAAAGGGACAGGGAACTACTGGAGAGAGTCCAACATAGAGCAACTAAAATGATTAAGGGATTAGAGCACCTCCCTTATGAGGAAAGGCTGAAAGAGCTGAGGCTCTTTAGCCTGTATAAGAGAAGGCTGAGGGGAGATCTTATCTATGTTTATAAGTTCCTAAAGGGTGGATTGAAGGAGGATGGAGCTGGACACTTTTCAGTGGTTTTCAGCAATAGGACAGGGGCAACAGGCTTAAGCTGAAACATAGGAAGTTCCATTCAAATATGAGGAAGAACTTCTTTAACTTGAGGGTGACAGAGCCCTGGAACAGGCTGCCCAGGGAGGTCATGGAGTTCCCTTCTCTGGAGATTTTCAAGACCCACCTGGATGCAGTCCTGAATGATGTGCTCTGGGCAATCTTGCATTAGCAGGGGAATTGGACTAGATGATCTCTAGAGGTCCCTTCCAACTCTGTCAAATCCATGGATCCGTGACTGGAAAACCATCACAATGAGTTCAGGAAACAGATTAAGTCAAATTGTGATTACTACATAGAGAACTCAAAAAATGGTGGTAATAGTACTGGAAAACTGACTGATTTGTCAATATACAGATGGGACTGAAAGCTACTGTGCCCTTTAGTTCACTAATTAATCATATCTTCATTCACACTGCATTCGGCCTTGGTTTTCATTTTCTCTTTTTCGCTTTGTGGATACAATGGGCTCTCCTGCAAGGCATCAAGTAGGTTTTTAAAAGGCCAGAATTCCATCATTAACTTTGCAGTCACACAACTCTTCGTAACTCATTTGATTCTTTATTTTTTCCCCTTTTCCTCCTCATCTGGTCTGCTATACTAAACCTCCAACCTATAAAGTTATATATATATGAAAAAAGTTTTCTTATCTAGACACTTAAATTGGAAAAGGAAGATTTTTCAACAGTTCATCAAATCACAGATATTATAACCATTATTAAAGAGAAAAAAAAAAAAAAAAAAGAAAATGTCTTGCTCTTAAAAACAGAATAGAAACTTCACATTTCCTTTTCCTTTTTACACTAATTCATTGAAGAGCAAGTCTACATCATATGAAGTCTGGATAAAATACTCTATTTTCACAAAATGGGTAAATTTAAGATTATAAGTTCTCTCTAATATAAAGAGAAGTATATAAATATATGCAACAAGAAGTTTTCAAGACATACAAAGAACTTTCTTCCTGAGGGAAAAAGAATTTTTCTTTTCAGACAGTACTCTTCCTATAATATTGGACCAGAACAATCCACCTTTATTGGTTACAAAGGAATAGGACCAATATATTTGTTTCTCATGAGTGAATAAGCTTCCACAGGAGTGCTATTAGGTTTTTCTAGCTGTGCATTTCATCCTATTTAATTTAATTGGAAGGTTAATTTGTAAACTAGTTTCACCCAGCCATAGAAAGAGTCTGGGAAAGAGAATGAGATATTTCCCCTTTCTGTTGCTTATGAAATACCTTGAGAAGAATGAGTCATTTATGTTCTTTCAAGTTACCTTCATGAGATTTTAGCTGTTTTTTCATTAAATTGTCATCTCATCAAGGTAATTGCCTACCTCAGACAACCAGATAAAGACTCTATTGCTGCCTTTTGTTTGTTTGCTTGCTACAGTTGAAAAAGATTGTGTAGTTCCCACCCAACCTACTTCCTTTTTCACTCTACTAGATGATGGAGACCCATCCATTAGTGTCTGCTTGTCCAGTTTGTCAGAGACAGTAAAGAATGGTAATTGTTCACACTCTTTGCTTGCTCGGTGTTTTTCCTGATGGACTGAATTTGATCACTGATATTTTAGCTCAACTAATCAAGTTATACAGATGTGATATTCTCCTCATATGTGATTCCTGAGGCTTACAGACAAAAGCCAGAATGTAACTTTTTCATAAAATAAGTGTATTGACCTGGTCATTAAGAAGATCCAATCTTGCTCTATAAGTTAAGAAATATTGTGTCTTAAATGTTCTAAAGCACCTCAAAATAAAAAGGGGACTGCCAAATTTTCTCTGTCTTTTATCAGACTACAAAGAGATCTCTGATGCCCAATTGTGGCAACAATCAGACTCCACAAGGGGGTGAAGAGAAGACTTTTAATGCTCCGTTTTTGCAGCATATATAGTTTCCATCTTTTTATCACGTGCCCTGCTTTTTACACAGATGGGTGAATGTCCACGTGCCATTGTGAGCAATACAATTGGCTACATATAAGTGTTCACACGCCTAGGCTGACAAATCATTACTATCTTCTTCACTACACTGCTATCTGCTTTGCTACCTTGTTATCTGTATTCCACACTGCTATGCTACGCACAGACATTACCATATAAAGACATTGTTTTACTGTTCCCAAGATCCTTCCCACCAATGCAAGAACATCTGCCAAACTCCCATGGAGCAGCGCGTCCACGGCTTCTCCATCCTCCATACCCAATGTCTAAGAACATGGACATAGTCCATGAGCTAAGTTACAATATTTAATAATATTAGGATGAGCTACACCTCTGTGCACCTTTTCTTAACTCTGCAGAAGCCTAAAGATCATGTTTACAGTGATAAAACTAATTGAATTTCTCATGAAAACATTTGTGTAAATTGATTGATTTTGGCAAGCAAAATACTATACTTCTTGAAAGATTATATTTGGTCAAATGGTTTCACATTTGTCATCTCTTTAACTACAAATACGTAACATCTATGGGGATTTACAGTAGTTTTGTGACTTCTGTTGAAACTGATACATGCCAAGCAATATATTAATTTGTATTAAGTTTAACTTAGGAGCACAGTGCAATGAACACATATTCTGGATATTAGAAAGACTATAGATATACACAGTTTCTAAAATAGATGTGTAAAATCTCTATCTTGAGGGCATTTGATTTTCAGTTTAAATCAAAGATGTATGCATTGGAGCCTTTCTCCTTTTGCACTAATGTGAACAGTAGCATTTCAACTGATACTGGCGTGAAAAGGATTAGACATCTAATGAAACTTAAACTAGCAGGCTGTCACACAACATTTCATCTTTCTCTGTGATGAAACAGCATATTAAAGCTGAAAGTGGAGGTGGAAATAATACAGAAAATTACTCTAAGTTTACTACATTTCACCATTGTTGCAAACTCAGCTCTTTTACAAATAAAATAGATTAAAACCAAAGCTAGTGTTGTATTTGGAATCTCAATGGATAAAAAAGGGTTCTCAAAGGTTAATAAAGACTTCTTGTAATGGAAAGTGATATAATGCAATTGTTATTCAGCAGTGCCTAAAAATGAAACAGATATGAACCAATAACATACAGAATATGTTACTGCATTTTCATAATTCAATTTAATTTTGCACTCCTGCAACAATAAAAGTAAGAGATTCAAGTTTAACAGAAAAAAACTGGAGTCAAAGTGAATGAAATATCTTACTTTTACAGCCATGGGAACAATTCATAACATAGCAAATGCAAGTGTAATAATAACTTATGAGAACAAGACTGACAGGAAAGAAATAATTTTATAGTGTTAAGATCGTACAAAAAATAGAACTGATTTAAAGTCATTAGTGGAATAGCATAAGCCTGTACTTGAACTCATAGTAAAAAAATATTTATATGCTGAATTAACATTGGAATATATATTTTTTCGTAATCTCTCTAGTATATGGATATGTATTGGTTTTATGTGGCAAGGTTTTAGTATCAGGGGGGCTGGAGGAGTGGCTTCTGTGAGAAGAGAGCAGGAGCTGCCACATGTCAGACAGACGTTTCTAGCCAGCTCCAAAATGGACTTCTTGCTACCCAAAGCTGAGTCCTTCAGCACTGCTGGTGGCACCTCTGTGGTAACATATTTAAGAAAGGGTAAAAAGTACTGTGCAGCAGCTTTGAAAGAGAGAGGATTGAGAAAATGTGAAAGTAGCAGCCCTGCAGACACCAAAGTCTGTGAAGAAGAAGGAGGAGAAGGTGCTTCAGGAGCTGGAGAAGAGATTCGCATGATGAAGACCATTGTGAGGCAGGACCTCACACCTCTGCAGCCCATGGAGCAGATACTCACAGTGCAGCCTGTGGAAGACCTCATGGTGGAGCACGTGGATGCACCTGAAGGGAGCTGCGGCTCACAGAGCGCTGCCACCAGAGCAGGCTCCTGGCAGGAGCTGCAGCCCATGGAGAGGAACCCATACAGGAGCAGGTTTTCTGTCAGGATTTGTGTCCCATGAGGGACCCACACTGAAGCAGTCTGTTTTTGATGGATTGCATCCTGTGGGAAGGACCTATGTTGGAGCAGCTGATGAAGAAATGTATGCCATGGGAGGGACCACACAATGGAACAGGGGAAGGGTGCAAGAAGGAAGGAGGGGATGAACTGACCCCAAACTCCACTCCCCATCCTGCACTGCTCAGGGGGAGTAGGAGGAAAAAGAGTTGGAAGTGAAGGAGTGAAGTTAATTACTCAATCCTAAATTCAAGTTTAAACCAAAAATTCAACATTGACTCCTTGATTCTTTGTGTGCCCCATGGTGATGTGTCAATTCTTCAGCTACTATAGACAGTCGGATCATGCAGATTTCCTTCAGGACAATTAGTTTCATTCCAAATTTCATGTAAATTTTGAAACATTTTGCAACTAACAAGTCCAGAAATTCTTAAGGTTCTGTATGGTTCCTGGAAGCCACAGACTGTATCAGGCATGGGTAAAAAAAGAAAGTGCCTTGGACAAAAAATCAGCGGTGATAGCAGAATTACATTTTTAAGTACAATAAATAGATCTTCTGTAAAAAATAAAATTAAAAATTTAAGATGGGAAGTTGAGCAAGCTTTGGCACTGGATTCCTGCTCATCAAAACTGCCTAATTTTTGCCCCAAGGGCTCTTGTTTATACTACTTGAAAATGCTGTATTCAAAATGCAGGCATGGGTCCTGGCATGACTGCAGCTCTTGACAAGAACTTCTTCCAAAAGGCAATACTAGTGATGTAGTACCATACTGGGCTGCCTGAAAAGTTTTCTAACACTATTTTAGTAGGCTTTGTCACTGTTCACATGCTCAATGATGCCACATCTTCAAACTAGTGTTATAAAGCACTAGTCTGGCACATTCTTGCAGGCACTTTGAAGTGAGAAAAACCACACCAAAGTTACTATTTGTGTCTTAGGTCCACAGGAGACAGAAACAATATCGTGCGACATAACCAGCTCACACCAGCCATACACCCTGAGAGTATGTGCTAGATGGATTTATGTATTTACTTGTTGGGCCAATTAGAAGAAGCCCTGTGCTTATTTCACATGCACTCAAAATGTCTGAAAGCATATGAGTAGAATAGTGGCTGCCAGGATCTGATTCATCACACATATTTTTTTGAGCTTATTCTGGGCATGAATCAAAGCACCCAGGGCCCCGTAGGCTCCACTGATCTACTCCCCCAAGGTCTGCTCTTCCAGCTGCTGTAGGAATGAGAAGCAATGCAGGAAACAGAGAGAGAGAAAGAGAAGGGGGAAGGAGACTCCTCTCATCTTCTCTCTTCCTGGTTGGCAGCATTATTCTTGTTTGGGCATTTCTGAATTGGTGCACTTGGCAGTGGCAGAGAGAGAGTCAGGCTGGCTGGGGCTGTGCAGAAAGCTAACGTGATCAAAGGCAGCCAGTGCTCCCACCAAGGTACTTACTTGATTCTCTATGAAGAGACATACTCAGGGACCTGCCCTGAAGCTATTGCAGAACTAAACCTTGCTGATCCGTTTGAATTGAGGACAATAAAAAAGAATTTTAGCTGCTTTGCAAAGACTCACGTAATCAACTCCACTAAGTCTAAAAGGCAGCAAAAAATACTTGCAAGTGCAAGAGCTAGTTGCACGAGCTTCTAGTTGCCAAGAATCTCATGCTATCTAATAAATTAGCTCTGCGTGGTTCAACTATGGTAAAAGCATGGTAAAACACTTGTTTTATCTGTCAGACATATAGATAACAAGAAGGTTTGCTTGTGAAGGGCAGACCAATATGCCACCACTAATATGCAGAGGAACTTTGACAAAGTTCTCTGATGAATTGCACTTTTTCCCTACAGGTATCATTGCAGGGATGCAATGCTGTCTCAACCTCTAGGCTTTCGTGTTCTTGCTTTATCTGTACCATAGCTTCTACTCAGAACATGGGGTGCTGGTCTCTGTGGCAAGGGACATAAGTTATCTAGTCCCAGTTATGCTACTATAGTGAAAGCACAATTGAACATGATGGTATGAGCATCTCTATAGAATAAAAATCTGTTGGAACTCATCTAATTTCCTTTGTTCTCTTCTAGAAAGAACATAAAGCAAAGAATCAAAAAATGAAATGAGTTACTTGCCCTTAACTTATTTAACTTTGAAAATCTTTGGATACTATATATATATATATATAAAAATGAACAAGCCATCAGTTTTTAATGTTCTCCAGGTCAGCCTTCCCACGCCCTGAGTTTGCAGGATCAGAGACCGTCTTCCTTTTAATTAATCTCTATCCTTCTGATAGATTTTTGAACCTCTTATGGCATGTCTGGATTAAACTGTTATTAACTCCTCCTTCTGCAGTCACATGAAAAGTCATTGCTTTATAACATGTTATTCTATCAATCTGATGGAATTTTTGTTTTTCAAAAAATTACAAAGACATAGATGTGTATTTTTATACGATTTACATTTGGAAAATATTTTTATTTTCTGTAAAATATCACATCACCGTTCTTTCCTTACATTGTAAAGATATTTACCTCTAACATAATAATGCTTATATGTGGTAGATGCATTTACATAACTTTATTAAATGGGAAATTTAATATGTTGCATCAGTTTTTCTCAATATCCTTCAATATCTTGATATGTCAGAAAAAAACACTAATAAAAAATGTGTATTCGTTATTTCACTCCCTTTCTCATTATTCTAAACACATATTCTTGCTGCTCTGTTGCTTTCTGATTTAAACCTTTCTGACTTGTGCAAAATCAGCAAGGTGTGTACAGCTTGCCTACTTCAGCATTTACCCAAATGAACACATATTATAGACCTTCTTTATGAAATCAGATACCAGAAACTCTGTAAGAGGGGAAAAATCCTAAATGGTGATCTGGAGAAAAGAATATAGATTCTGTTCTGTGAGATCACTATTCACAGATGTCTCTAAGTACAAAAGAAAAAGGCTGTTAATGACATTTCAAAGAGACTGAAAAAAATCCAGGATCTAGCCATGTGATGTTATCAGAGGACCATAACTAAGCCTGTGACTGAGATGCTTTATCAATTTCAAGATCTGTCATCTTATTCAACTAAGAGCAGCATGAAATACCTTTGGGAGGAAAATTTCTGCACTGTTGTAATTCTTTCCATTTCAGAATATCTTCTTGTTCTCCTTCCCTTCACTTTCCACCTCTTGAAAGAGTATATATCTATCACTTGTCTCCTACTTTAGAATTTCTGGGTCTTGGTTTACGGATAAAGTCTTGCTCCATGGATATTGATACTGCTAGGTTATTACCACCTGGGTTTACAGGTCATTCCAGACTTATTCATTAGTCCTACAAGCACTGCTGAATTCAGGCACTTCATTTCTCTCAACAAATATGTGATAAAAATGAGATGTTATGTCTGGATTTTACTTTCTCTGCAGTATAATAAGACATTATCCAATAAATATATTTTAGTAGCATATAAAAGTCTATAATAACATAATTTTTGGACACCTCTAATTCTTCAGTACTATCTTTTACCTTGTGAATATAGATAGATAGCCTATATTCTCTACCTGACCACCTGGGCTAACATTTGCTTTCAACAGGAGTGCAGTGAACATCCTCTGTTTCAAACTCACATACACACTGTGCTTATTAGTTCACCGTAAAGGGTATATTAATGAGATACAAAGATCTTGCACACATGTAGTTTTCTTTCTACAGGAAAAAAACTTTCTGTGGCAGTGCACAAAAATGTGCGTTTCTTATTTTTCATAGATTCCTTTGTAGCCCTAAGGCTCTGATCACTTTAAGTATCATAGGCATTTCATAATTCCCCTCCCTCTACAAAATGACAAAAATCAATAGAAAAAAACCCTGTCAGATGCAGTGCTATATCAACAAACAATGTATCCTTCTTAGATGACAAAATATCTAAATATAAAAAGGAAGATATTCTGACAAACATTTCAGAAACAAAAATAAAACCAACAAGGCAAGTTGCACAATTACTCATTTTTGCCATATTTGACATGTACCTTTCCCTGGCTGGCTTAGTTTCATACAGTAAGGTTTCTGTATGTTCACATACAATGCCCTAGGTGAATCTGATTTTCACATTGCACTACACAAATTAAGACAGCAGAATTCACTACGGACTGCAGCCAGCTCAGCTTCTGTGTATACCTTTTCACTTTTGTGATTTATTGTTCATCTCTAATATTAAACTATTGATTATTTGTGCTGCCACAACTGACCAATCTATCACAGAGTTTTCATTTCTTTGTTTTAATAAAGGATTTCACAATAATGAGCTGCAATATAATGGCCCAGAATTAGAATATTTTTTTTTCCAGGCCTTGGGTCTATGCATATGGTTTAGTGTTTTTAACATACATGAATAGGAAAGCTACATTTCTACAACAATTTCTACACCATTTGCTTATGTTAAAGCCATGACATCTGGTTTTGGTATATAAGATGACAATCTCCACATAGTAACTAGTAGTTGCAACTCACTTTGCTTGCCTTGAGAGGTTCTAATCTTTGCAAAATCTATTCCTCACAATAGCTTCATTTCAGTCAGGATTTTAGCAAAATGACAGTGCCTCCAACAAAATTCATTGTTTGTTAATATTTTAATTCACACAATGTGCATTCAGAGTGCCGAACAATGATCTTGGTCTGTTCTTAGCTCTATTGTCAATATATAACCTTTTCTTGTCCCACAACCTTGCCTAGCTAAATTAATTATTTAAATCTCTGAGCATTTTCCTACCTAGTATATTTCAATCTCTTTTGTGCTGCAATTATTATATTCTTCAGAAACCTGCTTTCTGTCTTGTCCCCCTATGCACTGAAAGGTGCTTGAGGCTTACTTTACTTAGTTATTGTCTTGGTTATTTCTGATATTGTGCATTGGGGAATGTTGGTAAAAAAAACAGTTTTAATTTTACAGACCTGGAGTTATGGCTTCCTCTGATGGAATAATGTTATACCTTTGTTTCATCATGTAAATCAGTATTCACTGGTTTCACATGATACATTTGACAGATGGGCCACATATCCCATCCACTTAGATATGTATAAAACTAGCTAGGGTGCATGTTGCTTTTCAAAATAAAGATAAAACCTTCCTGCAGTTTAGATAGCCCATCTCCTCTGTGCTATCAATATGGTTTAGTAACACTCACATGATTAACTCTACTTAACAGCCTAGATTATTTTCTTTCTCTTGGCTGTCATTAATAAGGGCAAGTTTCCAGCCTATGTGGTAGATCTACAATTTGAAAAGCAATGAAAAAAGCATTGTTTCCAAACTATATTCCTACAGTTACACCACCTACTTCTATGGAAATAAAATGCAACTGCTATTGCACTTAAATTATGTCTGGACCTTACTTCCTTACTTCCTTCCTTCTTTCCAAGCAATAGAATTCATGAATTCAAGAGAGCTGCTGCAGTGGAGTTGTCGAAATAATATTCCTGGGACTATTGAAAATATCCAAAACATAAACTTAGTATGTATTCAAAAGTGATTGAAATGGAGAAAATTTTCATTTGTATTGTTCCTGCTGCTATTCCTTTCTTGTTGCAGACAGCATATGTGAGATCAGCATATTTTATAAGGATTTGATCTGGAGCATAACGACTGAGCATATTTGAGCTGCTCAGTCCAGCAAGCATATGTTGTCCCACGTGTATATGAGCATATGTAGAGCAATGTCAAACCTGTTGCAAGCAGAGAATGTTGTGGGTGGAAGAGCAGCGCAGGAGAGAAGCAAGCAATAGAAAGAACAGTAAGAGCCCCAAGGGAAAAAGATACAGGCAGGACAGGAGAGGTTGCAGGGAGAAGCTGGACTATCAGCTACATGGCTGGATAACAGCAACATAAAAAGAGGGAAAGAGCATTTCATAACCAAAAGGACCGTTGGGAGAATAAAAGGCATCAATAAACCTCTTTTTAAAAACCGTTTTCCCTGAAAAATAGGCCAGAGAACAGAGGAGAGTACTTCTGAGATACATGGCCTCAAGAGATAAGAATTAAATGGAGACTTGGGAGTCATGAATGGGAGCAATATATGGGACTCCCTGACATATGATAGGCTGACTGGGAATAAATTTCTTTGAGCATAGTTTTAAACTCTTCTCTAGATTTGCCGGGCTCATAAACAGACTTGTTTACTGAAATTCAATGGAGCATGTTAAAGTCAGACTGAAAAACAGAGTCTGATTCAGCACAAGGGAGGCCAGAGTGGGCTGGTGTCACTCATCACTGCCTCTCAAGGTGATCAGGAAAGCTGTAAGGAAAGTGTATAGGGAGACCCAGGACCACATAGCCCTTTGAGGAAGGCAGCATCTCTGTAACTGCTGTTAGAGGAGTAACAGCAAAGGCTGTTATAGCTCATGGCTGCCTGTGCTCCGTGGCTTGGGTCTGCAGAGGAAAAGTTGTCAAAAAAGTATGCATGAGGATTATGAGGATAAAAGTACAATCTATTAAGATATTTGTGGAACTTGACATACTCAGTTACTAAAGGGAAGGCAAAAAAATCAAAATTTTAGTGCAGGCATGCCCAGATAGAAGTACTTTTAAGTTATAGACTAACAAAGAGTGCCAAATTCTGCCAACTTTACAGTTGAAAATTCAAAATTTATGCACTACCTGTGTGGCTCTCAAATTACATGAGTGTTACTGTTCTAC
>JAOXNG010000012.1:112940622-112960756 GCA_028566535.1 Scolopax minor | reverse complement strand
GCCTCTGGAAGTTTGGCTAAATAAAAAGAAATAATGTTCATACTACTGATAGTAGATGTCTTGCAGGATCAAATTATGATTTGGCAGGCATGAACATGTGATGTCTTACTTTCTAGGCTTGTTTTTCAAGTGTGTAGCATAGTAGTTAATGTATGATGTGACTATAGTTGCAAGTTGAAAAATTCCAGAGTTAAAATCATTTAACTTGAATTTGGCTCCTCCCTAAGTTCTTGTAGTAGAATATGACACTGTAATTAAAGATAAGTGTTAGGAGGAATTGGTGTCAGTGACTTAAATAGACTTCATTTTGAAAACTGCTGTTCACAATCACTGTGGAATGCTGAAGTACACTGCATAGTTACCCTATTAAAATTATAACCTGAAAATAGAATTACTGTCTTTTGGACTCTAAATTTTTTTTCACATAGCACTGGAGTGCTTCACTATTGTTCTTTATTTTGCCTTCAGATATAGTTACAGTGTTAGATGAAATGTAATGCTATCCTTGCTTTGTTATCTTTGTTAACTTTTAGATGTGTTCAACTTTACAGTTTTTTTAGGCTAGCTTTAAGCTAATCTCTTCCTTTCAGTTCTGCTGTAATGGTTGAGTGCTGATGGTACAATGCTTGATGTAGAAAATGGAAACATCCATTATCTGGCATTAGCTTTCTGTCAGCTGTGGAATATTATAGCACATTTTAAATGTGTGAGAAGGTGGTGCTGGAAAAGTGAAAACACAAATTACTAGAATGCTGCTTAACCTTCACTTACCTTCTTTCTTTGCTCTTTAGTAAATAAGCTCTAATTAGGTTAAGTCACTATTAGGTTTTTTAATTATTCCTTTTATTCCTATTAAATACTCTTATTAATCCTAGTGTCACTCTCTTCTGAAAACTGACTTTTAACTATTACTGTAAAATGATGATTATTTAATCCTGAAAAAAAATGCATACACAAAAACTTTAACTGAGTAAATGCATTGAATCCTGAAGTGAAACTCATGGGAATTTGTGGTCAAAGCCCATAATGAAGTGTGACTTGTGGATTATGGCCAAACTTTTTTCTTTTAGGTCAGTGAGAAAATATAAATGTGCATGCACTGAACAGAAAATAGGAGTCTTCAGCTAATGTTCATATTAAGTTTATAGAAATGAAGAGATTACCCAGAGGTTTTAACTGTTATGTAGCTAGTGTCACCTCTGGAAAAATTATATTGATTTAGGATGACTCTGAGTAGTGTACATGTCTTCTGATGTGACAGTAGTTTGACTGGCAGAACTGGCAGTTGGGTGGTGGAGACAGCTGAGTTGTTGTTGGTTTAGGTAGTAGTCTTTCAAGTGACAAAACTAAATGTACAGATCGGGTTCTAAAGTCTAGACATTGATAGTTCTCAAGATTTCTTCATGTGACTTTAAATCTTGGTACAAGAAAAATAACACTAAATTAACTAGAATGGACTTTTAAAACAAGCTTCAATAAAGATAAGGTATATTTTAATTTAGTTTTTGTACAGAGGAAGATTTAATCAAGTATGTTAATAAACACAGCTGGTTTTGTGTTTGTTTCATGTATTAGAAAGGATTATATGTGGCCATATCCCATTTGTTGAACTTTCCCTAGAGAAATAACTATATATCATGCAAACTTAAAAGCTTATTCTTGAACCTTGAGCTAATTTTTGTGGACTGAGACTGTGCATATGCAGACTTGCATTTAATTACATAAAACTTATGTTTATGTTTATGTAAAAGTAAACAAATATTTATTTAAAAATTGTCATTTTTATGCTGATAATCTCATTTGTGTGCCAAAATTCATAAAATCTGTTTCTGTTTTGCAAAGCAAAACTGTTCTGTTAATATAGAATGAGTTTGTATCACAGAAGGTAGAAGCAGAGTAGGTACTGCCTGAACAGTGCAGTTCTGTGAGGTAGTAATGGAAAGTGAATACAAGAATCTGGAGTAAACTTGGACTTCTAAGTAAAAAAGACAAAAAGGAAATGTAGAAGGTACTTGAGATCCAGCAACACAGTGTTTGTAAGTTCTGGTAATGTAAACAAATTTTAAGTGCACTTGTAATATGTTAGCTGCCTTGGAGTGCTGAACACCACAAAAATGTTTTGAGGCCATGTATACTGAGAAACACATAGCACAGCTGAGCTCCTGCTTATATATAAAAATCTCTTTATAACAGACTTCATTTGCCTTTGAAGTGAATCTGCTTGCTTTTTTAAGTAAATTTGTCTTCTGAAGTGTGAGGAGTTGGTCTGCATGTGATCAAGAAGTAGTAGTTGCTCTGCTCATTTTCTCTCTTTGCTGCTGAAACTCTAGGAATAATTTCCACTCAATATATGGCATACTTTTTCATTGTGGAATCAATGTAGCAGATGGCATTACCTCTTGTCCTGTCACTGGGCACCACTGAAAAAGGACTGGCCCCATCCTCTTAACACCCACCCTTTAAGTATTTATAAGTGTTAATTATATCACCCTTCAATCTTCTCCAGGCTAAAAAGACTTAAGTAAGTCCCTCAGCCTTTCCTCATAAGAGAGATGTTCTTTCTAGTCCCCTGATCACCTTGGTAGCCCTTTGCTGTACCCTCTCCACTGCTTCCCTGTCCTTCTTGAACTGGCGAGCCCAGAACTGGACATAGTACTTGGGTATAATTACCTCTTGCTCCCCCTCAGCCCAAGTTGTCAACGTCTGTTGCTTTGGAAGTCGTGGATGCCCCGTCCCTGAAGGTTGGATGAGGCTTTGAGGAACCTGTTCTAGTGGGAGGTGTCCCTGCCCATGGCAGGGGGATTGGAACTAGATTGGAACTAAATTCCTTCTTATTGACTGCCTGAGATATATATAAACCAGTCAGAGTAGAGAAATATACTTCATTCTCCTGTGGACACTCCTTAATCACGCTGTTACAAATGTGCAAACTATGATGATCTGAATAGCTGGCTCAACCACAGGTCTTCAGCTTTTTTCAAGGTGTTTAAGCTCAATTATGCATCAAAGAGGTGGGCAAAGGACAGGAAAGAAACACTGAAAATTAATGTTTTGGAAATGTAAAATTTACTACTTTTTTTTAAAGTTAAGGCTTTAAATAGATAATGGTGGATATGTTTTATTTTTCTTTCTCCCCATAGTTTCACTGTTAGAATTTGTCCAGCCTCCTTACTATGAAAATTACTACCTACCTATTTTATTAAGCTAAACATCATTGTAGGAGTAGCAACATCTCTCCATCCTTTTATCCCATGCATCTATAGATCATGATCTACCCTAATTAGAATGTAGGGAAAGCTGTTCTCCATGGAGGTCTTTTGCAATTGACTGGGTAATTGATGTATTAAGCTACTTTCTTCTAACGTCACGAGAGGCTGAAGAATCTGAGGATAACTGCAGCTCAGAAGATCTGGGACATAATTTTTTTCTAATTAGGTACACTTTCTCTGCAGTTCACAGCTCATTGAAAAGCTTAAAGTTACCTTTATATTTGGAGGAGCACATTTGCCAATGTAAGTTAAAGATCTTTGCAGACAGGTAGGCAGACATAGGAAAAGGTTTTAGCGGAGAGAGTATGTAAAAGATGAAGGAAATTAAATGTCCAAAACATTTTTTCTTTTTTTTCTTAAAGCCAGGTTTAGCACTTTTAATTTTTTTCTGCTTAGCTGGATACTTAATGGGGAAAAGAAAGGACCAACTCTATAGAGAAGGATAGGAAAAGACATAGCCTGGAGATGATTCTTGCTTCATCAACAACAGCCATAATAATCATTTCTTTAGTTCTTTGCATCCTCAGTTATTCAGAGCAAGGAGTGTCTAGCACCTCATAAGAAGGAAGCATATTCAGACCATAACAATAAACAGCTGATGTTTGCAGCTGTCTTCAGTGAGTCTATTCATGTGATAACAGATCAATAATGAGCATAAGGGTTGTATAACAGGCCCACATGAATGCCTGTAAAAGAAGGAAGAAACCCTGCTCATTTCCAGGGGAGCTAGGTATAGGAATGAGTACTGTTAATGAATAGGAAGGAAGGCTGAACTCATACACTTTACAAATAGTACCCCAGATCACGGTGGTGATAATGAATGCCATTGAAAAAATATGTAACACATTGGTACAGCAGGAGAAAGAAATCCATATTGCTGCTACTTATGCTGTACCTGTCATGTGGATAAATACAGCAAAAAACTTCTGTTTTGCAAGGCTGCTAGTCTAGCAACTTTACTGAGTACTAAATTTCAAAGGAAAAAATAGCATTTTATTACTCCACTTATCTTCTCCCCGTGGTACAAATTGCCAAAGAGTTACCTGGGGTTTCAGCTGCCCGGTTTCTATTGACTTTAATGACAATAGCATGGCTAAAACCCTATGCATCTCTATAAAAATTTACCCCATGTGTTGTCCTCATCATATCTGCTTAGTTTACTGACAAAAACAAGTTGTTATTACTGTCAATTCAGCAGAGCTAATATAACTGTTAAAGAGCAAACTAAATTGCACTCTGCCTCACATATTATCGACAGAATTGTCAGCCAGCTTTTGATTCCAGGGACTTTACTGCTAGTGATGATTAGTGTTGTGAACAGCTATATGACCAGGCAGCTTTGTTTGTTCTGGATGAAGCCCCAGAAGTTCATATGGTCCTCTAAACCTTTTCCAAATCCCACAGTTCTGCAAAACTGAACTGGCATTCTTGTGAGCACTGTGAGACCAGATACGTTATGAGTTCACCTTACCTTGTTGTTGCAGGTCAGCTGGAAAACACCATGATAATCACTTTTATCAGAGGTATTCTGATTCTGCTGTCAGTATTGTTTGCAGCAAGGATATGAGAAGGTTCACAATCATGGAATTAATATCAAAACATGTATATGTAATATTTATTAATGGAAAATGAATTTTACTTATTGTGGAATAGAAACATTTCCCTAAAAAAACCATAGAGAGAGTCGTCAGAAGCAGCAGGAACATATTCAATTTATGGGAAGTGTGGACATGAGAATAGGCAGATAGTCAATAAGATACCTCTGTAAGTTTTCTTTCTACTAGAATGGTGTAGTCTGATGACTACCAGGTTCTAAAGGACATCCTCATAGTCCTCATTAAGGCTATTTGACTTAGTAAAATGGCCTTTTCCCCATCTCTCATCCTCCAGATTCATAAAGGTGTTTTTTCTCTGACATCGGAACTAGAGCAATAGCTGAGTTTTATCCACCAACAGTGCTCTGTGGGAATAGGATGAGAGTTTTCTTGCTCATATCTCACATGTTGTTAAAAACAAAACAAAATAAAAAACACTTTAAGGGAGTTTGTCTGAATGTGTAAAATCTCAAAGTATTACATATATACAGTTTATAAATGTACAATGAAAAAAAAAGAATTAGTATTGACCCAATTTTAACAACACAGCTTTCAATCCAGATCAAAAATGAAGAGCAATAAATTATATAGGCACTTACCTTCCCTGTCTCATTTTGAAATTTGTACTTGATCTTTTATATTGCTAACTAGATAGTATGACAGAAATGTCTAGAACAGGAAGACTACCTTAAAAAATCAACCTTAAAGATCAGACTGCACTTTAAACCTATGTCTGTCGTGAGTCTTGTAATGCCTAACAAGGAAATACAGAGCTAGCAACACAGCTACAACATCTAAAAAAAATTAAAATTGTCACCTTAACATTTCTGTTTGCTTTTATGATGTTGTATGTCTGTATTTGTGCAGTAAGGGCAGAGAGGTTGCTTAAAACAAGTTACACTAAAAAAAAAGCCCTTCTTTTTTCTTCCTAAGATCTCATAATTATGAAAGAGAAGAAAATGACAAAGAGATTGATGGGGAATGAGAAAGAAAAGAGCTATGTGCTCAAACACTGTGATATGCCCTGTTACATGCACATCTTGTCAGTTGTATGCTTTTATTTTAATTAGATTTTTCCAGTAAAATATTCTTCCATCAGAGGAGATGCAAATCATGGGTGTTGTAAGAAGACAATGGAGAAGTCAAGCAAAGAAGGCCAGGGTGAACACAGTGCATTAAGAGATATTTTTGACATAGGAGGCAGGATGAGATTGTCTTTGAGATAAGGCAACAAGAAAAGGGGACAGCAGCACATCTCCCCAGGCCTGGTGGTGATGTCAGTAGGATAACTCACATCAAAAAGCTCAGAGAAGTTCTTCTCCTTTACCTCTTTCTACACATGCTATTTTTATTGGACTTCCAGCCAAATCTCCTACTTGTTTTTTTCAGACTTTCTTGTGCCTAAAATGGACTCACTCTGAGCCAGATTCGCCTAGCTTTTTTTGAGATGTGCAATAGTGGAAATCTGAAATCCACATGAGCATCAGGCAGGCTTTTACTCTCTGGATGTGACACAAAGGCTGCTAGGTCCTCATTCTTTTTACAGATAATGCAAACAGATTTCAAGATGGTCCCTGGGATAGCACCCAGTACCTATGACTGGATTTACAGCGGGCTGCAATAAGGCTTATAAACAGATTCTGAGGAAATTTCTTTCTGCTTTTCCATGGGCTCCAAGTGGATCACAGCCTCATGTTGCCTTTGCTCATCTGACATCACCCATCCCTCCAGAAACAATGTTTGTCCATATTTATTCCTTTAGCTACTAACAATTCAGATCACATCTCTCTTTTTTTTACAAATTATGTCAGCTTTCAGCAGGGAAATCTATCCTTCTGTTCCTTTCTTCTGTAAAAATAAATAAATACATAAATATATCTTGGAAAATGTTGTGCAAAATGGACTTGAAGTTAACGAAGGATGAAGTACTTGAAAATGCAGGTCTATAATGTAACATAGCTTATCGAAATCTATTTCTTGAGTTAGAGTTTCAATTTAATGAGCATGCTAACATTTCAGCAGTCATTATACATTGAAAAAAGTTTCCAATAATTAAGGATAATTGGCAATGGAAATAAAACGAACAGATGATAATGGTTCTACAGCAGACTTCAGCAGCTTGCTCTTTCGGCATGCGTTGGGCAAGCCAGCAGAGGCAAAGGTTTTTAAGTAGCATTCCAAACTGGTCAACTGTGTCTTGATTGTTATTCACCTAAATTTTTATACTCTGTCTCTGCCTGCATTTTTCAGCCACTTTGCAAGTTGTCTTTCTTTCCTTTTTTTTTTTTTTCCTTTTTTTTTTTTTTTTCCCTGGGCTGCCCATAACATAATAATCCAGGGTTAATTACCAGCCAAATTAGGTCTATATTTAATGATTATACAGTGTCACAATCTAGGCTTCTATTAGCTTTCCCTCTAATGCCATCACACATAAAACAAGTCACTTTCAACACCCTGACTAACCTGTGGTGCCAGCTTTTATTAGGCTTTCAGACTAAATAGCTTTAATATATAATAATATTGTTGAATACTTAGGGATTTTAATAGTCTGCACAGAATTTTCCACAGCTTGCTGACTCTTTTTTTATGATGTAGCAGAAGAAAAAGAGGAGGACTCTTCATAACATTATAGTAAATATCATGGCTGCACCACTAGCTCCACTGTGATTAAAGTATTTTCACAATATTACCTTCCATATTCATTAATTCAAATCTTGGCTGTTAAAATTTTGTTTTAGAATGGAAAAGGAATACAAAAGGGACAAATTTAAGGACTGGAATTACAGCCTTTACAGTACTTTTTTGAAACTAAGATATTCACTGACCATTAAATATCCCCTATGATCCCCTCTTGGAAAATGGTGCTTTATTAAGAAAAAGAGATGCTGTGTATCTGGACATGGTTCTCTATTCCATCCTGTTGTCAATTCACAGATTCACAGATCTGACAGAGTTGGAAGGGACCTCTAAAGATGATCTAGTCCAACTCCCCTGCCAAAGCAGGACTGCCCAGCGCACATCACTCAGGACTGCACCCAGGCGAGTCTTGAAAATCTCCAGAGAAGGGAACTCTGTGACCTCTCTTGGCAGCCTGTTCCAGTGCTGTCACCCTCACTGTAAAGAAGTTCTTCCTCATATTTAAGTGGAATTTCCCAGCAACAGGCTAGGAAATTCCTAGCATCTTATGCCTGTTGCCCCTCATCCTATCGCTGGAAACCACTGAAAAGAGCCCGGCTCCCACATCCTCTAACCCACGCTTTAAGGACTTGTAAACCCACAGTTACACATGCAGATAGCAAAACTGTGTTGCTGAATAAGAAAGCTTAAAATTACGTATGCAGGTCATTAAAAAAGTGACAAGTGAGCTTTGAAATTGCAAGGCATCATTGTTTGTCTGAATATACTACCTATGTTACAAAAAATGAATTTAGAAATTCTAGAGAGAGTTTTACAGTTTTTAATTGAAAGTCTTTTCTATTTTTGCATCAATTTGCAAAGCCACGAACTTTAATTACCTTGGGACATCTGCACAAAACTCAGAAAGAGAAAAATGTGTGTTATTTTTCATAATTATGTCATAGTCCTAAAGTCCAGACCCATAAGCCACAAAAGGGATAGCAAATTCAATGAATCTCCATTTCTGAAAACAATAAATCTTCCCCAGCTCAGCAAAGATTCAATATCCAGTTGTAAAGCAGCTTTTAGCCCTCAAATATAGACACTGGGATGGATCGTTTCCTCTTGGTCAGTTGTAGACACATTAATGAAATAGGAATTTTCATATTTCAGAGAAGAGGAAAACAAGTATTTGGGAGATTTCCTGTTTTAAGAACTATTTCAGTCTGCTTGAAAGGATTGCCTATGGAATAAACAAACTGTTGAGTAGTCTAGAAAAATGAGGGATAGACACATTAATTGTGGTCTCAATTCATTGTTACCTTTTGATAATGTCACTATAGCAAACTGTGAATCATATTTAAATTTATAATGATTCTGAAGAAGGATTTAGTTTTGGTGAAGCTGGATACTAGAATTATACATGAGAGATTTCCTTACTATTTTAACCAAATATCAAACAGTCATAAAATAATAAAAGTTCTGGTTTCTATTTCAAAGAAATGAACAATGAAAAAATATGCATCAAGTGGTTCAATATGGGAATCTATGTATATCAGTATTAAGTTTTAGGTATAAAAGTACAGAGAAAGTTTTCTGGGTTTATTTGGTCATTTCAGGTTAAATCTTGCAGCTTTCTCTAGAGCTATTTTATGTATGAGAGTTACAAATGAATTCATTGATTGTGAGTTTTTCCTTAAACACACAGTTTGTGGCTTGAACAAAAAGAAAAAAATGAAAAAAACAACCAATCCTTTGTTAATTGTAGCTATTCACCCTTGAGTGGTTTGGAGAATTGGCTGAGCCAGGGATACACTAGAACATGATTCTTCTTTTAAGTATTAGTAAGCACAAGAGAGCATTCATATTGCAAATGGGCATTGCAAAGTCCTTCACGTGGTACAGATGGCAGAGTTCCGGCCAAATTGTAATGGCAGACCAGAAGAAAAACTTCCTCCAAATTTCTTTTACTGGCACAGTAGACACAGGAATATAAACACAAGGGTCTATGTTTATACTGTGGAAAGAATGTAGATAATATTTTGTTCAATTGGTAACACCATCTTCTGAGATATATGTTATCTGCTGTGTGAATACGGATAATTTTACTGTTCAGTGCTCCACAGTTAGATTTTAACATAACTTTTTAATGTTGATTTAAAATACATGTAGCTTGCTATAGGTTTATAAAATAATTCAAGTTGCAGACCTCAGGGTCTTTGGTCTGACTCCCAGTTCAAAGCAGGGTCAGCTATAGGATCAAGTCAGTTTATTCAGGGGATCAAAACAGGTTACTCAGGGCTTTGTCTAGCCTGATCTTGAAAACCTCCAAGGATGGAGACTTCACACTTGGGCTGCTTGGACCACTGCTTTACTGTCCATTGGTGAAAAGGTTTCTCATTATATCCAGTCTGAAACTCTCATTATAACTTTTGAGATTTTCCTCTTGTCATCCTATTATGTACCACTGTGAAGAGACAGGCTCTACCTTCTCTCCACAGGCACTGGGAAGGCTAGTGTTAGGTGCACCCAAAGCTATCTTGTCTTCAGGGTGAACGAGCCCCAGTTCCTCAGTTTCTGCTGCCATGACAAATGTGCTCTACTCCCTGTCCAACTTGGTGGCTGTCCCCTAAACGCTGTGCATTGTAATGAAGCACCCTGTGAAGTGCTTGTATTTAGCAACAGATAGAAAGAAATGAATTCATATAGATGCAGAAGTTCTGTACATTGGCTTTGGGGAAAAAATCCAACCAATTACAACTTTACAGAGGCTTATACTGAGCATGTAAAAGAAAAGGTGATATTTACAGACATGTTAGATACTTGTCTGTGCAGGCTCTATATTCCAAGAGATATAAAATCAAATCAACCAATACTGGATTCAGAGGTGGTAAAACATGAATTTTCACTTATTCTATTTTTTTCTCTTGATAGAGATATGCCATTTTGTTTACTTCAATAGACATAGCATGGTCAGTTATTTTCCAACAATGGATCTATTTGATTTACCAAAGTCCATGCAGAAAGTTATTAAAAAAGAAGAAAAAGGCTTTCATCCTTCTATTCTCCTAAAATAAGAATGATAAAATGATGGCTAAGGAGACTGGATAAAATTTTTTTTTCCCCCACAGTATCTGGCAATCTGTTTGAGAGAGAAAAGATACAGACCTATCTACTTTATGGGTTTGGGTGTTGTTTTTTCTATCAGGCCTTTGTGTTAATGTAATTGTTTGGATCAGACTAAGAGTCTTGCATTACTTTATACCACAAAGCTTTTGCCCCTAACTCTTACCAAAACTCAACCTTCTTGTAACACTCACTTTTCCTCCTGCCATGTCTGTCCTTACTGAACTAAACCATCCTGGAACTGATTGATTAGTGTATTTCCAATCTTTTTCACTGGACCGTTACACATTTCACATACCCATTACACTAACATAATCTCTACTATATGGTCATCTCCAAATAGGAAAAAAAAATATTTATATGGTACCATATAAACAATATTTCACCCTCAAATGCCATTTTTCCATTCTACCCAGTCTTTGGCCATACTATTTGAGTGTTTATACAGCTACATTTACCATTTAATTATACAGCTTTTCTGTAATTATCGTATTAAGAATGTACTTTCATTTCAGGACAGATGGCTTGTACTTCATTCCATCTATACTTAGATGAATAATTACAGAAGTTTGAATCTGACATTCAGAAGAAGGAAGTGATGGTTTTCTCATAGTAGTCTTCAAGTAGTCAATGGACACAAATGTAGTTTCAAAATAAACTCCTTTAACATATAAGACTTATCCATATTTCTTCATTGATTGTCAAGAGGCCTGAATAAAAGCAAACTGCTAACATAGAACAAAGGACTTAAAATCCTTTCTCAACTTAAAATAGGTGAAAATCATTTAGTCTAATTCAATGCAGGCAATGAAAAGAATACTACGTTTTCTTACCCAAGTGGTGCTCTAGGAAGGGCCTTGAGAATTACTGGAGGAGTTCCAAATTGCTTGAAAGGCCTTAGGCAAACATCATAGTTTTAACTGCAGAGGAGATAATTTTTTTCTTTCATATTTCAAAGAGAAGTGGTTTCTGAAAGCAGAGCTACCGCTCTGCTTGCAGATTATTGATAAAGTTAAATGTCAAAATGGAAATCACTCTTTATCTCTTTAGAAAATAATTACACAAAAATCCAAATTTGGAGTGGATATTCACAAGGAAATAGTTATTCAAATAAGTAAAATTAACAGGACCTGCTGCTTAATTTAGAATGAAAGGACAGGCATGAAGTGACAAAGGTGTATTTTTATTAATTATTGCTATTTATATATGATCAATTCAATTAATCCCAAAAGATTATTGCTGAATTCTCATTTACATACTTAATAACTCTTCACTAGTGCACCAGGGCTTTGAAATGTATGTAACTGTAATAGATAATAGGGTCCTTAATTTGGAATGTTTCAGATATATTAAACTAACGTTAAAAATACTAGAATATTTTAATGTTTTAAGGTGTTTTTATAATATAATTCAAAGGCAGACTTAATTTAATAATAAAAAAAAAAGCCTAAATATGAAGTGATTAGTTTGCAATATCCACTAATGTCTTCTTGTAGTTTCTCTCAACATGTAATAAGGATTTTTACTATCTTCTATACAGCCTAATGTTCCTTATGTACATTTACAACATTCAATGCAATGGCTCTGAAAGAGCTGGTATGGCTTACTATAAACAAAACAACTCCCTTGCCTTTTAGAAAACGTCACTCTAAATGCAGACATTTAGGTGACAGCTTTCACATTTCAAATATTAAAACACACTTAAGGATGCTTGTGGAAATCTTATAGCTTTTGTGCGATGTCTATCCATCAAGTAGTAATTCACTGATATATTCACTGAGCACCGGATTGGGAACAAGACCCAGTGACTGTGAAGCTGTTTATTCCAAATAATTGCACCAAATTGTGAATTAGAGGATGCATTGCAGAGGTCAGTGCCCATGTCTGGGACTGGCAGGACCAACATGGTTCACACTTGTTCTGAATTCTGGATCTCCACAGTGTAGCCCTTAATGTGGTTCCTTCATGGGAAATTTATACCTTGATACTTTGCCTTGAGGAAAATGTTACATACCTGGATATGTAACACTCCTCTTATTGGAAAAGTAGTGCTATCTTTCCTCCCTTGTGGACTCTAGACTTCAGGACCACAGACTTTATTAAATTGCTGGCCAAAATCCCCTGGGAGACTCTAATGAAGAGGAGCAGAGTTGCTTGAATGATTTTGGATGGATTTAGAAAAAATAAATTATTACCATTCAGTATTCTGTCCTACAAAAAGATAAGACATTTTGGCAGGAGGCCAAGCAGGAAATTCTTAAAAAACTAAAATGCAAAGAGATAGCATACATGAAGTGGAATCAAGGAGAGGCAAGGAAAGAGGAGTGCAGTAGCATTTCTTAGGCATTCAGGGGTAAATAGAAAAGGCAAAGCCCAGCAGGTCTGAGCAAGCTATTTTCATGAGTGTCAGGTGATAGACCAAAAGGCTACAGTTACTAAAGGCTACAGGCTTGGCATCTTCAGACTAACATTATGAAAAACTTCTTCATTATTAAGTTAGGGTAGCAGAGAAAGAGACTGTCTATTCAGGCCCTTCCAAGACACCACTGGATAAAGCAACTGTTGGCTGACTCTAGTATTGAAGGTAGTCCTTATTCAAGTGGGAAGGTGCCTAGATGACTGTTAAATGTTCTTCGAGCCAATATTCCTATGGTTCTGAAAATATGTGTATATAAAAACCTTTTGAGGTTTGTTTCAGAACCAAAACTAATCACATGAACACCAGTACAACAATAGTTTGCAATCTCTGTTTGCTCTTTGCTATGTGCATGTTCATCTTTCTTTTCACTGATCACTCTTCCTTACATCTTTTCACTCACTCTTCTTTTTTTCCATCACATCTACTTCATCTACTTTCTCTTACCTTTCATGCTTTTCAAAGCTCTGAGTCTCCCTACCTATTTGTTCTCTGACTCTAATGAGTTGCTCTTTGACATTTCCAGTCCATCAGTGATAGTAACCCAAACTATTCACTTGACAGTTTCTGCCACAGGAGTCTTAGCACTTTTACAAATAGAGTTCGCTCCTTGAATTAGTGCATAAAGCCATTAACCTCTCATCTTTCATTTCCTGTCTTGAGACCCACAGGATTTAGAAACAGTTGACTGATAATGGCTAGGTAAAAGGCCAACGGGGACTGCTGATACCTATTTTAAAAGTTTACAATGATTTGCAGAACCATCAGGTTCAAAAGTACCATAATAGATAACCTTAATTATAATTATTTTAATCTTATTAAGCTTCCTGTCCTCTTCTGTCTTACTGTAGATCTGTTGCTTACCTACATTTTGTCTTATCTTACAAGCTCTGTAAGCTAGGCAGCACACTTTACATGGTCTCGCTACAGCACTTCACAAGAAAGGTCCATATTCTTTTTAATCTCATATAAGATGATGAGTAAAATAAGCCTCAGTGTCACTTTTTTTAAGAAAGTTATTTAATCTTAACAGTATTGTTTCATAAATTAAGAATCAGTAGAGTAAATATGGGCATTTAAAAGAATTGTTTAAAAACAATTCTTATGGTTCAACAAAGAAGCTGAAATTTCCAGCTTTTTATGGGAGCAATCATTTTTTATTTAGAAAATAATTTCTTTCATTACAAAGTAATCCAAAGGACTCATAGGTTATCATATACATAAAAGGCAAGGCAGACAAAACACAGTAGAAACCACATTGAATAGTTATATAAAATCCACATCTAAATAAATACATGAAGTCTGGATTTGATATTCATAGAGTATTGGACCAGTTATTTGAGGACCAAACCAAGATTACATCAAATTCACTACCACTCTTAGATGACAGGAAGAGAATAAAGGACCTGTACACTTGTCAGTAAAGATCTTATAGACTGGAGTTTGACTTGGCCATCTGTCCTAAACAGCAACAGATCAAGGCAACAGTATCCCAGAAGACCAGAGAAAAAAATGTGACTTGGAGGTCACAGTCCTTTCTGGATTTTCTTTGCTCTGGTGGTGATATATCGCTTTCTTCCCAATAAATCATCTTATTCCTTTTAAAGCATATGTTCAGCTATATGCAGAGCTTTTGCCTTCCAAACTTCCCGCTCCCTGCTGATTTGCCTGAATGTAGAATAATTGGGTACAAAGTTTTTTTTTTGTCTCCTCTGAGGACAATCCATGCAAACAAATATCTTGCTTTTGAAAGAAAGTTATTCCCCATGAAATACAGATTCTATGGTAGGAATTTTGATTATCAGCTTACAGGGAATCTGCAGTGAAGGTCTAAGCAGCAGAACAACCATGCTTATCAACAGCTAATGGCATTTCCTCATGTCCTATGGGTTAAAAAAAGAAGGGTTCTTTCAGTAAACATAAAAAAGGACCACGTACAAATGTAGTATTGGGGCAGCTAACTGTATATGCAAGGTTTCTCCCATTGTAGAAACAGGAAACTAGGAGACTTCATATTCTCTTCCACATTCTGCTTCCTGTAAATTTGACCATTTTCCCATTCTGTCTCTGTTTTCCCATTTATATTATGTGAATAGTAACAATTAGTGAAGATTTTCCATGAACAAATAAATAAAAAAAGGTTTTCTAAAGCAACAATTTATCTTTTCTTCCTGAGGAAAAAAAAAAAAGAAAACAAATCCTTTTATATTTGTAGACTTCAGAATGGGTTTGTGAAACATTTGCAAGTAGTTTTTGAGGCTTTCTCAAGGAGTAAATACTTTTCTTATTTGATTATGCATGAAAAGCAAGAAGCAGCACATATGCAATATTTCCTGCTTCATTAATAAAAGGGGTTACTGTAAATATCTTCCTTATGATTATTGTGATGGGAATTTACAGCCAGGTCATTCATATAATCTTTCTCTCTATTTTACTTTTCACTCATGCCTTACCAAAGAAAATCCTCCATGTTTTCAAACTAGGTAAAAACTGAGGGATGCAGTCTGGGTCCTCAGAAGCAGATACTGTAGTTGTCTCAAAAACATTGTAAAACTGCAAATAAAAAGCAAAGCAAGTTGCAGAGCTGAAGAATGTAACCTATTTCTATAGCTTGTGACATTCTTCAGTTCCTCAGTTGAGGAGCTGAAGATGTAGTTCATCAGGTCTCTCTGTGGCAAATTTCTGATTCGAAGAGGTGGGGGATTTTTTGCTGTTTCTTTTGATCTCATTGAAGAAAAGGGCAGCAGCAGACAGCAGTGGTGATAAGAGTGCTTTGACTGCCTGGTCACAGGAGTTTAAAAAGTGAGCTAATTTAATGCTGATCTTAAGATCTCTGAAAAACTGTCTTCCAAAATCATGCACAATTTAAGCTTTTTTACTATTATCAGACAAAGTGCATTCATATGGTTTCCCATTTTTTTCCTGCGTAAGTAGGGCCTATTTGGTGGGATGAAGGACTTGTTTACTATACTTAAAATACAATTAATCTGTTAATTTATATTTTATAAAGTGTCACATATGGTTACTTACACCAGCTTTGCACAACACTGATTCTGCAGCTATATTAAGGTTTATGTCTCCTATATGTCTCCTATGTACATCTACACTTGTCCATCAGCAGAAGATTACATATACCAGTTCTGTCCTAATCTTCATAGCTCAGTATCTTGTTTCGAACAGTGGCTATAAGGACATTTCTAGAGAAAAACAAAACCAAGAAATGGCATACTGACATTTCACCCTAGTACAGACTTATAGCTCAGAAACTTGCAATGAGATGGCATCACCCATAATGTGATTGCCTTCATTGCTTTGCAGCCTACACTAAGGAAAGTTTGAGAATCCAGCCTACACTAAGAAAAGCTTAAGAATATAATGAATGTTCATAAGAAATGTATACTGGGAATGCTCAGAAATCATTTGGTTTTATCTCTTGCTAAAGTTGGACAGATTATAGAAGCATGGAGAATAGGTCAGGCAAAATATGGTTTTACCTACGTACCATTCTGATCATTTGTTAATGAATTAATTAATTGTGGCTTTGTGGGATTTATAGTGATGGAAAAGAAAGGTCACAAGGTTCTGTATCGTAAACTTACATCATTGCATGCAATGGGTCTTCCTCCTCAAACTGTCACAGTACACCTTATAAATCTTTCATACAGCCCATAGTTTTAAGGGGAAAAAAATGAGTATAATTTACAGAATAAAAATGAATCAACTCAGTAAATCTTCCAAAGCCATGAAAGATTCTCTTTCAATTATTTCAAAACGATGGGGAGAATTAACTAGCTGCAGTCTCAATCGCCTAATGTCCTCAAGACCCATATTAACGTTCTGAGCATTATTCAGACAGATGTCTGTAGCTGTGTAAATTCCCTGTGATGAAAAAGTATCTGAATAAGCAGGAATTAGTTCTGAAATGTTGTAAAATCCAGCACTGTTAATATACCCTGAGGAGGATGTTACAGCTGAGGTTTAGATGTACTTATATAAAGCTCCCTATCCTGGAGCTAATGAAGAGATACTGACAATTTTGCTGCGGTGTCTGTGAAGTGTCTTAATGACTACAGATTAATCAGTTTCTAAAGCAGTGTTCCCTAGTGATTCTCCACCCCAAAAATCATAACCCAAAACAAGAAACTGAATGTCGTTAATAATTAAAAAATAAAGAAATAAAACAACAAGGGAAAAACAAAACAAACCCCACAGCACCTCACCTCTTCGTGTCATGAAAGCTGTAAGCATTTTTAGTCACATTCTCCACAGGAAAAAAAGCCAGAGACGACACTGGATTTAGTGGAGCAGTCAGTTAATTGTTACGGTAAGGGTTTTAATTTTCTTCTCAATGTAAATCACAATTGAGGAAAGCATCTGCCACCTCCGATATTTCCTGTGCAGTAAATTTAAATGGATTAATCATCCTGCTTGTTCTGAAGTCCTGAAGAGTGATGGGCACTTGCCAATGGGCTGTGGAGTCCCTGGCTCATTGATTTTTAGCTGTCTGGGGGGAATTGGTGGGGCTACAGAAGGATTTAAATAGAAATTAAAAAATAAATCATGCTCCAACATTTTTTCCCCACCTATTTCCACGCCCTATCATCAGAAAATGATTAAAATATTTTCCTGGAGACTGAGTGGGTTTGCTAGCAGATTGCCAGGATAGGATTGCACTTGATCACAGTCAAATGAGGATTGTAATTTTGGCTTTGCACAGGAACATTTTTACCAGTCTAATAGAATTTCTTAACATAGCAGTAGATACAGAGTATCTCAGTCAATGGCCATTTTTCCAAATAACTTCAGTGAGTTTTGTGTTCTCCCCTAAGTCTGCAACCTCTCACTCTGGAATTCATGGAAATTTGGTTACTTGCAGATCCCATGTGAACTGTCTTGTCACATGGTGGCTTTCTCTTTCTTTACAATTGCTAAATGCCATTAAAAAAAAGAGAGGCCAGGGGATGGGGAGGCAGGGTAGGAAGCCATCTGTCAGAGTCTGGCCAGTGCTCGTCTTACAGGTAAATAATGTCTGAGGCCGCAATGGTGTCTTGAACAGTTCTAAATGGGAGAGAACATGGCAGGAGAAACAGTCTCTGACTTAAGAAACATGCTGCATTGCTGAAGAAGCTATCGATCAACAGAAAGATAGAAAATATGAAGCTGGGCATTAGAAAACACATAATGACTCACTTGTAAGAGACCCTTTGCTTTCTTAAAGAGGGTACATCATGCTTTCATGCTTCAGGTATTTTTTTATCCTTTTTAAGAAAATCTATTGTCCTTGGGTTCCTCATATTATCATTTATTTTTCACATTTATTTTTATTTTTGCATTTCCCTGCCTTAAAGTGTATTTCAGAAGGTTAATATACATTTGTTCCTTCACTATTTTATCAAAAAAATGACTGCTCTACCAAGAGACATTTTCTACTATTTCCATGTGGTTACTAAAATGAAGATATTTTTTCTCTTTTTTTTTTTTTTTTTTCCTGTGCCTGAGCTAAAATTAATCATACTGAAAGCCTATAAACCATTCAAAAATGAATGCTGCCAAAGCTCATCAGTCTTGCAGAAATGAAATGATGGGAGGATAAATAGTTGCTTTGGAGAAATTAGTTGTATAGTTGCATGAAAGAAAAAAAAAATGTCATGTAAAGTTAGGTCATGAATGTATGGCTGAAATAATTTTCTAGCTCAAGCATTGATTTAAGCAGCCTGTAAAATAGCATGAAGTGTAAGTAGATAACTACTTTGGCTGTACAAATTAGCTGCTTTTAAAGGTATTAATGCCTATGAAGGTATACTAGAGAACATCTTTTGCCGAAGGATCTCAATGTGCCTCGTATATTCACTAATTAAGCTTCACAATAAGCTTGCAAGTTAAATAAAGAGCATGAAGCTATTTTTCCTAGCACAAAGCTCTACCAGATCAGAAGACAGTAGCTTTTTCTGAATATAAACCAGTATTTTGCAAAAATGCGAAGGCAACGAACATTTTAATGAATTTTAAATGGATGTGAGCGCTTGTATGAAGTCTCAGTCTTAGAAATATTACCATGAAGAATGTAGTGACTATAGAATTCTGGTTCCTATCACTGTCCCAAGCAAAAATCCCCTCCTTTGAGGGAGCATTTTTTCATCATCATGCTACCTCAGCCGTGCTCAGATGAATCAGAGTTGATTCACAGGAAGGAGAACTAACTGTAGTTTCCTATCCCAGTGCCAACACAGATATGTAGCTTCTTATTCAGGTTGAAAGTGCAACTGAAAAAATATATGGTTGTTTGCACACAGAGTTTGTAATTTACAACATGGATGGAAGGGTACAAATTACTTTGATTTTATACTCAGTTTGTCAGTACATCAGGAATAAAGAAAGAGCAACAGCCCCCATGCCTAGTGTATTATTTAATCCAGACAACACAAAGGCTGGGTCATCAGACTACGATGACGCTTCTAAGAAATAGTAATGATAAAAAATATATTTTTCCCCTTCAGTAATCCTTTTCTAAAAACAAGTTGGAAAACTATAATCTTTTGTCTCAGTGATGCATTTGATCTAACCAACTCTTTCCTTACAGTGGTGGACAAGCAATGATATTTTCTTCTCAGAAGGTATTTTGAGGCACAGTTTAAATGTGAAGAGATACAGAGTTTGTCAGACAAAGGAAAGGTGGAAGACCAGAAGGCAAAGAAAGAACTGGCGAGCATGGGATTTTTCTGTCTACAAAGCTACAAAATATCTAATGTACTTCTCTATAAAAAGCATGGGATTATTGAAACAGGCAAAAATAGTCTTGGGGGGAAAAAATCCCAGCAATAACAAAACAAAGAAACAAAACCAACCAAGCACCTTTTGCAGGGAAGTTATCCAGAGAGTTAGGTTTCATATGCAATCTAATTATTTAGTAGTCTGGGTTATTCTGTAAGGTTGGTTTTCAATATGATTGTTTGCCTGTCTTCCTGCTCAATTTTCTGTCTGGAAAGGTGTATGAGACACATCTACATAAACTCGCTGATAAGGTATAAAATACACAATATGAGTCTGAATTATCTGGATTCAGACTGCAACAGAATTTTATCCTGCTTTTGTCAAGCCAGTTCTGTTGAGAC
>JAOXNG010000012.1:112899414-112918296 GCA_028566535.1 Scolopax minor | reverse complement strand
TGTATTGCTTTGATTTTGGAATTGCATCCCTTCTGTGTCTACGCAATAAAGAAGGTCCATTTGTACAAAGAATGAAAAGGTATAATGAGTCATCAAAATAGGGTAATTTTATATAGAAAAGTTTGTTCTGTAATAATTTGTTGAAAAGTTGGAAATAATTAGAAGAAATATTCTTAACACTTTCCATAAATATGGCATTCTGGGTAAAAGAATTATTGTTATTTTGGAAATTAATCTAATTTTTGTCTGCATGTTGTCATTTATGTGAATAGGACTTGTCAGCTTGATTTGTTACAATGCCTGAATTGCTTGCTTAATCCCTCAAAATATAAATAAAACATTTAATTGCTTTAACTGAAAATGTTAACCTTTTCAGGACTGCACTCTGAGTGTGCATCTCACATAAATTAGTGCCTTTACACAGTTCAAAAAATGATCTCTGTAAAGCTATTGGAAAAATTTGGGGAAAAAAAGCTATTTGAAGAATGATTCACTAAAAAATCCTGGGATTTAGGGAACAGACCTTTCAGACCAAACTCATCCATGGGACATACAATGTGATTTTTGCAAGTCAGGTCCATTAGCTGTAGTGGACCAATCAAAGAGGTCAAATTTATAAATAGGGAAAGATTATCAGATAAACCTAGTCAACGAGCCTGGGTGTTTTACACTAAGTTCTATGTTTTGTGCTGTCCCTAAAACTGAATCACAAAGAGGAATAATTCAGATTAACAATACTTCAAATTGGAACATTGTCCAGGTAGAAGAACTAAGGACTGAGACAGAATAAGTACTTCATGCCGCTTTTTGACAGTAAATGAGAAGCATCCAGCATGCTAGTCCTGCCCTCTGAAATAGAAAAACAGGAGGGATCTTCAGAGACTATTCTGTCTTCATGCTCAAGCGACTCTGAGAGCACATAAATAAAAGATGGGGTGGAGCAACCATATTTTACACTGATATTCACAGTTGTTCAGCATCAGTAGAGCCACTGTATTAGTACACTGCCAGCTGTTGCAGGGGAACTAGTAAATGAGAAGCAAAAAACTCAGGAGAGTTATCAGTTGAACTACAGCTTAAGTAAAGCTAATGGCTATCTAGATCTATCTGTGAAAAATACTGCAGTGTGAGTGCTAACGTTTAACTCCTCTGAGAAGTAAGAATGGTGTGCACAGACAGAATGATAGTTATATTTAACATTTGGCTTTATGACATTATAGTGAACAAAACACATGATCTAATTTGATTATTTTATCTGAAAAGAATTCTCATATATACTCCAGATGTGCAGTGGCAAACAAAAAAGGTTGGTACAAATTCCCAACTGCTTTTGTAGAACTGCTAAAGACTGCCCAAAAATTAAATATGTTCCTTCTTCTTTTTTTTTTTTTTTTTTTTTTTTTCTGCTGGCTATGCTGCTGGAACAACTCCATATATTTGTTCAAAACATAGGAAATCAGTGCTAGTTATGACTCAAATAGTCCCATTTACAGTGCATTTGATAGCAGAAGGATTATTATGTTGCAGTGATCTGTAGAAAAAACTAAACAGGTCTGATTGATTGACTTTATTTCTCATTACATTTACATTGCTGAATGGCATACACTGTAATTTAGAATCTTTTTTATGCAAGATTTCTCTGCTAAAACTATGTCAAAAAAACCACATTATAGATGAATACCATAGACTAACTACTGTTTGATTGCTGGCTGGTTCTAATATTTCAGGAAAGACTGAACTTAAGAACATTTGTAGCTGTAGTGGTAATTCATGGCAGCGCAATGTTATCAACATTTCGCTTTGTTAAGCAAGATGTTAAGGCTCTCTCTGAGCAGACTTGACTTTCAGAAAGGAGTTGTATCCTTATACTTTATCCATTTTACTTCTTTTCCGAATTATTTTCAAAACCAGAAATCTTATTCTACAGGAGTTGTACTGTTGGAAAAATTCTGTGACCAGCTACACTATAGTATTTTTAGGCTGGCAAATTGTGGCAGTTAAGTTTTGATATATCTAGTGGAAATCACTTTCTGAAGTTCAAAGTGGTCTGCTTGAAGGTTGTAAAAGCACATAAAGATCAAGGAAAATATGATATAAAAGTTCTGCACAACTCATACCAGGTTAATTCATTTTATAATTTTATAATTTTATAGCATGCTTATGGCATTGGCCTTAATGATGTTGACTAGCCAAATCAATGAAATGTTAGTGATCTATTGTAATAACACATACCTCTTTAAAGCCCATCTACTAAAACCTTTATTTTCTACCTTTAAGAGCTAGAAATGCTTTGAAATTCCCATGGAACACAGTCAATTTTATTTACTTTTAGGTGTAGTGTTTTCTATGTTTGTGAGCCTAAGGGAAGGTTAATAGTCGATACAGACATCCTAAAAATAGGAATTATTAAGGCATCATACTTTCTTCCTACTCCAAAAAACAATGAGAGACAGTAAAGTGGGTTCTGTCCTGCCAACAGTCCTGTTCTCAATTTACACTAATGGAAGGTACTTGCATATGTCATCTTATCATGCAGATGAAGTGGAGTGACCTGGAGTAAGACTCAAAGGAGTTCAGGAGCTGCAGTTCCCAGTCGACTCTTCCCAGTCTTGATTCTCACACTTGGAGGATGCAAACACAGAAGCATCCACACTCTTCTGTTTCTTTCCTGCTCCTCTTTGTAGATCCAAGCTACAGGCAGGCAAGGGCTTGCTACCACTGGTCAGAGAGCAGCTCTAAGAAGAAAGACAAGCTAGCGCCAAGGATGACAAGTAGGAGTGATGCTTCCTCCAAAATAGCAGGATACACAACTAGGGCCAGCAGGACAAGTCTCCTAGCAATGACAGGTACCCACAACAACCCAGTGACCATCAGGAAAGCAGGAGTGGGTGGGCAGGTCACAACTCAGTGCAGGAAGGGCAGGGCAGCAAAGTCAGGAGCAGCCTGGGACAGTACTGTTCCTCACTTGCCCTTGTCATAGCTCAGCTGGGGCTGGGAACTCAAGCCTGTGCTTCAGCAGGGCAGGAGCATAGGGGTAGATGTCCCAAGAGAGATGGTCAGAAAAAATAAGGTCAAATAGTGCACTCAAAGGCCTGATCTTCTGTGTCTAAGCCAGTTGTTATTTCAGAAAAATCACTTCTTTACTAGGAAAATAATTCTATAATTCTTTTGCCACATTGTTTGGATGATTCCCCTGGTGCTTCCTCCTGCAGGTACACTGGCTGATGTGGAAGAAGCACCTGAGAGAAGTTCAAAGGGAGGAGAATGGCTTCATGTAGGTTGTTCCTTCACATATTGGTATTCCTAGGTTTTTCCTTCACATATTGGTATTCCTCCTTTAAACAAACATGTTGACTTTTGCTTCAAGTATGTGAGTATGTGTGTATTTCTTCCCTTCGTTATGGGATTGCCTAAACTAAAATTTGGCCTTGTTAATGCTGGTTAAAATATGGAAGAACTTCCCAAAGCCGCCAAAAATCTCAGACTGCTACTGGAGTAAATCATGATAATTTAGTTAAGTATCCTTTTCCAAACAGAGTTCACCCAACAGCTTAGATTTTTACGACTTTAAAATTTTCAAATTTATTTTTTTTAATTATATAAAATATAATAGTAACTGCACCTGTCAAATAGAGAGATCTTAAGAGGTATTCTAGTAGAGGCTTTCTAGAGAGAAAAAAGCAGACATGAACTTCAGGCCATGCCTGATGATAAAAAGTTTCTTTTTTCCCTCTGGTTATGACTCAGTGCTGCTGATGCCCTGTTCTACTTCATGAGAAGATCTCTTTACCTGAACTATTCTCTAGTGACACTGGATAGAGTCACAGTGGAAGTATAACAGTGTCATGATTTGCTAAGTCAGCTGAAATTTATAGTATAGACACAGAAGGAAAATGCAGAGTTAAAGGGTGAAACTCATTAATTCACTCCATGTTGTTAAGTGAGCAGTGTAAGAGTGAGATCGTGCACACATGGCAGTAAGGATTTCACATATTTTCCCTGGTTATTAATGATTCATTGCCATCATTATAAACCTGCAGCGTTAATAGATGAAAGTCATTTCACCTCCGCATGAGTCATTTTCTTGGACTTACCTTATGTTTGTCTTACCTGGCAAAATTGTAAGCAGCATGAGAGCCACCTCTCAGTACTTGTCCGTAAGCATATTTTGCACAGGGGTAACTACTTCAGTTAGTAGTAATATCTGCATATATAATTCTTTTCTTACAGTATTAAGATAGATTGGTATAAGCATTTTTATGCCCATTTAATTTTTTCATTCCATGCAGCTCATAGGATTTGTGTCATTCAGTTTAAACAGCACAACTGCTACATGAATATTAAGGTTTTCTATGTTCCGAATGGTATTTTGCACACTGGGGACTTCACTGCAGCTACAAGGCAACTAACAATAATTATTATTAGGAATAAAAGCTATTGCTAAGCACTTTGCACATTTCTAATACTGCATTAAAAGTAGAAACCCATATTCCCCATCCCAAATGCCAATTTATCCTAAGCCACAAAGAGTATTAGTCTTAACCATGTACATTTGTAGTGTCGCTTTTACAGAGCTATTTTAATGCATGGTTCCTCTACTATAGAATTGTAATGGAGGTTTACATGAAATAAAAAAACAATACCTCCTGGAAGCTTATGAGAGTTGACTGTTCCATTGGAGCTGTTATGGTTTATCATGTATTTAAGGCCTTCTAAAATATGAATTATTGATAGACTCCAAGGAGCTATGTTTCTTTATCATTTATAAATATTTATTTGCTGAGTTTCAGAATGGGTATTATTGACCTCACATAGACCGTAATGGCTCCAAGTGGTCTGTTATGCAATAGACCATAAAGTAAGATGCAATGGAGTAAGATATTTTTTAAACCCTATCTCCTATTTGATTTCCTGGAAGCATAATTAAGTGCTATTAAAATCCAGGGAAGAGGGTAATTTTGGTTATGAAGCATTTATACTTATAACCTGCCTTGTTTTCAATGCACAAAATAAAATCCCCAATTCAGCTACTTAACAATAATTTCAGGTATTTCCACTATCATTATATTCACTGTTACTTCTTCAGCTTGTCTCAGAACATGCTTTTTCACTCACTGAACACACTCCTTCTTATACTTGCTGTTCTGTTAATCTATGTGACCATAGGTGTCTGTGACATCAAAGGGAAAATGGTGCGAAAAAAAGTAGTTAAAATATCATGCGAGTGACTTGAAATTTGAGGGTGAAAGTTGGGATATACAGTCTGCATATTACACTAGGGCAGAAGCCTCCTAGTTCAGATGATTTTTTTAAATTATAATTTTAGGTTTTGTGGTTGGGACTGGTTGTTTGTTTTCTCTCTCTATGCTACTGAGTTAAATTATTTTTTTTAAAAATGCAACTTCTAGTTCATACACTAAAAATCCATCTCATTTCTGTCCCTACTCATCCCAACAAGCCTTTTTTCTCAGTGTGAAGTAATGTTAATAAACTGAAACTTCTGAATAAACTTCTGAAATGTAGACTTGAATATGTTTATTTCTTTTAACTCCACATGTTGTACATCACATTCCTTCCTACAGGAAGCCAGGCTCAGTGTGAGGGCTTCATATACTTTTTACTTTGCATGGTTATATTATAAAATAAATATTAGGCACATTAGTCACTAGAGCTATGTAAGTGAAAAGATGATCTGGCATGACATTTATGTGGTGACAAATAGCAAAGACCCATTGATTTATTTAGGTGATCAAACATTTTGGGGAGCTTTGATGCTGGGCACCATTTGCTTAATACCAAGACAACATGTTATTTATAACAGCAATAAAAGATGTTTCTTAAATCTGAAAATGTATTTTTATTCTTTTTCAGATTCAGGGGAAAACTGTAGACCATTATGACAGAATCCAAGAAAGTCTATTAAATATCACACCAGCCATGCAGGGTGTTTGAATTATAAAACAGTTCTGCTTAGATGGATTTTCAGTAGTATTTATAATAATTTATAAAACAGCAGCATTTTATTGAAAAAAAAAAAAAAGTTAATAATTGATGTGTCCAGGCTATACATCTTAGGTTAAAACAGCTAGACTAGGTCAAAGCTGAATGTATGTTTTCCACTTAGTTTAGCTAATCAGTAAGGTAGCTGGATAAATGCTACCACTTAGTGAGACAAATATGTTAAAAATATACAGATGAGATTCAGCCATCTGACTCAGTGTAGGTAGTGTGTAATTCTGGTACAACTTCTGTGGTTTTCTTTTAACTTCTTATTGAGCCTATATTATACAAAATGAATATGAATATACACGATTGGCCCTTAATAATGCAATCTTCTTCTAGGAAAACATTCAGACTAGAGATTATTCTCCCTGACCTGTATGGTTATTTTTATTTTGAGATTTCGAGTAATTGTGAATTCATGATCTAAAGAAGACCATACGCTTCATATTCCTTATTTTTCCAAAATCCAAGTAGGTATCACTACTGGCAACGTGAAACAAAAAATGCTTGTACCATTATCCTTATTGACATTTTAAAGTCTGAAGTGTGACAACCTCAGGAGCTAGAATTTCCAAGTGTGTGAAGGAAACAGATCTCTTCCCAGTCCCTCTTCTACTGACAAGCTCAAAATAGCTCTCCTTCTCAAGTAGAAAAAACACTACAAGTCTCTCTTTTCAAGCAGTTAAAGGTGTGAGACAAATTAAATTCTTTCAGGATCTAATATGGAAAAGTTTCTTGAAGAACCTTGTTTGAAGTGCAGGCTTTGTTTCTGACTCATCAGGTTTTTGGAGATGAACTCAGCAGCTTTCAGCTGATTTGATTGGAAATCTAACTATTGGCACAGTTTGCCCATTTCTGTGACTTTTCAATTCTGTAAGTTAGTTATATTGGAAAGAAGCAATTCTGAGATTGAAGAAGAGGTCCACAGGAAGAAATAGAAGAAAAGACTCAGAGATTTGTTAGTTTACTTGTTTGAGTAGAACTGCACAGAATGTCAAATGTAGTAGAGAAGTGAATAATCAAAATAATAAATAAAATTAATAATAAATGTTACAAACCAATTGGAAGCAAAAGGCTCAAGAAAATCATCCTGAGGGTGAATCAGAGCATCCAGAGTTCATGTCCTTGGTTTTAATTTCACAAAAATTAATGAAATGCACAAGTACTGTAAAAATAAATAGCTTGCCTGTGGCAGCAAATAAAAAAGCCACTACTAATGGATGCATAATTGTAAAAGGACAAAGAAGTTAAATAAGCTGAATACTGTTACTTCTTGCATTCGTTGTCAACAGTGTCTGAAATCAAATAAAAAATTAAAAAGCGAGAAACACAGTGGGAAAGAAGTTTGACTATTTCTAGCTTTCATCAATACATAATACTAAGGATATTTGCTTGTCCTTGCTTGGTTTTACTTTTTTTAAAGTAGTATCTTCATGGTCTGTATTCCTAGCAGTATGTTTCTAGAAACGTGGCCAGAGTTCCCAGATGTTCAGAAGGTGTAAATCATCAGATCTTTGTGAAAGTCGATAGTGGTGAGGAAAAACTGGTATGTTTTGCTGGTTTACATTACCTTCACAGTATAAAATGGTTGTACACATTGGGTGTTCAAAGGATCCATTAAACTGGGATTATAGTTGCATTGATGAAGTGCATATGAACCAAAAAATTGCTGGAGAGTAAGATTTAATAATTTTTAGCTAGATAGTTAAAATCTCTGTCGAAATGAAATTAACTGTGCAAAATGAGAAGAGAAAATTCTTTATTCTAGGTTTTGACAAAAAGAAAAAAAAAATGATGAAGGAAATCTTAAAGGTCTCTCGACCCTAAATAGATTGAGAACAGGGGAGATAAAGATAATATTAATAAACATTCCTCTTAAAAAATAAGTATATTTTTACCCCATGTTTCCTGTTTGTTTGTTTGGTATTTTTGTCAGGCAGAAGGTCTACATGGTCTACGTGTTCTCTAATGATCCAGTTTGTTTTCGACAGGCTATTTTTAACTCAGGAGCCTGATGTTAGCAACCTGCTAAGGGTAAGAACACCCCCAAGTGAAGCCAGGTTTAGGTTATATGGGGTGGTAGAGAGTCCACATCGTGCTACATCCCACCAGACAGACAGAAAGGCTACTTGTCTCCTGAGGTTTTTTGAAATACTAGCAGGACCAGTATCTAACCCAGAGAAAATAGGAAGACAAGCTTAACATCAGTCTATCTCTAGCTTTTGTTCCCCAAGGCTGTGAAGTGGGTTTTTTTTTGAAGCATGCATTATAGAATCTCAGCTCTTGTGCTTAGGAAATAAGAATCCATAATCCATAAGAGGATTTTTGGATTTAGCTATCTAGAATCCTATTTTATTTATTTCTATATTGCCCATTCTTAATATCCTTTCTTCAGAAGTCAAAAGACAATAACACACTCATAGCTGAACAAGTCCAAGCAGCATTCAGGGCACTTAATGCATATACAGAAACAAAGCAAGTGGAAGAAAAAGGAATAGCTAAAGGAAAAGAAAATTCCACTGGTGAAGCAGAAAATCTATATATTGGTATAGATTTCGTTTTCTGGTAAGGTTTTCAACATTTTATATAACTTGCCATTAATTGGCAGACGTCACTTCTGGTTGGCATATTGAAGTCCTAAATTATCCTAAGCAGCACAGAGATTAGATCAGATCCTTTAAACTGACCAAAACATTACTGATTCCAGTCACGCATAATATGACTTCTTTAGGCAGTAGGCAGAAATTTTCTGCCTTTTCCGTGATAGTTTAAGAAATTTGATCAGGGTATCATTCTGATTTGAACAAGCGAAATAGGCTTAAATGTCCAAGTAATATAGAAATTTTTCTTTAACCCCACTAATTCTTCCAAGCAGAAGTGGCCATCCTTTTTCTGAAACTGTGCTTTGGCTAAAAATAGGGAGAAGTCAGAAGATGTTTCATTCGATTCTGAAAAAACAACAACAACAACAACAAAAAAAAAACCTAGAATAGCTCAAAAAGCTAGCATTAAAAAAAGCAGATACTGCATATAGTTCAGTCTGTCTTTGTATCTCTCTGGCTGTCATGCCAAAAAATCAATGTCATTAACCATAACAATAACACATAGCACTGAGTCTCTCTTATTTATCAAGAAATCTTAGAGCCTTGCAAAAAGTCCTGATAACAGCTCTTAGTAATTGGAACATGCAGCATCAGCTTGCCTTTGTTAGATCACTTCTTAATGCCACTCCACCGTACAGAGATATTTCCCCAGAAATCTCTAACCTTCACGGGTATTGTCTGATTTGAAACCTTAATGCAGTCTGGGGATTTTCATACAGAGTTACAGAGAATGCAAGGAAAAGTTCTGATAAGTTTTCACTATTGCTGTGGTTTTCTCCAATTCTATCTCTGTATCAGTTTACAGAAGAAAATTGAGTCTGATTTGCTACTCTTTCTTTTCTCCTCATTTACTCCTCATTTGGAAGGCATTTTCATTTCCTTTAGTAAGCCTGAATCAAAAACCAAACTTCATATCAAGCATCACTTAGTTGACTTTACAAAAAAAAAAAAAAAATCACTGTTTTTCACTTCTGGACATTTCTACATTTCTGAGTTCTGGATAAGCAAAACATTTGTATTTTTCACTAACTAATGGTAGTCCCTACAAGAAATCTCTGGAGAAATTCTCTCTGTGTGAATTTCAATGACAATTTCCTTGATACCAACAACGTTTATGATACAGAATTTTAAAAAAGAAACCTGGTAACTTTGAGTGTTCATATGGGTCTAATAGAAAATTAGAAAAAAAAATAGAAAACTCTTTTATGGAACCCTTGTCTTACCTAGTTTAACTGAAAAAGTTCCACGGTTTTTAATACAGTTGCATTATTTAACATTAGTCGTGTATCTGCTCCTATTACAGTCCTGAGCACACTTAATTAATCTGAATTATAGAGTTGAGTTTTGATTCTTCAGTTCATTGAGTCATTTCTATGGAACAAGCTAACTTTATAGTGAAGTTATTTACAGTGGTCTAAAATTATTGTCACAGATTAATGAAATAATTCCAGTTTGTGCACTCAAACCAGCATTTAGTAAAGACTCTAGTATGAGTTTTTCTCTGTTTTACATGTCTGTTAAATAAATTGTGTCTATGCCTACTGTCACTTACCCCAGTGTAAACCAGGAGCAACTCCATCCATGTCAGTATAGTTATATAAGTTTAAAATTGTCATGAAAGTAGAATCCTTTATGGAAGTCATAAAACCAGCAGAGTGCCACCTAGCATCAGACTGCAGATGTTATTTATAAAGGGATGTGGGATGTTACATAAAAAGATTCATCCTCATTTCAAAAGGTGACCTGATAGACCTTGTGAGTTAGAAGAGGTGAGAAAACACCAGTAATCTGACAAGAGAAGAAAAATCTGACAATATTTTGTACAAGGAAGAGTGAACATGTAGAGGCTGAAAGCAAAGGAGTGTTTATGGCCACTACATTCACCTAAGAAGTTTTTTGGCTTAGATATTTTTCCATGCAGCTTGGTGTTCAAAATAAACTGTTCAAAAAGCATAAGTAAGGCTGATATTACAATAAAGACACCAGCACTATTCTGCCTTTTTTTTTTTTTTTTAAGCTATTAAACACACACACATGCGTGCACACACACACACAGAATAACTATGACCTCTTGGGACACATAACAAAAGCCTGACAAGGAAACAACTTTCCCTTTAAGCAATGGCTTGTACTGAATATGTTTATGAAGCATCAAACAGCATTTCCTCATCCAGCTGAGAAAGGATTAATTCAAATACTTTTATGTGCCAGAAGTTTAAAATTATGTTCTTTAGATGAAACAAACACCATTACTCACACAAAAACATATTTTAAGAAGGCATGAAAAAACAGACTGAGGCTAATACATCTACAATCTACAGCTTGGTTCTTCACTGAGCAGTGGAATAGAAAAAGCAGCAAAGAGCAGATGAACAAGGGTCAAAGACTTTTAGACAAAATAGAGGGAGCAGGAGGTGCATAGAGAGCCCAGTTCCCCTCGTTGCTACAGCCCCCTCCTGTGTCAGGAGGACATATGTCCACCCCTGTGCTCTTTTTGGGCAGAGGGTGCTGTGACATTAGAAGAGCTACCATGCATGAGTCTTTCAGACAGTTTGCTGCAACTGAAGCTGCTTTTCCCACAGATCTGTGTGTTTTGCAGGTCCTTGTGATGTTTTGTTTATCTCCTTGTTCCCTCATATCTCTCAAGAGGGAAGCATGCCTCAAGCTGAACTTGGGTATGCTTTCCTGGCTTAAAGTATATTATGTTTGTTACTAAAAAACGAAATATGTTAGCATAAGGAAAGTAATATAAATCCATAAAGCAACTGTGTCTCTTTTTCTCTGATTTACTTTAGGTTTCCTACTGTGAATCTAAAGAGGAAAAAGTATGGCATAACTATGAGTAGATTTGAAATTACAGTTACAGTCAAAAGAAATTTAATTTATCCTGAATTATGAATTAAATAACTTACTAAAAAAAATAATTTTGGACTGAATTTTCCTTTATTTCCTGTCCAGGTAGGCACAATCCTTGGTACTATTGAAACGAGGGACTTATTAGGAGGAAAAGTGTTATGTATTTTTTGATATTGTTATACAAAAGAATACTGTGATTCAAATTGTCTTAGCCATAAAAATCACAGCTTTTCATCAGCTGTGGTAATAAATACTCGGCACTGAATGAAAGGCATCTCATATTTCCCTAAAGACAAAGAATGCAGAAAGATAGGTGAGGCTTGAGGATGCCTGCCAATGTTGCACGTGTTCAATTCTGCATTACATCCTGATTCACTGAGTTTGATTACATAAACATTGCTGTCCTGAGCCTGTTCCAATTTCAATGTATATAATCAGATGTGAAATATGATGGAAGCAATTTTAGAACATGCATGTATTCATTATGATGTACTGATACTAGAGGTTATCTATTTTCATGACACTCAAAACTAAAGGCTATTATCACTGTGTAGCTGGTCTAGGTTCAATACTGAAGAGCATTCCTAATGAATAAAAGGATCATTGCAAAAACAGGTCATGAAGTAATAGTATATGAAGGCTGCTGATCCTCTAACAGGAGGGCATGAAAGTCACTCCTTTTCTCAGCTTGCAGTGCTAAAAGAAGTGCTGTGAAAGGGCCTGAAGGCTAACTCATATATTTTAGGAAAGGTCTCCCTGGTTCATCCTCTTCTGTTGACCGAAGAAGGTTCTTTCTGATAAGATATTAATATTAATATGTATCTTTCATCTGTTTCTGCTTTTAATTAATTAACTCAAAGAGCAGCAAAGTCCAAAATCAATATTAATGAAAGTTTTATATCTTAACCTTTCTTCAAGAGTGATCTAGTTTTTTACCTCTACAGGTAAAATTTTTTTATGTTCTTGTCTGAAATCTTCAATGTAGGGACAATGCAGATGAGCAAGAACTACCCCTCTCTACTTTGGATAGAGTTTGAGTTTGATTAGAGCCCATCACCTTGTAGTTAAGACAGGAATTTTCTGTCCCCAGATGAGCTTTCTCCACCAGAGAGTATAATGAGTGCCAGGCAGTGTACCATGGAGAAGTAAGTTGCATTATGTGTCACCATGTGATAAGATACATAATGCAAGTACTTAGGAAGGTGATAAATCAACAGTTCTCCTACTTATTTCTATAAATTATAATTATAATCAAAATCCTAAATGTGCTGTATTTACTGTTTCAACACCCTTCTACATAACATCTAATGGAGGGTATTTGTTTAGAAAAATCCCTTGACTTTTAAAACAAAAGAGTATTTATTTTCCTGCACTTCTAGTTTTAAGTCAAGACTATATTTGAGTGTGAAAGGTTCTGTCATTTAGCAGACAAAGAAATAACAAGATAAAAATTGGAAGAAAATTTAGCAAAATTTAGCATTGGGAAAAAGTGTTGGTTTGATTGGAAGCACAGTAATGCTTGAAATATTTTATAAAAATCTGTGTTGATTCTCTGTAATGTGAGCTTTTAAACTGAAGACAGAATATTTTCTGAAAAACAGTATTTCCTTTCAGACATTATTTACTTTCTTTTCTGTGTTAATTACTTAGAGCAGTTCCATGCCCTCTATTGCTCAAGAGGCCTTAATGGTGTCTTTGGGCCAAAGATCTTACAAACCTATAAATACAACCAGAATATCTCCAAGAGCACCTAGTTTTTATCTGTGAGTTATTACTCAACAACTAACTTGCCTATTCCTGCCAAACTTTTGCTTCCAGATGCCATTTAAACACACACACACACATATGCACCAAAAAGTAAATCTACACAGTGTGTTGATAAACCACAAGTTCTACAGCATAAATTTGCAAGGTTCCTTCAGTATCAGCTAAATGGAGATATGCAGTGTAACTGCAAGTCTTTTCTTACTTTTTGTGCTTAGGCAACAGTCCAGTTTTGCTGTGAAGTCTTCAGTCAATTTCTCTGTGTCTAACTGGTTTCTTTTTAATAACACAGAAGTTTCTGCAATACTGTACATTTTAATACAAATAACTAATACAAAGTAAGGGATTTGACTCAAGTAAAGCTTTCCATACATGCTGCTTAATCTAGACGCTTTAAGGCTTTCCAAGGGAGTAATCTGGTACTAGAGGAGGATTAGTGAAGAAGGTACTACTTTTTTGCTAGGGATGATAAATTCAGCTCTGAAGTTGCAGATGATTGCAATTTCTTGATTGCAAGACAGCCAAAATAAAATTCCTTAAACTGGATGCTACATCTGCTACTCATCTATCACTAGTTTAGAGATTTGTAAAGATGTTACAGAACTTCTTTTATAGCCCTTTCTTAACTGAGACATTCTGAGATGCATTTAATGCTGTATCTGTTTATTCTATTATGAATGTTGAACAGACAGCAGATCACATGGAACTCCACACCAAAGGGTGTTATGGTGGCTAAAAATTTGTGTGGCCTCAAGAGGAAACTGGACAAATTCATGCCAGAGAATCTATTGATAATTATAAAATAATGGCATGTGACACAGGAAGACACTAAACTTTTGGAGACTGGGAGAGCACAAGAGGAAACTATCATGTAGGCATAGCCTAATGATCCTGAAGGATCATTAAGGCCTGTTTCTGTCTTTTGAAGAGCTATATAACTATGGTAAGTCATTGAAGAAGGTATTGAGTTGTAATATTTTCTTATCATGCTTACCTTTGAAATATACAAAAGGAAGGCACATCACACTCTTATCAGAATCACCTTTTTTTCTTTCTGATTCTTTATATACAGAGATTCTTAGAGACAAAAGCATCTCATTCAAACTAGGCAGGCTTCTTGGAAGAGCAAATGGCCTCTTGGAGAGTACACTCTTCATTCTCCAGGAGACTAGGTAAGGCCATCTCTCACCTCTCAGATAATGCAGTCCCCCCTGACAATTCTGATTCCACAAAGGTATATTTTTCTGTGACAGAACTTCAGGCACAGAAGCCAGCATTCTGACAGAATATGATAGAAATATAATATCTGGGGCCTAACCTAATTAAAAAGAGGCATATTGAGTCTTGGAATTATTCCAAGTGGCTCTCCAGAGAGAAAACTAGTTTATGAGATCTGACAGTTTTAAAACCCATATGTTTTCTTCCTCTTGATATGAATGATAGTGAAGGAAAGATATTCAGGTTTGGTAAAAGCCCTTTGATATGTGCTGATAAAAATAACGCAGAATAACCTAGACAGATACATATTCATTTTTTCTCAGTGGCCAGAAAAACATTTTTATTGCACAGCACAAATTTTTCCTCTACCGTATGCTTCTTGACTAAATTTGCAAAGTGAAGGGGTGACATAAAGGAAACCTTTCATGAACTTGTGCATGTTGCTACATGTGTCAGAAAGCTTAAAAAACAAGAAAAGGCTAGGAAGCAGGGTTAGGCTACCACTCCACTGCAATATATATTGGCATTAAAAGATAATTTCTGGAAACATCAACTGTCAACTAGAATCTTAGCTTGATTGGGCTTCTAATGGCAAAGTCCAAACAACTCTCCTCCCATAGATATGTTCCAGTGTTGACCTTGTCTGGACTAAAAAAAAAATGAAGAAGAAAAAAAAAGGTCGTGTCAACTTTCCGATTTTATGAAATGAACAGTGGCCTCTACTATGTTAAAGAAGCAATCACAATATTGTCTTTACATAGATCCTTTGGCACTGAAAAGGCTAAAGGAGGTTTACTGATATTGGCAGCGTAGGCATTCTAAGTCTCTTCATTATTTACAGATGACTCCTAAGACAGGCAATTTTTATCATGCTTGTTTGCATGGAGAATACTTACTTAGAGCTATTTCCTGTCTCTTTGAACAAATATTTACACTTGCAAGTAGCTTTACATGTGTGAGTAGTCATCTCATGTGTGATTTCAGTAGGGCTATTGACATGTTTGCAAAATTAGAGCAAGTTTTTGAGGGCTGTGAAAAATCTTTTCTACCCATTTCTCAACTTGCTAAAACTCTTCCTGTGAACTCTAGCACCTGAGAAAGCCTCGAAATTATCCAATGGGGACATATAGACATATATTTATAGGCATTAAAGACACTTAGGAAATATGGAGTGAATGTGCTTGGTTTTGAAAATCTGTTTCTACATTATTTTGATTGTGTAGCTGATTGCCTTATTATTACAAATGTCAGCAGTAAACCAATATTCAAATATGCAATTTAATGGAATTTATCATATGAAAGAAAACTCCTATTTTTTTCATGTTGTCACATACTTACAACAAGAAGACAAATTGTAGTGAATGTATTGCCATTCCATGGAATAATGGCCTTTGCACATTCCTGAATCTGCCGGCAATCAGACAGATTTTTGAACAGAAGATAAAACAGGAACTGCTATTCCACGGCTAATTCAAACAAGACTTGCATTACTGAAATATTGTAACAGAATCCATGAAATATACTTCTAAAGATGTTAAGAATGAAATATATTCAACAAAGGATTTCAACTTTCATAAAGCAATTTGAGGTATGCCTGCCAGATGTACAGGATGCATTCTCTCATGCAGAAAAAAGATTGTTTAAAAAACAAACAAACAAAAAAACAGAAGAAAAGTTACTATGTTTTATTCACATGCATATAGAATTCAAGAGCATCATGTCATTAAGTTCCATGTAAATTTAGTTTCTCTCTCTTTAACTGATGATAGAAAATACAATATCTGAGACTTTCTTACATTTATAACAGCAACTGGATATGTTCTGACATTTTAATGTCAGACTAAATACCTTATGGCCTTGGCAGTTTCACTAGCTCTTTAAATAATAAAGGGAAGGAATTCAAACCTCCCTCTACTGGACCAGCAGAAAAGAGCTGCCTGGTTACTTTAACTGAATCTTCAGATTTGGCTAAATATTAAAGTAGACACAGTAATATTTTTCTTGTTATCAAAAATTAGTAATAAAACCTTGATGAATTAAATAGGCTTAGGTTACAGTTAATTTTCATATACTAATTCACTATATATTTGAAAACATAGAATTTTTGCTTTCTTTGTTGATGGCAAATCTTTACTAAATTGTTCCTGTGTGTGCATTTGTAATGAAAGAATCTGAATGAGGTACACATGAGGCCTGAATTAGATCAAGTAATTATCTAGGGATTCATAGAATAATAGGTCTGGATAAAGCCTCAGGAGATCATTCAGCTTGTTCCTTTGTCCTGAGGTAGAATCTGCTGTGTGTGTGCCATTTCTGTCCTCAGTTACCTCCAAGTCTTAGATGTTCTTAAAGCTCTGTACTTTTCACACTCCTCCCTATCACTAAAGTATTCAGAGAATTATTTCTTTTCATTTAAATGACTTCTAATAATATCTTATTTTTTCCTCAGATATTTTGGTATTTTTTTTTCCCCAGATGACACCTTCCAAAGATAAAAGAATGATGAAAAACAAAAAAACCTTTAGAAAATGTAGGGTAATAAGACAGTTATTACTGAAGACAAACTTCTACTAGTTTCAATTACTACCTACTATTATAGCAGGATTCTGTGAACAATAATTCTGTATTCTTCTCATATACTGCCTGTGTGATTTTTATACCTTGAGTGTATCCTTGCCCTCCAAAAAGATGATTCCTAACATTATAGCTGTTCTTCATGAGTGTGCTCTCCATCCTTTAGCTTTTTTATCTACTTTCTCTGTGCATTCTATAACTCTGTTATAGCCTTCTTGACAACTGAGATGGTAGTTTTGGAGAACTGTCAATGAGGACTCCAAATTGTCCTCCGTAATCTGTAACTGCTTGTAGATGAGAAAAGATTAATCATGTAGTCTTTTTCAGGGATGTCTCCTGATTCTATCTACTCACATAAGGTCAGGGTGGCATAGTAATTCTGTGCACAAATTCATTTTTCTTTATATTCCAAAGTGGTTTTGTAGAAAGAAGAGTTCTACACCTCCAAAGTGACTGAAAAAAATGGCTACATTTTTAAATAACATAATGTAAGAACATACTATTAAAAAAAAACAGCTTCTGAAGTAAAGTTTTGTGCTCCTACTAAGAAAATTAATCTCATAAAGGTGAGCATTGAAGCTAAGAAGGAAATTAAAATGTCATGTTTTGTTCAGTCAGCTCTTTGCTTTGAGATTCTATTTCTCAAATAAATAGCGATTCAATGCTATTGCTAATGCTCATGACAAAGGCCTATATTTTACTTCTTAAGAACTTTATGTTTTATTTTTAAGAAGAATTAAGAGTCTCAACTATGTCTTGTCTTTGAAATGGGGAGAAGGCCAGGAAATCTAGCATTATTTGGCATATTTGGAGAAGTACCTTGTGTAATGTAGGCGTGGATAGTGCATCTGTTAGCCAATGAATCATGCAATAGCATTTACCTTGTTTTTGATCTTGAAGATAATTATTGTGCCAAGACTTATCAAATAAATGAACATATCTACAAGAAGAGAAGTTCACACTGTAATATAATTTACTCAGTGACTGAGTGGCAGTAGAAGGGAAAGAACATGGGATGACTGTAGTCCTGGGACTACTTCCATGGCACAGAAGTCATATGCAGTTGTTCGGGATACATGGAAGTAGGTGTTGAAATGAACAATATTAGGAGACTATGAGTATTCTCAAAGGATAACTATGTGGAAGTTTAGTGCCTCTAGAGGTCTGGTATACTGTCTCTAATGGATATTGAAAGTGGTCTGTCTCAGCGCTGATGGTCAAACAATTTTCATTCTCATTGGTAGAGAAATTTTGGGTAGTGGAGAGTAAGTTTCCTGGCAGATGCACAGCACATTTACATAGTGTAAGCAGTATCTAGGGAAATCATCAAAGTTCTTTCATCCTAAAGTAATAACTATTGGTCTATCATTGATATCTGACTACAATTCTCCAGAGGTTATACCACAGGCCTCCTTTTAAAACCTTGCATCTGCTGCTGGTTCTTTAAATTACAGTCATATGATACAGAATGTTAGAGTTTTATGATGATATTAGTTTTATTGAGCTAATTTAATAAAATACAACATGCCAAAAGCACTAATTTTGCCTTGAATAACCTTTGCTACAAAATCCAAAATGCACACCGCATTAATGTGAGCAAATTATTGCATCTAAATAAGTACAAAATATACCGTGGTACATTTTTGATGACACAAGTCAGTGCCATTTTGCCCAAGACAACTGCTAATGCTGACTCACAGTAAATTGCAGTTAGAAGGCTTTGATATGTCATGACTTCTGCAATATGTCTGAGAAGATGTCTATGAAGAAAGGAGCAGTGAACCATATACCCTACAACACTCCATTTATTTTTGGCACAGTCAGGCAAGCCACTTAGTTTAACTAGCAGAATTTTGCATACATA
>JAOXNG010000012.1:112871336-112895746 GCA_028566535.1 Scolopax minor | reverse complement strand
AAAAAAAAAAAAGGCAAAAAAAAAAAAAAGGCTTCCAGAATTAAGCAGCAATCAGTTCAGAGTTGGGTTTTTTTGTGTATTTCATTTTGAGAATTTGGGGGTAGGGAAGTTTTTTTTGTTTTTTGCCAGTTTATTGGGTTTTTTGGGAGGTTGGGGTTTTAGTTTGTTTGTTTGTTTAGTTGTCTTTTTGGTGTTTGTAGGTTTTTTTTCCTTTTAATTACAGCTTATTTCTTGATATTGTGAATTCCTAAGCTGTCAACGATGGAGGATTTCAAGTCACTTAGTGATATAGTTTTATATATATATATATATATACATATATATATATATAACCTTTTTAATCTATTTGCTTGATGTTGAATAGTATCTCTTGATTGCAGTATAAAACCATTTCTAAAGAAATTCAACTACTACTTCCTTTTTCTTATAGCAGTATTATATTCTGTCTCCAGTTTGCCAGCTATAGTAGTTTCAAGCAGCAGGAAGCTCAAATAAGCACCCAGCGTCATTTGTTTTGTCAACACATGTACCAGACCTGGAACAGGTCATCACAACTGATAATCTCTTCTTTCAGAAATCTTAGCCCACACAGTAACATCCAGAGAGAAACTCTGCCTCGAGAGTTGAATCTAATCAGAGACCAAGCCAGAGAACAAATTCTCCTGCTGCTCACACAGCTATTTCTACATGCAGAAGCTTACGTGACAAAACCAGCTACAAAACAACATATTTTTCAAATCCTGATCACATGCTAAGGAAAATAACTTGGAGGAATATGTAGAAAAGCCTCGCTGCTGCTTGTTATTGTACTGTAAGCACTGAAGCTTGTTGCAAGGATTATATACTGTAAAAAAATGACAAACTGTGAAAGAGTCTAGGAACCAGATGAGAAAACAGTCACGTAGTATAAAGGACATTCCAACAGTGAGAATAATGTTGTCTCTATTTTCCAGGCTGGCGATACTGTATTTGCATATCATAGACCTTTTTTATGGTCTCTTGTAGAGTCTCTGTAACGGCATTTTGTGCATGGTATAGTTGTTTTAAGGATTCCAAACTTTGATCAACCTATGGCATAGTGTCGTGCTATTGCCTTTTAGCACTGGTGGAAATTAGTGGGCCACTGGACTACAAACCATAACTGTAATGAACCTTCTTTCTTCCTCTGGCTTATGCAGTATCTGTAGTCACTGCAGGTAAGTTTATGACATCTTCCTCCTCTACCTGGCCAAGTTAAAGGGCTTCCACTAGAAGTGGAATATTCTGTCAAGTAAAAACACAGTGCATTAATTTTTAAAATTTAAAATTCAAATTAATCTCTAGTATGCTGCTACTGCTGTCCAAGCTTACGGTTTCTTTTCATAGACTTCTTCTCCCAAGCAACTAATCTTCAAGGATATCCCACCTGTCTGGTCATTACATTTTAAAGAGCAGAAAAATATGAAGAAACTTCAGGTACATAGATGTATATATAGATATATATCCATACACAATATATATCAGGATTTGTATATGCTTATATAATAAGTAGATTTTTCTAGTACGAACTCTCATCTGTTTGCTCAACTATATCATTGATAATGCAAAATGAATTTGAGCCTTTAGGGCTATATAGATAATGATTCCCTTTTGAAATCAAAAGTCTTGGGACAGAGGTATTTTCAGACTTAAATGATTATGCCTTAACTGAAGTAATTTTATTAAAAGTCATTTAAGTAAAAACCTAGAATGTGAGCTTTATCATTTAGAGACTTATTTAAAATCTAGATAATAACAATTCAAAGGAAAGAAGAAAGTGTCATCTGGGAGTGCTAAAATTCTTTTTATTCAAGAGAGGATTTTCTGTCCTAGAGAGTAAATTCTAGAGGACACTGAAAACTTGTTAAAAAAAAGAGCATTCCAGTACTGATGCATTTCCTACTTCTTGTAGCCTTCTTAGAAAAGGCATACAATGAGAAAGGAAAAAAATCTTGGTAAGGGGTTTCTAGTCCTCCAGAAATTTTTTTCTCATTTTCTAATTTCTTACTATCAACCACTGATGGCTGGTATCACTGATGGAGACCAGTTTCTGTCTCACACTCCTTATCTACTGTATCCTGAGTTTCACCTCTCATCATATTGCCCAGTGTTAGGGTCTCAAAGGTTGAGGGAAAAGAAATTAGAATTCTTTGAAAGTGTGTGCTTCAGGTAATTTCTCTGAGAAATACTGAGATAGAGCAGCATATTCCTGTAACTTTAGAAGCAGCAAGTTTAAATATTTCCATGAAGAAACTTGCAGATTACCAGTTTAAGACTTTCAAATATGATTTTTTCTAATTGGCGATGCTTTTTATTTTGTGGTGTTAGTCCCACTTTTTCCTATACAATGTTACAATGTGATATATTTTTTTTATTTTGTTTTTTATGTTTGGCCTCAGCTGTGCAAAATAGAGTATAGAATCAGAACATGTGTTTTTACAATGATCTCAACCTATAAAACTGGACATTTCTAAACAGTTTTGGAGGCAGGATTTGAGTTCTAATCCAGACTCATCATTGAATGCCTATGAGATTTATTCATGGGTATTCACACATCTGGGTTACTGTTACTTTTGTCAGTATTGTCTGCTTACAACAGAAGGTCTCTAGAAGAATGATTACATCTCTGATTCAAATCTCCTTGACTCTAATAGATTCCATCTGGAGGGAGTACATGCTTGTAAAGGCTCTAGTACAATTGGGAGGACCCTTTGTTGCAGGTACTTTAATGTAGTCTTCTGAAATCTTTAAACATTTCCAAGGCAGTTGTCTATTCCATTCACTTTCAAATGAGTTATTCATTTCAGTGAGATTACTTCAGCCTTGCAGCATCTTTTTTTTTCATGACAAAAACTAACCTAGGAATCCAGATAGGGTCCACATCATGAAACAGCATAATATTTGGTCTAATGATTAGCCTAAGAACCAGAAGCTGGTTATGTAGGATGAGAGACAATGAGTTCTCACTATCCAGCATCCCAATTCTTCTAGTGATTTATAGCAATAATTCTGTGATTTTTAAGCTCTTGGTTTTGAGTATTGCCATTAAATTTCTCTTTAAAGTTAGCTAAAAATTCCTGTTAATTTACTGCAGACGGGGTTACTGTATGTGCAAACTTACTTCTACAAGTCCTAGATCCTGAATAAAGTATTTACTTCATAACCACACTGTTCTCATACACACTATATATCTATAAAAGTGAGCTTCTTATCTTAGGACACTAAATAACTTGAGAAATGCTTAGCCCTCCTCAGTTCTTTGAGGAATTTGATTACTTAGTGCATCCCAGTAATGATTAAGTACAAACCAAGAAAATCTAAAAGCAAGAAAACCATACAAATACAGCACTGTATTAGTATAAAGATATGAAAAAAAAAATTTACTCCCTGAAGTAAGAGCTGATGATTTTTCCTGTGATAAATAAATAAATATGTCTGTAATCCAAAATACCTGAAGACACTTACTCAGACCTATATTTTTTTAAACTCACATATTTGACAATTACTTTTAAAGGGTTCTTTATTTAAACAGTGTTGTAATCCTCAAAAGAATTTTTGATTAAGTACTTCCCACCTGAAACTAACAGGTTGCATTCTATCTGTAGCTCAAGTGAGCTCTTCAGATTTAGAAGTGTCAGAATTTAAATTGTTCATTTCTGTTTTTTCTTCTCTCCAACAGGACAAATAGGTATTCAGTGTCAACATATGTGGATGAAAAGATCTTTGTAGGCAGTAGTGAACCCTCACTGAGCTGAAAGAGCCTGGAAATGCAGAGGAAGTCACAACAGTTCAGAACACCTAGGGTTTGCAAAGTACAACCAGGCTTTACATTCCTCTGGAGTCCTGACTTCTGATCTTCCAGGCCAGGAACCTTCTCAGAGTATATTTTGACGTCGGACTCTTTTCTGCAAAGATAAGGGGTTTGTGAACAGAAGGACTGGCATGCATGCTGGTATTAAGTGGATATGGAACTGGGTTTTGTCCAGGGTGTATATCCAGTTCAGGTTCTCAGCCTTCCAGGGCCTGTCAGGGTCAGCCAAAGCCTAGAGCTGAAATCACCAGTCCCTGAATACTTGTGTTGTTTGTTCATGGCACACTGGGTCCCAAACATGTACCAATGACTGCATGAGCTGTGGCACCCCCCTGAAATGTTGGTCAGAATATGAGACCAAATGAGAGATTACCAAGATTGGAAATTGCAGTCCAAAGTAGAAAAAATGTCATGAAATGCCAAATCCCTCCTTAGCTGTGTTTTACCTGTCAAGTTTGATCTGTGAGATTATTATGACTAGATTTAAAAATGTGTATTTATATATGCTCTGAAGTGTTTTGATTAACATTTGATATTGTTGAAAAACAATGACTGCCAGTAAGGAGCCTCACTGACTCAAATCCAGTAATAAACTAAGAGATATTTGGGCTACTGTTAAACACCAGGTTGGTTTTACTGGTGTCTTCCAGTAATTTTCTTTCTGAAATCTCTAATAAACAATAAAATCAACATTTAGTATAATACTACTACAAATCTGAAAGTTTTGAAAACCATTGCTTTGATTTTTTTTGTCTTGACAACTAGAACCATGTATTTCTACCCTATAAACAAGTCACCAAAAGTGATACCTGTATAAATGTTTTCTAAAATATAAGGAGAATTGAAGGAATTGACCTTGATAGAATTATTTTGTAAGTTACAGGAATAAATGTGGTCATTAGTGCACCAAGAAATATGCCCTGTGTGGGGAAAGTGTTTAAGTAATATTTATGGATACAAGTAGACATACACATAAACACACATATATAAATTCATATTCTGATTATATACACGTATATGTATATATATGGAGCATGTACACACACACACACAAAATCTGGTTTTGCAGAAAACATCTGCTACTGATTGTGGTTTGACTTGCTTCCACAAAGCATTAAGTTCCTTTATCATAACCATCTGTCATTTTTGCTGTGTACACTGAATTAATTACAGAATTTTAAACAGCTCATTTAAAACAAACCACAAAAAAAATTATTATCTGGTGAGATCAGCTTATGAAGAATATGTGTATTCCTATTGTGAGGACAGTAGCCACTGTTAAGTTCAGTCATTCAACTCATCTCTGAACTTTTAGAGATGTAATATTAAGTCCTGTAATGTAAAGAAGCTCATGCTGGTACAAGCAAACCCCAAATCTTTCAGAGTTGCAGAACTACAAACAAATCAATGTAAAGGGAAAATAAATTTAATCCTTAAACTCTATTTCTTCATGCAACAGTGGGTGATCAAACCTTTGAGTGGTGCTTTGATGGCAAATTAACTTTTGGCATACGTAGGAACAATCCTCTGAGTCAATAAAGTATACTATTTATATTTGCTGATCTAGAGCCCTGGGTTTACTTTAAAAATCCTTTTTCAGCACAGTTACAGGAGGCTTGCTTTTAGAAAGCTCTCCTATCTTGAACCCCTGTACATTTTATCATGATTTGAAGTCTTTTTATTATCTCCATCAGGTTACAATATTGTGCAGGAAAGAGGCATATTGGCCCCTGTACAGCATTTTTTCATTCCAGTTTCATGCAGGACAAAAAGCAAATGCAAAAACCGTGACCCTCTCTTCTACGTGTGGACATTCTTGACTAACCTGTGTAATAAATATTCAAGCAGTCAAGCTATTTTGTTAAGAAAGAAGGCCTACCATTCTGCATTAATTATGTCTGAGAGAGTACACAGTGGAAATATTTGGGTAAGTGCTTGCCAAGAGTCAGAGTTGAACAGTCTAACTCATTATACTAATTGTGTTCTTCATTCCTTTGTTTTTATGGTCTGTACCAATTACAGAGACATTAGTAAGATTAGATGTCCCCAGTTGTGCCAATTATGCAACGGTACATACTCATTTTTGATATGAATACAGTTTCAGTTGAAGAATATATTTAGTGTTTGTTACTCTTCTGCATTTTAAGATATAGACTATAACAGACTATGAACGTAGTTGTTGAGCTACTTTACGTCTTCACTTGCTCTCTTATAAAAGCTCTCCACCCTTCCACAAATTGCTAAACAATTACTTTGCTTATCATCTGCAATGTGCATTATAATTTCATCACTTTCAATCTGAATTTTTGACGAATATCATGGGTTCCTTTGATCTTTGAGATAAAAGTAAAATTCTCAGTAAGTACACCTTTAACAGCATCTTTCCAGCTTTCTTTTCTTGTTCTCTATAACCAAACAACTGCATCCCAACAATTTAAAATACAGAGCTGTAACTATTTTAAATACTTGGTCCCATTTGCTCTTAATTATTGCACATTTAAGCTGAAAATTCTCCATTTCTAAAGATGATATAGGCTTGTATATATTCTAATTAGGTAAACTAGATTCATTTTGACTACATAATAAAGTAAACCAAACAAAAAGAAAGCTAAAGTAGGAATAAGTGCACAGAAGAAGCTACTTTCTGAGTACATTAAGAACTTTTAATTTAATACTAGAAAGTTAGGAAATGTCATAATTGTAGTTGCCTATTCAGCAAATGATTTATGATAGTCTTTAATCGTATGACCTTAACAGTACTTTTTGTGCAACTGCAGGAAATACATGCCTTGAATTTATTACCCTGATTCATCCACAAGGAAGGCCTAGTGCTGTTTATTCAGGGATACGAGCCTGTTTTGGAAATAGGCCATGTAATTAAAAGTTCTATCATAAAGTGTACCACAAAACCACAACCCTAATTTAAACACCTCCTTTTTTGAACAACTTCATAACCCTAGAGCTGGCATGAACAGCTTTATGCTTGTATGTACTGTCTTTATTTAAAGACTCCTTTTACCAAAACTGATATCAAACTGTCTATATATAAAGTTCTTTTTGGATTACTGGAAGATGAGAACTCTTAAAGAATCATGGAATTGTCTAGGTTGGAAGGGACCTTTAAGATCATCTAGTCCAACCATGGGTGCTGGTGACTTATATGGGTGTCATTGTCTGTGTAAGACTTGATCAGAATTAGCCAGAAGGTGTTAGAAATACATTCTCGATACAGATTTCCACTGGCTTTTCTTACACTGTTTTCTTATAGTACCTTTATCAGCACATAGAGGCCGAGTTCTCTTACTGGCCTAGGCAGTCTAGGTCTTAAGGCTTACTCATCAGTGACATAAAAGCAACACAGCTACTCCACCTGAATTTACTGACTGGTCCACTGTGTCATCCTGTGCAGCCTGATAGGCTTTATGGGTGCATTCACATCCAGGAGTGATACTGGCAGGAGTTTTCCTGAGCTGTCTACACTTATCCCAGGAAGCAGATTTGGAAGGTTTACAACATTTCATCTTCACATTTCAGCTTCTTTGAGTGCAAGGTCCTGGTTTATCTTCAAAGCAGGCCAGTTTCCAGCTTCATTAAAAGCTCTCCAAGCACAAGCTGCACCTCTACATCTTTCCATTTTCTACACTGCTGTAGAAAGAGTTTCTGCACTCCAAAACTCTTTCACATGAGACCCACTAAAGAAGGTGACACATACCCATAGCAGAGGCCAGAATATTTGTAATCCTTTCCCAGTGCTTTTGATCCTGTGGTCTGACATTGCCCGTGAGCATTGCAACCACAAAGGCTGAGAGATCCAAATTTACCAGGCAACACTGGTCAAATACAGACTGTGCCAGACAGCATCATATAGAAGTACTATAGTCCTTATGCCAGATACCACTGAGACCCATGGCAGCTATTCTACAGTCTCTGCTGGTTCCTGTCCAAGCCCAGTCTCTCCCTCTTGGTAGATACTGAACAGATGCACTAAATTTTAACAAGCAACAGACGACACCTGCAAAAGGGACACCCTCTCCCTCACTGGAAGTACAGGGAGTGGTCTGATGAAAAGCAGGAAGAAAAACTCCTTCTAGACTGTACGTGCACTGCTGCCAAAACTCCAATTCCATACTAGCGATGCTTGTGCGAGCAATCCCGTATTAACAGTGTTGTTAATACAAGGCATTGGGCAGCCTTCTGAGATACATTCAGGGGTGCCTTGTATAGAGAGCTCATAACAAGATGATATGCAATAATTTGTGTGATGCAGATGAGGATATTCCTATGGGACATGGAGAGGGAGCATGGAAGGACACACCAGGGCACTCCTGCTGCAGGTAAACTAATGCCACTGTCATTGCAGGGTCTGCTGGGGAGTAGATGCAGGGAGCCTGGGCTTGCACATCCATATCACCCCCTTGCCCCCCTCCTGTCCTCTTCAACTGCACTGTCCCATGGTGGTGGCATGAGGGTAGCTGGGCAAACACTGAAAATCATAAGAGGCAGGTTCAGGAAGGCTGAAATTTCCACAGATTTTAGCACATAAAAGGCAGCCAAAATAGAGACTAAACATTTTCTGAAATGCAAAACTCTCCTGTCTGACTATTACAGATGAAAGAGACTCTAGCTTGAAAGAGGGCACCTCCGAGGAAGTTTAAAACCTGACTGACTCTATCTCTCTGTGTTGTACAAGACTGAAAAGACTCTTCTCTCAGACAAGGGCAGCCACAGTATAGTCATGTGCATGTGGAGCTTATAGACAGCTATAAAAGCCAGTGGGAATGGAGCCTTTTAACCAACAGGTCATTATCTGTGCACATAATTAATATAATCTGTATTAACTGTATATTAATATAGCTACCATGTCAGTGGGTTGTTGTTACTGAAGAAATATTTGCATTTTTAACTGAGAGATAAGTAGTAAAGGTCTTCACCTAGAACTAATTTTATTTTTCGTGTTCTATTTATTTATAATTCTGCTGAGAAATATAGTGCATAATGACTTTACATCTTGCTCTCAGAGAAATATATTATGAGGCTGCACACTGACATTTGTACAATTTTATACCACATGGAACATACAGAATAGACTAGGGAAATTAGTCTCAGATTTATAAACAAAACTTCTTACACAAGTGACTCATTTTAGTTGAATGTGGTTGGCCCTTAATGGGAACACATATGTTTATGCTAAATAAGCTGTAATACCAACTGAGGTGGCACAATTCTCTCTGCCATTAGGAAGATTGATTTTGCCTTGGAGTGTCTCTATTGAACAGAAGTACCCTTCAGGTAAGTTGAAAAAGTTATCAGGCGTGTAGTGTAAATGAGCAGTGAAGATTCTGGAGATGGAGGAAAACTGTAGCGTGCCACTGAAAAGTATTTTCTGTTCCCTAAGATCCTAAACATTCATCCATTAAAAAAGCCCCAAACCCCCCTACATAACTGTGGTAACTAAAGGTTTTTCATAAATTTCCTAACAACTAAAGCACGGAAGAAGAATTTGAAGTTGGGAAAAAAAAAAAAAAAAGACAGAAATAGTGACATTTAACTTTTCAAATCATAAAGAATAGAAATTATTTAATGGCGGATATAGGCAACCATAGAATAGGATTAGTTCAGCTAAATTGATAGTAATACTCCACTGTAAATGTGTTGTGAGATCAGATTAGGTTTATGTTAAGTATAAGGTAACTATCAGCATGGAGAAGCTTGGAAGATGATTTTTTGTTAACAAAATGCCTGAATGAATATGGCAATTTTGACAACATCATTTTTTTGGAGTTGTTTTCAAACACTGCAACCTAGTTAAAATCATTATACCTAATAATCATGCAAGACCAAAAGGCTAACAAAAAGCACAGGAAGAGGGGGCATAAAGAGAAAGAAAGAAGGAATATTTGTGTACTATTTGTTTTGACTTTTATTCATATGTAGTAAGTTATTGGTTTCTAGCTCTTGTAACCAGTTCCTCAGAATTTTAACACCTATGTCCAATCTCATCTCTCCGAGAGCTTTTGTGAATTCAAAGAAGGATGAAATGTAGTTACCCAGAGGGACTATATGTATATTTATACGTACATAAAAAACACATCTTTGATATATAAATGTATTCAACAGGGCTGAATTATACATTTCGATATGGACTTATCAGTGAACACTAAGGATGTCTCTCTTAAGAGATATGCCTGAATTTTCATTTATATATTTATTTACTTTTTAACCTATAATGTATTCATAAATTAAAATTATAACTTTCTCTCCTTATTCTCTTTATTTTAGGTTCCTGTGGTGCTGGGCAAGGAGAATGGAGGAGCACTTACAGAGGTAACTATCATCCTCAGGCATTAGGTTGTTTAGACCAAACAAATTGTTATCTATGTTTTCAGAATACAGTCTATTCTTCTAGAGGGTAACACTAGACTTATTTTTTTTCCTCTGTTTTAAATGTTTGCAACCGTTTTAACATAAGCAAAAAGTAAGTGGCTGGATAATAAAATACTCCACAGGTCCATCACATTTCAAGAGAGGAATTCAACATCTGTAGAAACATTTTTTTTAGTTTTCTGGGTACATACAAACCACATATTTATCCTATTGAAAAAAAAAAAAAAAAGTAATAATCCCTTTGCTCCTTGTTTTTCCAAGTATTCTCATGGAATAAAAAGGCCGGGGAAGGGAAGGAAGAGATAAAGAAGGGAAAGCTTAATGTGACCACACAGCCTTACAACAAATAAAAAAAATATATCTACCATCCCAGGCCAGTTAAGTCATGACCTTGTTAATAGTTGAAAATGGACTGTAAAGTCTACCTGTTATCTGAGAGATCTCAAAACTAAAACTAAGCCATGACAGTCTCCATACACCATTTATCATATATTGAATGAGATGATTATTAGTTCAAACACAGAGTCTGAATCCACTGATTGTTTTGAAATGTGAAGGGGAGGAGAAGAAAGATCCTCTAAGCAACCAGGAAGCAAACCATATAGAATATTTTAGATCAGTTGCCAAACTTTGAAGTAATAATAATAATAATAATAATAGTAATAATGCTAAACTTCATAATATGTCAGTGTAGTCTTTCAATGGTGGTGAATGCCTTATGTGAATGCCTGTAAAATCTTGATTGCTAGTCATGACAGTGTCATTGTCACATCCATTTAGGACACAAACATATAGAACAAGGGCAACAGCTCCTAAATCAGGAATGGAGACTGTGAATATAGAGCGGAAAATAGACATGACAGATATTTAATATTTTTAATTTTTTTTAAATTTCTTTTAATGGGGAACAATCTTTTGCAGATATGGAGATCTTCACAGTATACTGTTGATTTTATTTTAGTTTAGTTTATTTATGATTTAGATATTCATTTATTTAAATCTCTAGTGCCTTTGGAACTAAAACGTACTGTCTGCAAGTTTCACATGCAAAGAAAAGTTTTCACTTCTAAGAGGGCAAAGTAGTCAGGAAATCATCAATAATTTGCTGCATAGCACCACTGCTTTCCTCTGCACCTGTTTGCTGAAGCACATTGTAGAGCTCTGTACTTTTGGAACTATTCAAAGAACTATTCACAGAATTGAATCTGTATATAACCACAGTATGTACATTATATACATATATATGTAACCACAGTCAGTCATATAAGTAGCTGCCTGACAAACACCTTCATTGAGTGAATACCATTCAATACATTTCTCATGGAAGTTTTGCCTCTTATTTTCTAAGGTGATTACTCCCAGTTTACACAGAAGACAAGATCTATGGGTAGTAGCATGACCCTTTCAACACACAAGCTTGATCTTGTGCATTTCTTTAGAGTATTCAATATACAAACAAGTCTTCAGAGCCCAGCAGTGTATTGCAATAGAGACCCCTGAGCAAGCTGGTATGTCTGTCTATACAGTGGACTGGGGTGCTGAACATATATATCCTCCAGGGCTTATTCGCTCTGAGGAGTCACAAGCGTCTATGCATCTATATTTCTTGCAGCTCTGGAGTTTAAACATTTTCTCTGCTGGCTTGGGGACCTCGGCACCGCAATCTGCTATGGAGAGTAAATGCATCAAACTCTGTGGTACGGCCACAGAGCTCACGTAGGGAGCCGGCAGAGCTCAAAAAGGCAGAAGCACCTCAATCCTTACAAGATTATTTCCCCAGCCAACAAAAAGCAATTTTAAGAACTCCATGATGATCGAACGCCAAAGACTCACGTTAGCAAGTTGCTCGTCCTTGAGTTACCTGCAAAACAGCCAGTATTTTGCAGCATATATTAGAAGTGCTACCAGTATTGAGATCTACTCATAAGATGGTAATCTGTTAGGCTATTATAACATTCTCTACCTGTGAGACAGCTTTTCTCCATACACTGAGAAAATGTTTGATAAAAATGTGCAGATATCTACCGTAAACAGCTCTAGGCTGTTTGTGTTGAGGAAATTCTACCTTTAATAATTCTCCTGTATATGAATGTTAGTTCCAGAGCTCTGTAGCATCAGAGAGGACCTTGGGTCCTCCCACAATGTTTCTTCTACATCCATAAAATATGGGTCTAATATAAAATGCATTAGAAAAGCCATATCTCCTGACTCTATATGGCTGACTGTTACTAATAAGTTAAAACTTTTTTACCCTTAGCTCTTTTAGTTCAGCTTTTGGAAGATAATGTGATGTACTTACTGTTATCATTGCTCAGTGTGAAAAACTTACTCTGCAATTTCAGAGAGGGTTATTGAAAATATCAATTAATGTGCACATTTTATGGCCGTATATTTCTGGGTCCTTCTAGTTGATTTATTCAGGCTACACTCTTCGTATCTGCAAGGAAATTGTTTTTCAACAAAGATGTTCTCCCTGATTCTCTAAAAATACTGAAGTTCCAAAATGTGGGTTGACAAACAAGGAACTTCAATATACAGTTGCCAGATGTGCAAGTATTTTCAAACACAACTGCTGCACTGTCACTCCTTGTTAGAAAATTATCTCAGAAATCTGTGCTAGTATGTAGTAGAAATGTAGCACCTTTCATTCAGTGTCTTTTTCTGTATCCGTGGAGTAGGACTAGACAGATACTGAAATATTCAACTTCTCTTGCTGCCTGAGTAGTTTTACAAATACATAACCCAGACACAAGAGCAGTACACAATTTTTCTTCCTGAGAGCAATGCCTCTGAAAGATATCGCTTGCAGGAATAACGTAGAGAGAATGGGAAATGTGTTCTGCTTCAACTGCCATCTCTGATTCAGCTTTCTAGAGCTATTGCTTTGATACTGCATTGGGATGGCACTGGATTGCTGAGCCCAAGTCCTGTTACTGCTTACAGTAGATGTGACTCTGGCACAGTTTTGCTCAAAAACAGCATAATGAAATTGAACTATTGGTAAGCAATATGGACAATGTTAATGCTGACGAGCAGAGATAAAGATTGCAAACTAGATATTTCTCAGCAAAAGATGAATCTGTAAGACTGCATTTATGTTTCTTCCAAAACTAGAATGGAACAAATTAATAGAGTTCCTAAAAGTTTATTCCAGGAAAATAAAGCCAGTCTTCAGAGTGGCTATTCTACTGTTTTGTCAGAGGATATAGTAGAAAGACTTGCAATTTAAAACTTTCATCTTCAGGTTTAGCAGAAAATATTCTAAAGAGAATTAAGTATTTGAAAAATGTTTCAGTGTCGAAAGTAAAAAAAATGCTGAAGCCAACTATGGCAGTACTTTTACTTCTCTAACTCCATCCAGCTTAAAGCTCGTCTCATCTCCATTTACTGGCATGGCTCTTTGGGCCTCTGTGAAGTTCTGCTGATTTAAGTGACAGGCACAGAAGTCCACACTAGCAGATACAGAGGCAAGATCAGGGCACAAGATGGTTCATAAATAAATGTAAGAAAGGCAGGTACCTCTGAGACCTATGAGATTTGCAGCTACCAGTTTCTTATTTGGGAGAAAAAGATAAGTCTTAGCTTCTGTAAATACAGAAGGGTAATGTAACTGTTCCTCGCAAAAATGTATTTACACAGCAAAATGACGAAAACTGGCCTTAGTCACAATGAGCTAATTATTTGTCCCAGATACACTACAGCTGAATGTGAGTCCTGGATGTTGAGGCTGCAATCCTTCTTCAGCAACTGTACTGTAAGATGCACTAGTCCATCCTCATCCCCCAGGCTTTTTTCTGCTCCAAGAGCCCCTGCTCAGCACCCACACAAGTGTTTATGTAGCCACAGAATGGATTGGATTGATGAACTAATTTATCCTAAATTATCTCTGCAAAAAACGTTTGAGCTCTTTTACAGCTGGATCAATTCCCCAGTTCACTGCATAAACAGCTGGATGCAACTGTGGATAGGAGATAGATGGTGGGAAAAAAGTGCCTGGCAATAGTGTGGATATTAGCTTATGCAGCCTTATCAGTGAATGTGAACCTGCTGTGACAGAAAAAGTGATACATCACAGACTTTACAAATTTAGTTATCTTTACTGACTTCTAAAGTTGCAACTTTTTCTGGAAGTCTTAAAGGAATTTAGGATTAAGTGGAATTCAATCATCAGCCATGACTCCTACTGTCTGTTATTTGTCAGGTAATAATGGCTACTCAACATCGTTTTGTAAACAGAAATTTAAACATACAAAAGAAAATTACATTTACATTAAGGTATTTCAGAACATAAATATTTATCTCATTATTTGTATTTGCTGAATAATGTTACATATAAACACAGTGCCTTTGAAAAAAAAAACCAAAAAGGAACAAAAAATCTTTAGTGAGGGAAGCTGTTCATGGTACTTAAGTAGTAATGTGATAATTATCCATGCATAACCATTCAATTTTAAATATGGAAGTGCTTGATTAATTAATATATTAAATTAATCATAACACAGAAAGATATCAAAGGCTATATTGCAGCAATTTAGCTAGAACTTTGCAGTTTGTGTATAACTGCACTGATCCTGGAAATATGTAAGGTCAAATTATAACTCATGGTACTATAGCTTCTAATCAGAATCCTTTGATATGGAAGGACAGTACTGAGGGTTTTCTCCCCTCACACAGACTCCTGCTTTATATTGGTCATGAAGGGAGATGGGACCTTGACTTTTCCACATTACTTAAACACATATGAAATGCTTTTTTTTTTGCCTTTTTTTTTTTCCCCAACTGTGGGAATACTGTATTCCTCATGGTCCTCAAGAAGAGAGAATTTAGAGTAAAAATATTCAACATCTGTAACTCATGATACTTCTGCAGGGAAATCAGGAGAATGCTATGAATAAAGTACATAAATGTTACAATTTGAGTGAAACTGATTTCGTCTCTCAAAAAATCTACAAATACACTTTTGCATCTTGAAATCAATCACTGTGTCTGTACATTAGCCTCATTTGTATCTCTCACGCTATTCTAAGTAATGATTTTGTTGGAATGAATATTCGTGGAAACTGAGAATTTTAAGTAAACATTAGAAAAAATTTGTGTCCATACTTGTATGCTTATCCTGACTGTCTGATTCCAGTGGCAGTATTGATTCATACCACATGACCTGTCTAAACTGACCACCTAAGAGTTTCACTATCACTTACAAAGAAACACCAAACCAAAGCAAGACTGAGACAAGAAAGCTGAGGCTGGAGAAACAGTTAGGAGGCAGCACTGTAGCTCTCACTAATTTAATGGTTAATAACCAAAGTTACTATCAGGATTCACGGATTTGACAGAGTTGGAAGGGACCTCTAAAGATCATCTAGTCCAACTCCCCTGCTAAAGCAGGATTTCCCAGTGCACATCACTCAGGACTGCATCCAGGCGGGTCTTGAACATCTCTAGAGAAGGGGACTCCACAACCTCCCTGAGCAGCCTGTTCCGGGGCTCTGTCACCCTCAAGTTAAAGAAGTTTTTCCTCATATTTGAGTGGAACTTCCTATGTTCCAGCATATGCCCATTCCCCTTGTCCTTTCCTGGGAAACCACTGAAAAGAGTCCAGTTCCATCTTCCTTCAACCCACCCTTTAGGAACTTGTAAACATAGGTGAGGTCTCCCTTCCATCTTCTCTTCTCAAGGCTAAAGAGCCCCAGCTCTTTCAGCCTTTCCTCATAAGGGAGGTGCTCTAAATCCCTTAATCATCTTGGTTGCCCTATGTTGGACTCTCTCCAGTAGTTCCCTGTCCGTCTTGAACTGGGGAGCCCAGAACTGGACTCAGTATTCCAGTTGTGGTCTCACCAGTGCAGAGTAGAGGGGGAGAATGACCTCCCTCGACCTGCTGGCCACACTACTGGTACTTACAACAAAGGCATTATTTTAGACTTCCATCTGGCATTTGAATTGTTATACAAATGTTTCAGTCAGCTTTTTGTCTTCTGCAGTTATTTTGTGATACAGATTCACTGTTTCACATGCTTTTATTTTCTGTGCAATGTACAACTGCACTGTACAAATTATACCATGCATTTAACACACTCTAAATATAGTTTGTATTCTATAGTATTAAACATAGCACAAGTGATTAGTAGAGTACCAAAGAAATGGAAATATGTCAATCAATGTTTTTGACTAAAACCCACCCTACGCACTATACTATACCTTAGTGGGATTCAAAAGATGAAGATGTTGAAATGTAGACCAGATGTTCAGAGATTGTCAGTGATTGTCCATTCATCCTTTCATGGAATTTAAAGACTTGGTTATGATGCATAACAATTTGAAATAGATTAGTGTACAAGAAAAAAATCACTTTACTCTCCCTTTTCTGTATTACCCTTTGGATCAGCAGAAATACTTTATATGATATTTTTAATAAAAGAGCAGAAGGTCAATAGCTGGAGCTTTATGATGCAGACTGTGAATTCTGTAACTGTCTCCCTTCTTGACCACAGTCATTCCAATGCTGTGATTCTTCAGGGGGAAAAAAATTTATCTTTTTGATAAATTATGAAATAAGGATAATGATTTGCAAAGTTCCTATGGAGCGGGTCATTTTTATATTCCTGAGATTTACATTAATTATACTGTTAATTCTACATTGACTAACAAGTCTTCACTATTACAGTAAGTAAACAACTCAAAGGCATAAATACTAAAATGCAATTTAATAAAGTCTTGAGATTTGATGTATTTTTTTAAGCTGCTAAATGATTCACAAGCCTAAATCTTTTCCCAATACCGTTTTTGAGATTTATTTTCCATGATTTGCAGTAAGATTTATGCCACTAATTGAGTAAATCATATGTCAGAATAAGACATGGTCCTTTAAGTCACACAATTTAATTTCTTATTGTAACAACTTATGAATTTCAGGACTGCTTGTTAGAGTCAGAAATTGTCTGTAGTAGCAGTAGTAGCAGCAACTATTGTTAGGACAGCAGTATTGTCAGCTAGCTAATTGAATATCATTTAAAGTGTTGCTAACACTAAAATTTTCCAATTATGTTCATGCTAGTAGTCTGTTATTCTCACTTCAAACCCTTTTGGGCCACCAAGCCAGAGTCAGGGTATGCATAGTTGTGAATCTGCCAAAAGAGTCCCTTTTCCAAAGAAGGATAAATGCAAAAGAAAAAGAAGAAAACAAGTAACAATCATGTAAAAATAAATGAATTTGGTTCCCAGATCTCAAAACCACACTTTGAGTAAGTGATCTTCATCATCATACTATTCCAGTGACAGGCATAGTTACCTAATCATACTATCCAGTGAAAGTCATAGTTACCTAATCTGCTGTGTAACACTTTTTAGAGCAGTCCCGTTTTCACACTGTCCTTTTCTGAGGATGTTGGTTTAATAACATCTTTATCTATGATTACTAGAGCTGCAGCTATACATAGTAAGCACTAATAGAATCCTAATATGATGTTACAAAGCAGGGCAGGTGGTTGGAGAAACAGCACTTTCCTTCAGGAAGAAATGGGTGTATGCATGTGGTGAATGTGTACCTAGTGGGATCTGCAGAGAGGCAGGGACCACAAGGGTCCCCTAGATGGTAAGGTGTGGATAGACAGTGACCTCAAGGAAGGATATATGGGAGGGCAGGGCCTAAAACAACAGTCCTTCAGGGGATAATGTGGCAACCAGATCACAGGAAGCCCTTTGGCAGCATCAACTGCCAGTCACCTTTTTCTCCATTGGGACCTTCACCTCTAATAGGTGGTGGAAGGCACTTCATTAGGGCAGGCAGACCAGCTGAAAGGACATCAGTTGCCACTCCAGGCCGTAAATTTGTGCTAGAGGTTCCAGTATGATATATGTCAGAGACAAGCATACATGAGGCAGGATGTCAAAGCTCTGCCATTTTTGGTGTTGAAAAGTAGTTATTGAATTGTTAACATAATTCTCAACAAAAAATTACATTAAAATGCACACATTACAATAAAAAACATAAGGACAAATAATTGCCCATGGTAAAGAAAATAAATTCTAAAGACATGAAGTTAATGGAATATTATCATTGCTACATAATTGTGAAAAACAAGTTCAAATTCTCAGCTCACTACATGAGATATTATTGTGACGTTTTAGCCTACATGCAATTTAAGTGCTGGTTTTCAGGCATTTATACTCCAGTACTTGCTACATTGGGTTAAAGCATCCAACAGGCCTGCAAGGTTGGCTACCTGCATTTCCAAATTCTGATAATGCTCTATTTTAATTCTTGACCAAAAAAAAAATCATTAAAACATGCAAATTCACATGCTTTGCTGTGTGTGGATGGCAGTTATTAAAACAAAACTGCAGTCTCATTACCTTCTCTAAATAAACACTCCAAAAAGGAAACCATTCCAGTAAAAAACACTTTACTTTTGCAGTGTTTCCTTATTTATATAACTTGTATTATTTGAAACCCATTGAATCCAACTTCAAAACCTATGTTCACAGCAGCATCCAGAAAAATTAGAATGCTATATAAGAAGATGCAAACTATACATGCACTGAAAATAAGCAGTCAGTGGATACTGACGTGACATTTTCTATTGCTTAATGTATAAATTAGAAATTATAGTGAAAAAGAAGACCAAAATCTGATCTTTAAATAAGTCAACAATATACAAATAATACACTTAATATAAAAAAGAATAAATTGTGAATTTGGTTTTACTTATTTTAAAATATTTTTAAAATTTTACTTCTTGGAAATTACAAGTATTATTGGGTTAAAAACTTGTAGGCAAAAAAACCTTTGTTTATTGATATTCACAAGAGATAACCAAAGAAATTAAAGTTAATACCGGTTCTTGTACTGAGTTGCCTTAGTGTCATCTTGAAGCTGGAAAGAAATTATTTTCTTTATCTTAAAGAATATAATTATCAAATAAACACATTTTCTTTGGTTCTCCTCTTATCTGAGTAGGACTGGATACTACTAATACTGGATACTCTTAATGGCATAATATGATATGACTTGTATGAGATACTTGCCATTCTGAAGTTATTTAAGCGTGTCATTATAACTCTGAAATTAGCTGAATTAATCATATAAATCTTAGAGAATATAACATTGTGATATATATGTTATGTTATATGGCGATTAGCTTGGAAACAGGGCCAATGACCATTTGCATGGTAATGAAGCATTCTTTCATAAAGATGTCAAAAACAATCTAAGAGGCTAATGAAATTTTATGCAAACCACCTGCTGGTCACCTTCACTTCAACTAAATGCCTTTGGGGGAAATGGGAGAATCTTTCTTATTAAACACAAATTAGAATGCATAAACACAGGGCAAGCAATAAGTAATGAACAGAATACAATGTGAAGCAATAAGACCACTTGTGCTGTATAGGAGATTAACCATGTTTGCCCTATAACAAGAACCCCATTTTGTTACTATTGGGGGATTCAAAGGACAGTAGAGCTACTACTGTCACTTGTGTCAGTAGCATCACTATAAAAATGCCTAAATCCAGAAAAAGAATTTTTTCATCCTTCTGGATTCTTCATTTCAAACAGTATTTTTGGTTTCTGGAAATAGGTCAATGCCAGATCACAGAAAAGCGTAAAGAACAGCAAAAGAACAATAGAACAAAGAAAGAAACAACAACAAAATTGAGGATTGCACCATCCTTTATAAAAACAGAGGGTTTTTTCCTGGATGAAATATTCTCAAGGACACTCAAGGACTACCAAAACGCATCAAAGCCATTAAGAAAAGGTTAATAAAAACTGTTATGTGTTATGTTAATTGTGTCCTTTTAGAGATATTTAGACTTTAGGTAGACAGCAACATTAATGTAAATTGTCATATACTAACATAATGAGTCAATTTTCAGTCTATATGAATGTTATCTAGGTATTTAAAAGTACACCATATATTAGCACCAACAAACTTTGGGCAAGATGTCCCGGTTTGAGGTAAAACCGAATCAATTTTGTGTTCTGGCTGACCTTGCCTGTTATAGCAATAAGTATAAGCAAGAGCATCTCTGCATACCATTCCTTGGTATTTATCACAAACATTGGCCTTATGACTCTGAGAATGAGCAGTTTTCTCCATAAGATGCCATTAATTTCAGAGAGTTAGAGGCCTAGCTAAAATGTAAAATTACAGAATACAAAATTGGTTCGGTTTTACCTCAAATTGGGACCAAGTATCACTCAGCAAGATCACTCAGTAAAAGTTCTTAAGATTTTGTGGATTAATAGTCAGATGAAGGACTTGGGAAGAACAGGGCTAATAAATGATCACTTACCAGGCACACCACACAGAGATTTGTGTCTGGACTTTTGCTGTTCACTGTGTTGAAAAATACGTAGAAGGGGGTAATTAATGAGATGACAAAGTTTCCCGGGAGTACAAAATTACTGAGAATAATAAAAACAGCTGGCTTTAAATAGCTACAGAGAATGTAATGGTATCAAGAGGCTAAGTGCTGCAGTCAGATGATATTCAAGAATGATAAATTCAAAGTAACACACATGATGAAGAATATCCCTAAACACATGAACAGGGTGACATGCAGTAAGCGACCTACTTTACACAGGAAAGAGATTCGACAGTCAATTCGACATTGTGAAGAATGTTAATCCAAATAATGGTCAAAATTTAGGAATTATTCAGAAAATAATAAAAAATTAAACACTATGCATCATTACAAAGCTGTATACATCTATATTGTGCCTGCATCTGGAGTGCTAAGTAGTGAGAGCTTCATGCCATCCACCTGAAAAGGTTATGGAGGAAACAGTCACCTTTTCATGAGTAAATATCAGGTTGGAATAGGATGCAGAAAAATAGCCTTCAACTTTGAAAAGAAGCACTGAAGGGGAAACAACTATATAATTGTGGGAGGTGTGCAGAAACTGAGTGATAACACAATACTTCTGATAATGAAAGCACTAAAATTAATGCAAAGAAATCATTATGCAGAGCTTTAAAGCCAAAGTAAGTACTTGTTCCATGCTGCAGATAGACTTGTAGGAGCATTTTAGCAAAAGGAAGTAGTTACTGTCAAATTATAAATAGATACAAAAAGCAATTAAATACGTTAATGAAGTAAAAACTATTTAAAGTTTTAAACTAAAAGATAGTATCCATAACTTAAGAAGCTTCTAAACTAGAGTGCTGGAAGACACATAAGCACTACTGTATATTTTATATTCTTTGCTTGAGGACTGCTACCAGCTACTGTCATAAAATAGATAACAGTCTTTCCTGACCCAGAATTACTTACGTATGGTTCTTTATACTAACAAGTTATATGTCTTTGAGAAGAGAATTGTGTGAAGCCATTGTAAAAGACAGAAAGAAAGAAAGAGAAACAAAAGGCCTTAACTTTATAGAATCATGGAAAAACATTTGTCTTCTATTTGTCATTTACATGTTAACTCTTTCAGAATTTTATCATTTAATCATCTTTATAAGTATTTTCAAAGTTTAACAAATATTATTGCCATGTTATTACTGTTTATACCTAGAAAAAAACCCAAATATTTTAAGTCTTAAGTATTGAAGTACTGTAACATTTAGATGCTTAGATGAAAAGCATCTAAGAAAATTTTCCATGTTCTGGCTATTCATTTATGAGTGCAAAATAGATAGCAGTGATTCAGTTGTTTTACTTGTATGCTTAAAGGCCTATTTTTCACCTGTAAATGGTTTTAGTGAACAGATGTGCATCTGAAATTTGGAGATCTGGAACAATAGCACATTCGGTCTTTCCCTTTTTTAAGTAGTCTGATAATGGCTTGCCATGAATTTGGAAGAATTCATTGTAAACTTTTTCAAGTTATTGTTTTCTGCCATGTTTGAATACATGAAAAGAAGCAAAGCATTCCTTAGAATTTGAGAGAGAGCTTGAATAAACGTGTACATTTATCAAAGGATTATAGTAATAATATCAGGTATGAGAACAAGATTAAAATAAATGAGAATTTGTAAATATTATATATAAAGAACAAAATCAATCTTTTCATCTTTCTAAGACAACATTAGAATTAACAGAGAATAAAAACTTGTCAGTTTGTAAAACAAAATGACTTTTACCTGGAAGCTTATTGACTGCTCCTTGAAGGGGAAAGAGAAGGAAAACATCCCTTCTTATACAATTTCTCAAGGTTAGGATCTGCATGAAAAAAACATATTTTTTTTTTTTCAGACTGAAATTAGAAGTTAAAAAACTGATCACAAATATAAAAGAATGTTTGATTATAAGCTTCTATCTTGCAACAAGTCTTCCTGAAAACAAGCCTAATTAACACTGGAAAAGGTTTTTTCCCTAGAGGCTAATAGAAAAAGAAACAGAAATGTGTGCTTATTGTACACAAGTATGCTACAGAAATGCTGCTCTTATCAAAAGAGCAACAAAATCAAATTATGTTGTTGTTCAGTGACTGCAGAAACTCTTAACTAAACTTTAACGTCTGCCTTACCACCCTCTTTTCCAAGGCAGTTCTGAATGCTTGTTGTGCTCATCCTGAAAGCTCCTCTGAAAACAGCATGAAAGACTCAGTCTTGAATTTATCAGTCAGATGCTGTTCTTTTACCAGTTTCATATCACTGTAACTCTTATTATACTGGAGTTGGTGATGATTTGAAAGATCATGCAGACCAAACTTGCCCTGCTGGATTTTCTGGTTTTGTTCTCTTTCTTCCTCATATTACACCAGGTGAGATAAGAGATTTTCTTGTCCTATATCTACAGATGGGAAAGAGACAGTCCTCTAAAGATTTTACTCTCTGAGCACCTACAGGGTGCTAGAAAATGCGTGACCAACATTTAACAATTTTCTATCCAAAGTCGAGATAAGAAGCTAGGTAATTTTAGCAGTTATTTAGATTCTTACATCCCACTGACATTTCAATATTGAAATAATTTTAAATTTTAAATTAAAACTGAACTCAGATTACAGACCAGAGAAGATTCTCCTCTCAATATTTTAGGCACCTGAAGTTTTCATTAACTAGAATGATGACCAAGTGCATAAAAGTATCTTTCATGGTAGAAATAATTAAGGAAAGAAATAGAAACATTCCAGCTTCTTTAAAACCAAGCTTTCGAAAATTTCTGGCTAGGCAGCTAAATTAACTTTTAGAATAGGAAGATAACAAATAGATATAGAGAAGCACTTTAAACTGTCTTTAAAACAGATATGAACCTTTTTTTTTTTTCCTGCACTGGATTCACCCATTAATTGGATAAACAAAAAAATTCCTACATATACACTGGGTTTCCTTTTGCCCTTAAAAAGGTTTTGAGTGTGTCACTGTTACTATGGCAGTGCAATCTTGGGCTATTTACATCAGTTCTAGAACTCAGGAAGACATGGAACATGCTTTCACCCATGTTTGCTGTTCTTGGAAGACAGACACTCAAATATTCAGTATTTTGCATCAAAGAGTCTTTCAAGGGAGGCTGAAGCAGTTGTTGGAAGCCCATTCCAAGGCTTAATAACACTTTCAGTGTAAAATTTTTTCCTAATACCCAATCTGAACCTCTCCTGGGGCAACTTGAGTCCATTATGTCTTGTCCCATTGCCTGTGACCTTACAGACCAACCCCCCCCGGCTACCCCCTCCTTTCAGGGAGCTGTAGAGAGTGAGAAGGTCTCCCCTCAGTCTCCTCTTCCCCAGAATGGACAACCCCAGCTCCCTCAGCCTCTCCTCACAAGGCTTGTGCTCCAGGCCCCTCACCAGCTTTGTTGCCCTTCTCTGGACCCACTCCAGCCCCTCAATGTCTTTCTTGTATGAATCAGTATGAATCTAGGATAGAGTATTCCTCCTAAGGAGAACATAACCTGCTCCAGGCTGCCTTGGTGACACACACACATTAATTCATAATTCTGTTTCTGTAATGTGGACTCCATCATATCCCAAAGTGATGTAGCTATATTTTCAAAGGAACAGCTTTTCCTCCATTCCCTAGTTCAAACCAACTGTTTGCAACTTACTACAGAAAAGTTAGATGTTTTCCATTTTGATCCTTGCAGTATAACAGCAAGAGTTTTTGAAGCTCCTTCTTTTAAAATTATTAAATATTAAAGATGCTTCCATTTATATAAACAAATACTTTGTAATCACCTCAATTATTTTCATGATTGACACTAAATAGGCACATACTGTGCAAACTCATGACAGCAAAGCCAGTTATCAAAG
>JAOXNG010000012.1:112860371-112871236 GCA_028566535.1 Scolopax minor | reverse complement strand
CATAAATAGTATCTCCATATCTTCTGTGTTTTAGAAATATTGATAAATCTCAGGCTTAGTTGAGTCAGATTTGTGTTCTGTGGTTCTACTCCTGTAATGTACTTCCTTTCAGTACTGAGCACTAACCAATACTTTAAGCCTAAAAAATTGCTGCTGATGATATCACCATTAATCAGGAATGATTCAGTAATCCTGGCACCTTCACTCACACAGCATCGTTGATCAAACCAAAAAGGTTAGACACACAGCAGATGAAAAGAAGTATGTTTCCATTGCATTAGACAGACACATTATCTACAGCAGCAATAGGCAATATCATTGCCATCTTCACAAGGTAACTTACTATGTTCTCACAAAAGCCTGGGAGTTTAATGATGCCTGCAGTCATTGTTTCCAAGGAAAATAATGGACATCCAGTTACTACAAGCTGGTGTGACCCCAGCTTGTGAGACCTCATGATGCTTATTATCTGGGAGGATGATGCTTGTCACCTCTAAGCATTCAATTTCTCATTCACAAAGGAAAGATTTTATAGTGTATCCACATACTAGAAAATTACACATTAAAAACTCCGCTGGTAGCACCTCCCTTTCTGGTCATTAATTAATTGTAGTGTCTTTCTTTAATGAAGGCCTCCCACCTGCTTTTTCTTTGTTTCTTTGCTTTCTTGTTTTTTAGTAGAGCAAGAAATTGAATTTTTTCTTTCATGTTCAGGAAACAAAGGCTAATCTGCAAACTAATGTTAAAACAGGCCTCTTTGTTTGTACTTGTACAGTAAATTAGAAGGGAGCAACTTTTGTCTGCCAAACCATTTAAGCAGTTCATGCAGCTTAATGACTGATTATGCCATCATTTACATGCTGAAGATCTTAAATAAAGTGCAAGTGGTGACACACAGGTGGGCTGCTACCTTCATGTGAAATCAGTGGGGTTGTGCAGAAGGAAGATTGCTTACCATGCAGGCAAAAAAAATGGACGTAGACTTGAAGTTTCAATTGTATCAGGGAAGGAGATAGAAAATATAAGTCAAAGTTTGAAAATATAACCCCTGAAGTAAAAAGTCAGTGTGTGCACATACATGTTTGTATGCACATATATTCATGTGTTAACATAATAATAAGGCCTAGTAAAGCTGACTCTTGCATTACATTTGGTGGGCATTATTTTACTATAATGTACAAACTTCAATAATAAGATGGAAAAAGTAAAAATAGAATAATGTTTTTCTACCATATTAGTGAAAATAAATTCCATCACAGACTCCTTGGGGAGTGCTATCAGCGACAGAAAACTGTTAACATCCCATTTAAATATTGAAGCTTCTAAGGAGCTTCAATTAGGGTGACAGAGTAGCATTGGCTCAGCCTGGGGCATTGTGGGACGGTGAGCACATTTCTCTTCAAGCTTTTCCAGATGTAGGTCCGATTATGTGTGTTTCTTACACAGTAGGTTTATGCTTTTCCATCCAGAGTGAAAACCCAAGCTGACAAAAGAGAAGAGTCTTGCCTTTCACAAGCATTTCCTAGTGTTGAGATCCGACACAGAGAAATACTTGAGACAGGATCTTGGACAGCCCACTGACTTCCCTGGAATAATGAGGAAGCAGAAGGTAATACCAGTCTGGTTCAGTTAATTGCAGTAGGTCCCTTCAAATACGGTTCTGATTCAGTCAGCCTCTTCTTTATCTATAAAATGGCATGTTTACATGGTCCTGGTGTGATGCCACCCCACCCTCTCGTCTTCATTGTCTGCCCAGAAACCCTGCAGAATTGAACAGTTGGGTCCCTTGATTCCACATAGAGTAACCATGTAGCACGTGATGAATAGCAGATCAACTGAAGGCTTTACACTCTCCTGAAAATGCTGTTAGGCAAAATCCCAGAGTAGAAAAAGAAAAGGCTTTGTGCAAGACACTTCTGGTAGCTTACAGAATGGGATCATGTTGCTTTCTTGCTCAGTCCTCAAGTAATGTCAAATCCTTCACCAACTTTATGATTTCTTTCTAATTTTAGTTAATGCTTTGTCACTCAACACACCTTGTAAATGGTATGCTCTATTAGTTAATGTTACTTTTTACTGCTTATTACTGTTCAATGGGCAGCATTGTATTAGATACAAGAGACCCAAGCCTGCAATTACCATGGGTAGCGTATGAAGGCACTGACCCCGGTCAGTGATGCAACCAGAATCGTTTATTACAGCAAACAGGCAGCTTATAAAGTACTAATGTATCTCCTTTCCCAACCAACACAACCCTGCAACCCCCACCTGCTAGGCGGGCCGAATTCCCCTCCATCAGTCGAGCTGTCGGGCATTGTTTATTGGACCTTAGGACTCGATCTCGGGCCTTCCCCTGCCAGTGTTCCTGCTTCTTCTGTTCCTTCTTCTGGCCTCTGCTTCTTCCACAATCCTGTTCACCCACAACCATGAAATGGTAATTACCTGCAATGGCCATGAAAAAGATAAAAAGGAGTTTAAGAAACATGCTTGCAATAACAGAGGTCCTTGAAGGAGCAGGTAGCTATTCCACCTCAGCACTTGCAGCTTCTTCCAGCTCATGTAGGTGGAGAAACTACAACCATGGTATGCTGCACTCCAGCCATCCTAGACAGTAGAAGAGATATTAGGACATATTTGCAATGCTATTAAACTTGGAAGTCAATCCAGGTGATGTGAATTGCACTGACACTTAAATCATGAAAGTTTGAGGGCTCAGTGGTATGTGGGCAAAAAAAGAGTTTGTAATCATGTACATAAAATTGCATGTATGTAAAAGATAATAATTTCAATTTGACAAACAGACCTAATTCTTAAATATCCTAACTATAGCTTATTTTACAAACATAGTTTTCATTTACCATTCTTAACTTTTTGGTAAATTCTATTCATAGCAAGAAATGTTCTAGTCACATATACAATGGCACGTGAAAAACTGCAGTACAGTGCAATATTCTGCTCTGCTTTGCACTGTACAATCTGGTGGGAGAAAGCAGTTAAGTACTCGTTAACAAATACTTAGTCATTTGTAATATTATGTTAAAGATGAGGAAAAAAATCCCTACAAAGTAACTATCTGCCATGAGATTAAAAATGCCTATTCATTAAAAATAATCAAGGTACTCTCCTGTTCTTTGTTTCTGTGAAGTCATCTGAAAAAATGAAATGAGCTATCATGTATTATGACTTACAAGGGATTCTGTTACACTTGCCATAGAGGCACTCCCCAGACAGTCTGGCACCTTCATAAAATGGTGACAAAAACATCTGAATGGCATCTTTAACATAAGAGGTCTACACCATGTGAACCAGGGCACAGCGGACACAAACACACACAAAGACCTGTGTCCAGAGAAAATGCTACCTGGAAAATGCTTTGAGGGTCACAAGGAAGTCAGTCCACCCTGATTCAGCCATATGTTGTGCTTAATTTCTGGAACTGGAACTACCTTTTTTTCTGTTCCTTTTGAAGTCTTTATTCCACAGCCCAAACACCTAAGGATCAAAGTGATCAGGAAAATGGGTAATTTCCCTGCAAGTGATTGATGATTTTCTGACATTTAGAGTTGTGATACACAGTACTATCCTTTTCTCTTTCACCAAAATTGGTAAATGAAAATACAATATTCTTTAAAAATGTCATTTTTGTCTTTTTGGCATATATCCATTTTTTGTTTCAAATGATTGCTTAAAAATTTAAAAAGGTTAGTATTAATTTCCTGGGGTTTATTAAACTATTGGAAGTAAGCAGTAAGTAAGTAGAATTTTCAGATGCTTGCAAGATACCCTGCATCAAGTTTTGACGCCACCAGGCACATAGCAGTCTGGCATTTCATGGGAAATGGGGAAAAAAATGCTTCTTACTTATAAGTTGGTTATTTGGTTGTTTGGGGGTTTTTTTGAAGGGAGGGTTGGTCATATTTCCATGATGTGGAGGAAAAGGAGAAAAGGGAGCTGAGTGGAGAACCATTTACATCTTTTTGACTTCCATATGGGCTTTCTTACTAGATGATAAATCTGGAAGATTTGTAAACATTGGGTTGTAACTTTTTTTTATTTTTTTTTCCTATGAGATAACTAAGGCTTTAATATATCACAAATGCACTTTCCCACAAGGAAAGAAGGATTAGGCTTTGCGTACATTTACAGCCAAAGAATTAAAAAGCTACAACACAGAGAAAGAACAATTATCTTTTTAATGATAATGGAGTAAAGTTTATCATCGTCTGTGAGTGGTGGAATTTTAGGATTGACAAACACCGAGTTATCTGCATGAGTCTAGCCTCTTAGCCAAATAAATTCCTTTGAATGATTTTACTAACATTATTGGAGTTACATCAGCAGTGAATGTGATCCTCTTTATTTAGGTACCTCAAGGTCAAGAGAAGTATCCTTATCACACAGCAAACAACAACATACTGCACTTCCTGTGCTTGTGAAATGTGCAGTTCGCTTTTTCTCCGTATTTTAATTCCCTTGCAGTCTTTTGATACAGATTCTCATATCTGAGATCCAGCTTTCCCAGGAATTATACTAAATTTTCTCAAGTTAAGTCATACAGAACAGTGGAAGTTTAGGCTGAAAAGTAGTCGAACAAGCATGGCAAGATCCAGTAAATATAATTTTGTAATTACTAGTAATAGGACACAGGCTTTTACTAACATTCAGGGTATCAGGACTTTTTTGGCTTATCAGGGCTTGAAAACTTCAGCTTGTTTTTGCTGGGATGACTATAAGATGACTGTTGTCTGCACTTGTTTTAGTTTTGGGCCATTATATAGTTTAAAATCTTGTTAATTACTGGATAGGAATAGCAAGTAATCAGTATGGACCAAGCTGTCTATGAACCTAGAACAAAAACACAGTGCAGGACAGCAAAGATACTGGATGATACCAGGGACCCCAAACTGTAAGCACAAAGCACAGTGGTCAGTTACTGAGCACTAAAGGAGTACAGCCAGAACATGACCTCAAGTGTGAGGGAGAAGAAATTTCTGTCATATCTCTTCTAGCAAATAACTCAGGTGGTTGGAAGTTGCCATAACTCCCATCCTACATTTTCTTCTTGAAGCTGTTGACTTTGAGATCTAGAGAGACATTTAAATGGTGAATTTACATTGGAGCAAAAGGTCTACGCAACTAGAAAGCATGTGCATAGAAATCTTCAGTGTATTATTAGCAGTAAGAGTTAGAATCTGTGTAATTGTGCTAAGAATAACTGGTAGGCAATTTGGTTTGACTGTTCAGACCTTACTGGACTAGTAATAAATTCCTGGATAAATTCCTGGATTCCATCTGGTCTGCCTACTCCTTTCTCAATTACTACAATATGTTGAAGGGGTATTCACTCATTTCCCCAGTTTTAGTTAGCACTACTTTAAAAAAAGATTTCACTAGTTGTTCTCTGGATTATTTTATGTAATGTCAGATGGAAGGGCAGCGCTGAAGATTATGATGTTCTGTATTTTCTGTGTTGAAACCACATGCTTTTTCACCTGCACAGCTATCTTTAACACTTTTGACTTGAAAGAAAGCACAAAAACTTAAAAAAGCTACAGAGACAGCCACACATTTTTATATTTACACTCCCCTTGAGACAAAGGAGAATTGGAGGAGTTAAAGATATATGAACTCCAGTTGTACCTCCACAAGGGATCCATATCAAATTTGAAACTCCTTAAGCTCCACTCCCAATGGCCTTAGCAAGACAGTGCGGCAAGCAGAGATATGAAGGTGGCATGAGAATGAAGAAGAGAGCTTTTAACAATAAAGGTTTTTATTTTAAGAAACAATGCTTACAGCACAAATGTCTGCCAGAGTTTGCCAGTGGTGATGGTTATTGCTGCTGCCTGTTATAACTACAAGTTGGCTGCTTCTCTCCCAAATCTCACACAGTGAAAATAACATCACTTATTTTATATAGTGTGCACTGCAACTACAAAGGGAATATGGACAGAGCGCATATTTCTTAAAACTCTTTGTGGCTATGACACTCACAGAAAAGCTAGATGATTGTTATTTGAGTAATTTGCAAGTATTGCTGTTGGCAGGTTGATCAGTATTTGTATGATACTTTCTTGTGCTCCAGAAATCTTTATTTTATCCATCTGTGTCAATCATTTTTGGCTGAAAGCTTTTAGAGGAGGGACTGTCTTTTCATCATCAGATCTTGCACAATGAAGGTACTATTGTTAATTCAAATAAATGATAACGTATCCACTACTACTGAAATAGCTGTTACCTATCCAAAGGGACTCCAAACAAGTCTTAATGTACCTCAGTCACATATTAATCCAGCAGCTTGAAGAATTCTTAGGTTTTTTTCTTCTCACTGAAACAATACCAGGTCTATATTAGTTCATTTCTGCCTGGTATTACACTTGAAAAGACACACATCCTGATGTTGTTTCTTAGGCTTCCTAGCTTAAAAAGGCTCCTGTAAAGAACTGTACATAGCTTTGGTCTGCTATGCCTAGAAATATTAATAAACAGTTACGCCAGCTTTCCTCTTCCCTCATCTCATGGATTGCTCCCCATGGTTAGCAAAAACTTTGTAGGTAGGTGGTATCAATGAGGCTGAAACTAGTTATCTCTTGTCCTTCTTTTGCAGAAGCCCATGTTGCCAACATCAGTGAATCCAAAGGACTCCTCATGTGAACACAGGGCTGAAATAATTACCTAATCTGAGTTTTCTTTAGCTTTACTTTACAAAAGTGTATTTGTATTCTTCAGTAGAGATGTCACTCACTCTGTAGCTGTCAAAATTCAGATGTGTTATATGTTTTAAATAAATTAACGAGAGCACTCTCTTTAATTTTCTCAACTGTCTCTCAAAGCCAAAAAAGCCCTAAAGTCCGGGGGATGGGGGATGGGGTGGGGTGTGTGTTATCAAAATTATATTTGTCACTGTTCGCAAAAGTTCCTTAACCAAAGCATCCCCAAAAATCAATCAAAATTTTACCAATAGAGTTCATATGTTAAAATACTCTGCCCAAGGAAGCTGTGGATGCCTCATCCCTGGAATGTTCAAGACCAGGTTGGATGGAGCTTTGAGCAACCTAGTCTAGTGGGAGGTGTCCTTGCCTATACCAAGGGAGTTGGAACTAGATGATCTTTAAGGTCTCTTCCAACTTTAACCTTCTATGATATAAAAATAAAATAAATGAACCCTATAGATTAAGACTTTTCCCAAGGTATTTAAAAAGTGGTGAACTCTGAAAGCAAGAAGCTAACTCTTAAACCAAACTTTTACATGTCTGTTTTCCCTTTTTCTTAAAATTGTAATACAGATAAATTGCTACCTAATACCCTGACTCTTATCCATAACAACAAAATATTCTTCTCTAAGTAGCTTTTTCAGATGAAAGCGCATGATGGGAACACCTCTGTTTTTTAAGAGCACTTAATTTTGTATTTAATGAATTCTTGTAAAGGAAATGACTATTCCCTCAAAATGTATCTTGCCAAGCTCTATGCCCACAATCATTTTGTCAGTCAGAATTCTGTTTTCAGTATCCACACTTTAATTGTGGACAAGACCCTTTTACCAATGATAGTTTATTTTGCAATAGCCGTGTTACCCCACACCTATTATTGTATTATACTGTCAAATAAGTACACCATGTCACAAACCCATTTTCAAATTGCAGACAAATTGCTATCTTTTGGACAGTATCATAAGCTCTATGGCCTTCAGAGACTGCAATTGAGGAAGCCGCAGAATATATGGCTGCATTACAGTCTGCAGTGTGATTTTTTTTTGATTCTATGAGCTCTGATGACATTGAGGCTGAAGTCAAGCAAGCTGCAAATGCCAGCATTGAAGTTTAACCAGTGCTTTGGTTCTCTGCCTATTACACATGACATATAAACCAAACATGCAATATTAGCTTTTTCCAGCTTTTCAAAGGATTTCATAAAGCCAAAAAATGATTGCTGAACAGATTCCAAATATACACAATGAAAGTTAATGAAAATAGGGTTGAGATGAGAATGATTAACAATTTATTCCATTGAGAAAAATGATAATGAAATAATGCTGAGACCTTGTAGAATAGAAAAAGAAACATGGCTACAACAAAGTTTGATATGCTTCTCCGAACTGCTACAATGTTAGAAATTATAAAAAGAATGCAGTGTAGCCCAGTGCTCCTGATTCTTCATATTCTTTGTTAAGAACAGAATATTAGTGACCCTGTGAGATGTTTTGGAAAGTCTTCCTTCTCACAGTGTCTTGCAGCTTTCCTTAATTTTCTAAATAAATTTAGGTCCATTACCAGCTCTTGTTTCATATAGCTCCACTACTACCACAATCACAATATAGAAATACTCTAGCTAAGTTTTTTCTAGGTAGTTTGGATGGAGCATACAAGGCGGAATCACACCAAAGATATGAGTTCATGATACTTTAACATAAATATTTGCAATTTGAATTGTGTCTGTCTTTTACTCTTCTAGGGACTATCAGTGCTGAGAGAAGTCATTGGATACTGCAGTAATACAAATAAAGGAGTTCCACATTTAGCTTTTCCTCTTGTAAAGGCATTAATAACATTTTTTTGGTCACCGCTAACCTGTCTTCTGTATTCCTGAAACTTATAGAAACTCAGCATCTCGGAGATTTAATCTGCTGTAAAATTTGGTTAAAATTAACAATTTGATTTTATAATTATGAAATGCAATTAACAGAATGGCAAATATATAAGAAGGTAAAGAGCACATTTTTTAAAGTTCATTAGAGTTCCTGAGAATCTGAGGAAGGCAGCTAGTTAAACCCAGCAAAGGGAGGAATGTCCTGTGATAACAGACCCTTCAACCAAAAGCAATTGATCTGCTGAGCTGAACACATTAATTAATAAGATGTCAGACAAAGAGCATTAGCAGGAATAGGACATGTAATCTAATCTACCCCCATGTGTTCTGTGATTTTCAGGAATTTTTCTTTTTGTCTATTAGCAGTGATACATGCTTGCATTTGCATTGTAGAAGAAGAGAATGGGCATTTGATAAGGCATCCAGATTTCTGAATGGCAAGTAGTCATCTAAAAAGGGGTCTCAAATGAAATACTTAATTATCTAGACTTATGAACTTTAATATCCACAAAGGGTTTTGAAGATGAATGCTGCTTGGCAAGGGAAGCTCTCTATATAAGTTAAAGTGCTGAGACAAAAATAGCAATTCCATTTCACAAAGGACTTCAGCATTCCAGAAATCAAGCTTCATGCCAAATCTGAACAAAGCCTCTCCAAGATTCTGGAAAGGAACATCTATTCAGATTTATTTAAACCTTACTTTAGGAAAACCAAACCACAGCAAAAAAACAAACTATGTCCCTTCCAACCTAGATGATTCCATGATTCTATAACCAAACTTAACTATTTTAACTCAGAATTTTCTTCTTAAATTTAGAACATTTTCCAAATAAGTTAAGATCCTACAGTTTTACTGATCCTGTCACTGGGGACAGTTGAAGATACTATTACATGATAACCCTAACCTTAGAGTATCTCTGTGTTCACCTTGGTATGTGAGTACTGAAGTAAATGACACATTTCTGGTAAAAAATTATGACCTAAAATAAGCTAAGAACTCAGATTGCTTCCTCTCTTAAATCTGTTAACAAGACTAAAGCTGAAAAGGAATGAAGATTGAAGGGCTTTGCTTTTTGAGGCAAAGTGGCTTGGACTGAATGTAGGAAACAAGGCATGATGCATATGATGACTTTTTTGTTCCCATGTCTCAGAACAAAACTGTATTTTAGAATGGAATGCAAGTCTTTCTGCAAAGAAACATTATCATCCATATCATCACTTTACATGCTGGTATGGTCTCTGTAGGCTTGTAGTGAAATCCTTGGAGTATCATCATATCATTTTGGAACCAGTAATGGAACCATCACACTGTCTCTACGGATTTGCTGTGAAAGTATTTTGCTATTGCAGCTTCGTATTGTAATGGCTTCATAATGGAATCCCCTTAGAGTGATATTGAAATCATCTTGCCATCATTAGCTCATATAGTAAATGGCACCGTAATAGGGTCTCCATTAAAGACTTGCATTAAAACCTTATTGAAATTGTTACTATATTATTGTCCCACCAAACTGACTGGGGACGAAGCTTGGAAAAAGACTGGTAATGTTCAGTAGTTATTTTCAAAATGGCCTTTAGTATTTTCAATATAACATATTTTGTTTATTCTTTCTACTGTTTCTGTTATCACTATAATTTGTATTTTTCTCAAGTGTACTTTAAACACTTTGTCTTCTCGAAAAATAGTTGCGGCTCTTTTTTTTAAAAAAAATAGTGTCCTTTTTAAGTTCTCTAACTGGAAGATGTTTCTTTTAAGAAGCATCAATATCAGTGCTTAAGGAGTATAAAGGAGGTTTTAGGAGTACTGTCAGAAAAGCAAAGCTCTGTATAATTCTTTCTTCATATTCACGTGACAGAAAAATGTGACAGTTCAAATCAAGTTCTCCTGAAAGAGAAGAAAAAGCCAAAACAATTCAATAAAAAAAATGTCCCTAATGAAAAAAAAAAAAAAAAAAATCAACAACAACAACCAAACCCTGAGCTGTTTGGCTTCATGTTATGGCAGTTGCAATTCTACTCTTATGTTCAAGAGGCGACAAATTGCTCTAAACTTTGGAATATATGAAACATCCTCTGCAAAGACTGCTGCAGGCTTGTTTTGTTAAATGTTGTAGCCAGCTGAGTTAGAGGAAAGTGAGAAAGAACTGTCACTATAGGTATGGCTTGTTAAGATACAGCTATGGAGAGAGAGAACGTCAGCTACACTACCTGTGCTGCTAGAACCTAACTATAGATTTACCCACATGCTTTATATACAATGTCCAGATAGATACACT
>JAOXNG010000012.1:112807849-112837476 GCA_028566535.1 Scolopax minor | reverse complement strand
GGGTGGCATGTAATTTCTATTTCTTGGGTGTGTTTTCAAATAAAAAATGGTAAGGACAGTTTTTTCCAAAGAAAATTTTTACTAGGTTATAAATTCCGAGGTGTAGAGTAACATAACACTAATAGAGAAGACTCAATGAGAAGACAATTTAAAAAAAAGGGGAAGAAAAAAGAAATACTGAATTTTTATAGGTTTCTTTTGATTGAGAAAAAGACTATAATTATTGGAATAAGAGACCAAGAATTAAGGGCCGCAGGAAACATGGAAAATACCATGTGAAGCTCTTTCATCCTGTCAAACTAGGAATGTTACTGAAATAAGAATATTGCATCTACATCCATAGTGACTGTGACATTGTTACTTATGTCTGTCTCAGAAATTATATACAAAAGGTGCTAAAAAGGAAAAAAAATCCCAGTTAGCACTCAGGAAACCTTATTCTTACTTTGGAGGGAAAGGAAGACCAGGGCTATAACTTCACAAAATTAGAAAATGCTAAGACTGAATGAAAATTTCCCACATTTTTTTATAGCTTCATTAATTTGTGGTTCATTTTCGCAGTTGCATTTCAAATAATCTGAATGCACATTTTCTTCAATCAATCTCTGGATTATGACTAGAAATAAATTAAACTATTTAAACATGTTCTTGGTTCTTTGTAACCCTGGAATTATTCTGGTATCAGCTGTAAACAAATAAGGACCTATCAATAGATACTGCAAATGTCACGTAATTTTAGTTGTGGCTGGAGGGACCATTTGATTAATTTCTGTCTCACATTTTTGGTAAGTAGTAGTGATGATTGCTGATGGAACAGCAGGCTGAACCTTTCCTATCTAACAAAGCTCCCTCCCTATCTATCAGCTCCCTCTAGCAAACAAATATCATTAGCAAGGAAGAGGAGCAAAACCTTTGCCAAATCTTGGAACAATTTTGTTTTGCTTCTGCATTCTGCAGCTCTTTCCTGCTTTTCTTCCTATTCTCCAGTTTCTTCTCCTCCTCCTGTGCCAGGGAGAGTGAAGACGAAGCACCTGCAGTATTTGCTTCCAAAGGCTGGTGGAATGATCTGCAGATGCTTTGAAGAAGAACATTTGAAGATGACTGGAACATGTTGATGAGGTTTGATATGCTCACTGGGATCCAAAACCGATACACATAATGCCCAGAGTGGAACTGGAACATTTTTTTTCACCTGTGAATCTAACCTGGGCTTGTTCTTTGCAAAGCAAAGACTGATCCTCCTGGGCTTGTTCTTTGCAAAGACTGTTCCTATGGAAGACTATAATTTTGGAGCTTGTTGAAATACTGGAGCCATTGTTTTAATAACAAGACCCTTTCTCCATTAATAATGTCCTTATATTTCTAGATATTGTAAAGATTTATCATAATCCAGACATTCCTAAAAATATTAATTTTTTAGTCTTTTTACTTTCTTGCTCTTTCATTGCAACACTGCTTGTTCTTGGAGTGTCTCCAAAAATACTCCTTGTTGTATTTGTCACAAAATATACTCAGTTTAATTCATTTTTTGAAATTAACTAATTGTAGGAACACTGTAGGAATTCCCATAGTTCTGCTGACCAGAAAGTATTCAGATTTATCTTCAGGGTTAAAACATTCTTGTATTATACCTCATGACAATAACCTGTGAGGAGGAGTTTAGTAATATAGTGTCTGACTCTACACTACATTACAGAAATATCATAATGATTTCTTTTTCCTCCTTTTGGTACTTACTCCATGACAAAATCTACCAAATGAGTAGCGCATCAGAGGTCATAATGCTTACAGATAAATGTGTGAGCTATTTTCTGGATTTCTCTCTACAATAACACACGTTTTAACCAAAAACCCTTAGTAGTAGAGTTACCAAGTATGAATGTGGTCCAGGGGAATTTGCTTATACAGTGCGCTCTGCTAGTGATGCCCCTTTGCAGTGCTACTGTAGCACCACAGCTTTATAAAATTTGAAATTATTTTTCTCACTGTCCCATCAGTGGCAATTATACCTTTTTTTTTTTTCTCTCTGCAGAAAAAACAATATTCATATATTTATACCACTCAGACAAAACATACAAATGCGCTAGCAGAAGTAGATATTAAAGAATGGAGTTGTTTACTAGAAAACTCTGAGATCACCTAAGCAAAGTGAAGGATGACTTTCAAAAGAGTAGTAGATTAGGGACTTGAGCAAATCCAAAAAGACTGAAAAAGCCTGTCTTTTAACAGGGCACTTGTGTGCTACTATACAGAAGGAAGTTGCCAAAGTGTAAAATATAAACACTGCACCAGTAGCTACTCTTCACATCTAGCATCTACTGAGTTCACAGGCTTTATTCTGCTCACATTATTTGGCTCAATCATTTCTTTTTTCCTTTGGGTTCAGTTTGCCTATTTTATTATTTTTCTTAAGCTTTCATCTTCAAGCCTAGTGTCACTACATGAAGTCAGAGAGCAGCAATTTTCAAACTCAACAGTAATCCTTTCTCTCTTGAGGATTAAAAATTTCTACTAATGGAAGTAGAATATTTTCTGAGGGAATATTTTGAACTGTTTAACAAGAGTAAAGGATGAGCTGATATTCATTAACTTCCAAATTTTTCATTTGAAAGTAAAGAACACAAATCACTTAAAGAAGACAGATGTGAGAAAAGTACTACATAGGAAGGTACTTAAACTCAGAAAATTATTTCTAAATGACTATGCAAATCATTTTTTTTAAAAAAAAAAGAAGAGCCACCTCTCTTGCAGCACACCCAAAAGGAAAGTACTGAATAACATATATTAAACAAAATATTATTTATTTGCCTCAATATAGGTTAGATGAGTCAATTGCATATATTATACAGCATATGTAATTTAATATTCAGCAAAACAGGCAACCCAATACATCTTTGAACATCAAGGAATGAAAATGACTGGATAAATGCATAATTCCATAGGATAAAGAATTTGGTGAAGGTACAAGATATATATTAAAATGGATTAATACTTACATAGAATAAGAAAAAAATGGAGAAAGGGAAAACAAGAATTCATATGGAATGGTTTTCATAAATCCCCGTTCTCGTTAAATAAAAGTTTGGAAGGTAAGTGAGATTATAGTGTTTTGTTTCAGCAATTACAACATATTTAGCAGAGCTAAATGCATTTTTTAACAATCCTTATGATAATACCAGTTTGTTTAAGTGGTATTTTTTTCCATTGAGATTTGTTCATTTGTTCATGAAAAAAAGCCATTTAACTTGGATCTGGTAATACAAAAGACTCATGAGCCTCATTCTATCTGCAGAATGATGGAAGGTCTTGCCCCCTACATATAGGTTTTTGATCTGTCACACAATAAAATTACCTGTTTCTTCTGATTGATTTTTGGATTCGAAATGTGAAGAGTTTGTAAAAGGACATCACAGACATACACATAAAAAAGGCTGTTTTGAAAAAGTTGTGTAGGACATACATTAAAAGTGAAAGAGATCCAGGGGCCTATGTGGATAAGAAAAAAGATAATGGTCTTTGGAGACTTTCACTTTCTATCCAACAGATATTAATTCAGCATAGTTTGATGAACCACCAAAAAAGAATGGTTGTTTACTGTGCTACATAATACAGGTCTATGTGTCTCATCAACATTGTGTGATATTCCACAAACTTAATTTCAGAGTTGCTGTTGGTTGCTTCAACAATGTCATGCCCATTTCATACTGTGAGGTTTCCTTGGTGCTGCTCAGTAGTTCTCAGCCTTTGTCTCCTCACAACAAAAGTTTCGATAGCACTATCCTTTCAATAGTGACTCTCATTTCCAGTTCAAAAGGTGATGCTTGAACATTAACTACAATATCTCATCTCAAGTCTATGAAAATTTATCAATCACTCATCAAATTCCAGCCTATACTGCTATTTTACTAGCAGCACACAGAAAGCATTATGCTTTTTTTCTCCCTACAAACATTTTTTTTCTTTCTTTTCTTGAATGTTAATTAAATGATTTGGCAAAATGAAATAAAATTCTCTAGATCATTTTGATATCTCATGAACTGCAGCACAAGATAGGATGTTTATGAGATTGTATGTTTGCTCAATAGGAAAATATTGACTGTGCTTTCTAAATTACTTCAGTAGTAAAATTATCAGTGATGTCTTTCTTGAGACATCATTGCATGAATGTTGTATACAAATTAAATAGAAAACATAGAGGTACTTGGATTTCTCATACTTCCAGTGTTGGATAAGCATGTGTGTTTTCATACTCCACCTTAGCTCAGACATCAAAAGACCCAAAGACTGATTATTCCTTTAAGGCCATAAAAATATGGCTATTCCTGACTTTCCATATGTTTGAGCATATCTGTTTATCTTGTTAATCTTCTTCCTGTGACAATTGTCGCCAAGCTCAACAAGTTTGACAAATGTTCTGAGGTGATATTGCTCTACTTATACTTCTGAAGTTCATACCCTATTGACTGAGTCAGTGTTGAAAAATTTAGCAGATTGTTTCTCTTGTTTTACCTTAAAACTAAAACTAAATTAGTTTTATTTAGAGATTAAAAAAAGATATTTAGAGAGATGCACAGGGACAAGAAATGTCAGCTGACCTAAAGATCAGCCAGATTACACATTCATGGCTTAAAGGCCCCTGAAAACACAATCCTTTGGGATGCATTTAGAATAGTAATTATAAAACACTAAAACAACATATTGACAGCTGCTCTGCCCACTACTGTGCACTTGTAAAACAATGTTCAACTAATAAAGTTTAAAATTTCTTGAAAATTCTTTAAAAAATTGAACACAAAATCATGCAACCACATCCATTCAACAGTTGTTCTTCAGTCAACCAGTAAACAAATTAATGACCTGTAAGTGAACTCATCCTGCTAATCTGAACCTTTATAAACTCCTCTGAATATTCTGAATGTAACTGACTATTCTACTCCACATATTGATTTTGCAACTTAATTTTTTTACATTTTGAGGGAAAGAGTTTTTATGTATTTACTTGGACTAATTCATTACTTAAAGTGGGTTAATACAGGAAGGCTTTCTCTGACTATGTATTTAGTGAGAACATATTGCCACACACAGCATGAGTCCTGAGAGAAATATATTTATAGACTAAAAGCCTCCTCTACCCTATTCGCTATACCAAATACATCCACACACATACAAAAGCGTTGAAATTCAGAGATGTGTGAGCACTGTATATTTTAAAAGGCTTTTTCCATTGTTGCATCTCTAATTGCCTATGGACTTAACCTTTATGTTTCAAATATTATTCTTGTGCTATGATCCAGACAGTTCTAAAAGCTTTTGGTGGTTTGATGGTCGATTTATTTATTCTTCATGTAACTTATAATCAACACAAATTTGCATTATAGATAAGTAACATCTTATATCTTTAACTGTAAAATCAGAAATTTGGAGTAATATGTTCCTCCCAGTCTACCGATTGAAATCATCAACAGCCGTGCTCTAGTTTCCAGAAGGGAAAAAAAATGCTTTAGCTGTTGCTAAGTTACACTGAATACCCATTGAATTACACTAGAAACCTATGTTAATTCCAAATACAGTCATTATGAGTGGCAGTATTACAACGAATACTGAATGGATTCAAAATAATAGAAAACCAAATTAAAGAACTGCCATCACCTTTTGCTACACTTTCCTTAGCTTTTCTGGACTTTTTTTTAAAGATAGCTTAGCTGTCAGGAGAAAAAAAAATAAGTAGTCTCATTGGTTCTTTTACAGTACAAACCAGTTTTCTGCCTCTGTGGTACACAGAGCAACTAAAATTTCAAAGTACGAATCAGAGAATGAAAACAAGGAGGAACAGCTGGGCTATGCTGATATATACACTAAATTCAACCACAAAACAGCTATATTTTTCTGTGCTTTTAAAACATGTTCTAACTTGTCACTGTTTCTTCTGCCTCTGCTGGAATTATGCCTTGGACTGAGCCCAAGGAAGTTTTAAAGTAGGACACCTCTTACCGAGCAGGTAATGGTAATTACTCTTCACTGCCGTAGTCCTGACACTCTGTCCATGGCTCTGTCATTTGGAGCAGCAGTGACACTTCCGCAGCAGACCAGAGTTGCATTCACTGACAGTACTTTCCTGAGTAGGAGAAATACCATATTTCAAGAACTGTAAGAAATCTAAACTATGACCACAATGAAGCTGTATAAATTTGTCAGTGTGATTACATGATGCAGTTGCTTCAGTAGTAGGGACTGAACATGATGACCATGGAGATCACATCCAGGCCTCTGCCTTATGCTTTCATGGCTTGCCTAACTATACCTGCTTGGAGTCCCCACAAGGCAAAGGAGATGACATAGGACATTTATAAATTCCAAAATATATATTCTTAGCAACCTGTCTTATAATGCTTCTACTGGGATCCAGAAGTGGAAGGACTTTTCCCAATGCTTGCCAAAAAGGGTTTGATTCCCAAATATGTATGCAAATGGTAACATACATTTTTGAGATTATATTCTCCACAGATCTTTTGCCCCCCTTGAAAGATTAATTTCTTTCAGTGCAAAAGAATCAAATTTCAGTCCCAGCTGAGCTAGCCATTCTCCACTTGTTTAATGGGTACAGAGATAGCCCTGAGGTTAGCATTGGGTCCATGGAGAGTTAAGAGGAAAAGCAGATACAGCAGAGAACTGGGCAGGCTGACACTTGCATTCCCTCTGTGCAGGAAATAAGATACTTAAGGCAAAACTTAGCCAAAAGCTGGTAGGTCACATTGAATCTGTGGTTATTAGGGTGCCACAAAGTCTTCTACTGGGAGACAGAAGTGGAAGGACCACCTGTGCTTCTCCTAAAGGAATGATGGAGGCTTTTATCCAGCTGTATAAAAGGCATGGAGATGAAGTACAAGACCTGTGGAGATGAAATTATTAATGCTCTAGTTAATAACTGCATCAATGCATATCATATTCTGTCTTTATCTTCAGCTAAAATTCTATTGCAGCTGAAATGAATGTTGCTATTTGACTTTCTAGGTAGTACATCCACATTTGCGATTATGCTACTTGTGCTGCCAGCAGCAAAGCTGCAGTCTTTATGGGACCACTCTTTGCATGATATTTCAGACTGCAGACTACTTCCATGGACTATACATAGCTGCATGAGTAAGAGTGTTGTCCTGAGCTTAACAAGTGTGAGAAAAAAATGTGTCTCATAGTTTCATAAGATATGTCATGTTCTACCAGTACAATTACAGCACAAGGTTGTCACTGATCACTCACTTCAGAACAGAATAGATTCTTTCAGTACGATGATCAGTTCAGGGCTGCAAAAAGTTAAAGCATGTTATTAAGGGTGTTGTCCAGATGTCTCTTAAACACTGACAAAATGGGGGCATCGACTGCCTTTCTAGGAAGCCCGTTCCAGTGTTTGACAACCCTCTCAGTAGACAAATACTCCCTGATGCCCAGTCTAAACCTCCCCTGGTGAGGCTTTGAACCATTCCTATGTATCCTATCACTGTATACCGGGGAGAAGAGCTCAGCACCTCCTTCTCCACTTCCTCTCCTCAGGAATCTGTAGAGAGCAATGAGGTTGTCCCTCAACCTCCTTTTCTCCAAAATAGACAAACACAAATTTCTTAGCCCCTTCATAGGACCTGCCTTCCAGCCCTTTGCTAAAACTGTTACAGTATCTCCTCTTTATAAAAGTGTGAATCTGATGTTTCTTTCTCATTCTTTCAATCACCCAGCTCCATTGTGTTGTTTTTGACGATATTTTAATTCTTTTTTATGATTTACAGCTCTTGGTTCTTCTCTTGCAAAAGAAAATCACTGATTAAACCCCTCTCACTCATAAAGGTAGAGATATGTCTCTGTGCTTAAGGAGTTTAGCAAACAGAGGTTAAGGCTTAACTACGTGAATATAATATTCAATTAGGCCATTGATAGCACTGTTAATAGCACAGAATGCAGAGTGCAGATGTGCAAATCCAGTTGCTTCCACATTTTATTTTTTTTTTTCGCAAATGTATGCCAAAGGATGGTGTAGTCCATGATCCAAAATGCAAATATCATGTCTGTGGAAATTGTCATAATTTGACTCACTGCAGCACTGACAAACATAGTGCTTTGTTCAGGTATTTAAAAGCACGACTGTAACAAGCTATCAGCAAACAGCAGTTTCCTCTGTGCTCAAGTAGAGCAGCTGCCAGTTCTTGTAAGAATTCTCTGAAGTGCAGCACTGACTGCCACGGGTTCTTCGCAATCCTGCCTGGGCTAGTTTGCACAAATGCAACATTTCTTCTTGCATGTCCATACTAAGTTAATAAAATATGCCTCTTGACTGCTTTTAGCATCATACCACACATTCACAAATATTTTTCAAACTGATTCTGCTGAAAATGTTGTTAGAAGTAAGACACAGTCATGCTTTTTAGACAAATCTACTTTTTTCATTCAAAAATCTTTGAGACCTTGTCTTGGGGCAAGGCATCCCAACATTATTTTTGTCTTTGAAAGGTCTTGCTTTGTCACTCCTTTTTCTATTATCCCATGTCCTGACTTACTGTCAGACACTGATAAACGCTATTATATTTTATACTTATTTGCTCTGTCTCTTTTGTATCACCTCCTTCTGAAAAAGTTTTTCACTCCTGTAATTGAGTTTGAAGTTAAACTTCTGAGGTTTTTATACAAAAATCTGAAGGTTTTGTGTTCCAAACACTGAGGTTTTGGTAAGACAATTGTAACTTTTTCTGCCATTTGTATGTAGCTGGACCTGTAAAAATGCTTGCTACTAGTAGCTTATGATGCTTACTAGAAGTAGCAAAATGTGTCTTTCTGTGCTGCTGCATTGACATCTCTTGAACTCCTCCTGCTGTTATGCTTCTCTTGTAGATGCACAGGAATTTTCTATCAGTATTTTGGTTATTATTATAGTCTGTTTTCACCAGATTTCTTATTGGTATTTTGTTTCAGAAGAAAGTGTGTTCTTCAGAGTTGGTGCAGATGGTTATACTGGAAGAATTTATTTCTCACTTTCCCTGCACATTTAAAGCACCTATCTTTCCATTTCTCAAAGGAGTTCTTTGAACTTCATTAGTCTCAGTGTGGATTTTAACTAGTCATCCTTCTACCCCTTTTGGATGGTGTGAGGGCTATTAAATGCTTTATTGTTTTCACTATTTTGGATCAGATCTAACACTTCCTTTTTCTAAGGAATGATCAAAGTAATTCATATGTGCTACTCTGATTTGCATTTTGTTGTGATTTAGTTTTAGGTGACATTTCCTGCATTTGTAAACACTGTGATTAAGTTTTTGTTGTGCACTTTTCTTGTGCTGCAATGTGCTAAAATGTAATAAAAGTTACTTTGACTTCCATCAGACCTTCTCACATGTCATTCTTCTGGAATATCTCTTTTGCAGTTGAGTACTGAATGCTGAATACTCTTTTGAAGTGCCATCTTTAGAGAGGTGAAAGTGGTTACCTTGCTACTTTCCTCTTCCTGATTTATCTTTACACTTTGGCTGTGATTAACTTGTTAATTTGGGTGTGATGTTCGAATGTAACACAGGAGGACTGTCAAGTTTTCTTATAATTATTTTGTTTCAAAGGTTTTCCCTATCTAGTACTTTACTTATCTTCTGCAGACATCAGGCTTAGCTGCCTAGGAGGTTGTCCCATTTTCCTAGTAAAAAATACCTAGATACTTGTAATGCCAAAATTCCTTGTCCTCTTTGCCCCTAGCTTTTTTTGTAGCAATTCATATATTACAGCCAACCCCAGCACTAGAGATGTAGAAATTTTGACTTGTAATTGTTCTGGTAGATATCCCATACAACCTCATGCCTTGTCAAAGTAGTATTTTGTTTATTTTCATTCACTTACATGTGTGGATAGTCATGTAAACTCCATGAATTCTAGTTTATTGACTTCATTTCTGGGTTGTTTCTGTTACGTGCTTATTATATAGATATCTAGTTATTAACATTTTCCTTGAACATACTATTAATGTTCTATGTGGAATGAATATTCAATGAATGTGTCGAATCACATGAATAAATAAGATAGGAGTGGTGTGTTGTAATCTACCTCTTATCTGAATTCAGTTTCAGGGATGCAGTTACTTTGATATTTTGAAAATTCTGAGGTTTTCCTTTAGACTCATTTTAAGACAGTGTTAAGATGGTAACATGTAATCTCATTATTCTGTGTTTCTTAATCTGCCTTTGCAGCCAAGGATGTAACATTACTACTGCTGAGTTCTACTTCTACAGCTATATCCCACTGCATGCCTTGTACTGTACCGCTGGTGCGTGCAGCACATTTATGCCAGGAGGTTTGTGCTGTGATATATCATGACCATCTTCTCTAGTTTTGCACTTGGGCAGCAAGATGAAACTGATACTACAAGCCTGTCATGTCCCTGCATTTTCTGCATTTTTCCTGGAATAATATACATAGTATATCATATTGAACCTTTGGCTCCCTTCTGTCTTCTGTGCTTTTTTGCTCATGGCACTACATGTATGTCATTATTGACATTAACACAAAATCTCATCTGTTCTTCAGATGTCTTATGTAAATTTCTATTTAGGAAACAAATTTTGTCCATGGTATTTTGTCTTTAACACTTTTTGAATTTGCTGTCATTGAGTTTGATCACCTTAATATTTTATACCAATCTATGAAATGTATGTAGGCAGGTATCGCCTGATTAAGTGACACAGTAGGCCTTGGTTCCATGCACAGAAAACTTTCTCTTACTAAGGACTGTATTTCTGCTCCAGTGAGCTTAACTTCAGACAATATTTTCTGCAAAGATTGCTGTCTATTTGTCCATAAGGAACTAAGCCTCAAATGCTAACTCAATTATCTTCTTCCATTTTGATTGTTTCTCTTTAGGGGCTTCTCATTTCCAGGTTCATAAGAACTGTCCTTGGCGGTTTTCCACATTCATTATATGTTTGGTTGGTTTGTTTTTTCCTGACTCTTCCTCTTTTGTTTTGTTTTGGTTTTGGTTTGTTTTTTTTTAAGTATTCATAATTCCTTAGGATAATAGTAACTATATAGGTTTTTTTCTTAAGAATATTCAAATCAAATTCTTTGTTAACATCACAGAGGTACTTCACTCTAGAAGATTGTGTTAGAAACACTTATAGAAGAAACAATATATTTTGCAGTTTGGTTTGTTTTGGGTTTACTAATATGTCTATATCCAATAGTTTTTTCAAATGAAGACCAGGTTTATGCAAGACAAAGAAAAGAATCTGAGAAATTATAACACTGCTAAATGAGACATTATACAGGTTATTCTCAAAAAGAGAGAGAATAAATAAAGAGATGCAGAGGGAAAGCATAAGTGAAGAAAAGTAATAGTCAAAGAAAAAAAAAGAGGAAAGAAAAGAAGGAGTATAATAGCATTAAGAAGGCAGCTGATTTATTGTGTGCACTCTTGGTATAAGAAAAAAAAAAGTCCCAAAAAGGGGAAGCTATATAATTTATAAGATGGACTAGACTACTTTAAAAGCTTTAGATTCCACTATAGCAATTTCCTGCCATTACATTTCCAGTCTCCACCTGAAGTGTGTCCTTATTCCACTTTAAAGGCCCAAGAAAAAAGGACCAATTTAGTATTACCTTTAGAATTTGATGGTTTGTTACCAAATGGTTTTACATACATAATAAAGTAGGCTGTGAGTATTAAGCCCTGCATTTTCCTTGTCTCCCAAATTGTCCAGACAAATGTTCCCATCAAAAGAGAAATAAACTAGACATACTAGATTATTCTACTAAGCCAGATCCAAAGAAATTAGGCCTTCTTGGTCCAAATCTGGGTACCTTTATCCAGTAAAGGTTATAACTGCCCCAGAAAATAGTTTATACAACTTAGTATGGGAAAAATTTTACAGCTACAACTTGTCGATGAAGTCTGAAATTAGAGGACCCTTCCATTTTCACCATTACTTTCAGAACAAAATAAATATGGTATCAGACAGATACAATAACACAGGACAGTTCAACATACTTCATATTTAATCTGGGTTTACCACATTAAAATATTAGTTTTATGATATCAGTCCTGCTCTGCACTATCATTTCTTTCAGCAGATGAGATCCTTAAAGAGAAGTTTACTTTTCTTACACAGACCAAATAATTATCTGTTCTGCCTTGAATGCCATGTCAGGCATGTCATGCCATGACCTTTATTTATGCATTATCCCTCAGATTTTACATTGTGATTCATTTTTAATCCACCATTGTCTGAACAAAATTAAAGACCAATATTTTTTCTACTACATAAGTCACAGAAATGTTTAAGTGCTTCAGACTGGCACATTTATCGAGGCTTCCACCTTAGGGGGATGAGTACTCAGGGAAGAACTGGTCTTACTAATAAAGACTGAGGCAAAGAAGGCATTAAGTACCTCAGCATTTTCCACATCTTTTGTCACTGTTTCTTCCTGTTTCTTCTTTACTACATCCAGAAAAGGATGGATATTCTCCTTATCCCACCTTTTGCTGTGAATGTATTTATAGAAACATTTTTCCTGTCTTTTACAGAAGTAACCAGGTTATGTTCTAATTGGGATTTGGCTTTTTTAATTTCCTCTCCACATAACCTCATGACGCCCTTGTAGTCCTCCTGTTGCTTGCCCCTTTCAAAGATCATAAACTCTACTTTTTTTTCTGAGTTCCAGCCAAAGCTTTCTGTCCAGTCAGGCCAGTCTTCTTGTCTACCAGCTTGTCTTTTTGCACATGGCACTGCCTTATCCTATACCTTTAAGATTTCCTTCTTGAAGAATGTCCAGCCTTCCTACACTCTGTCCCTTCAGGACACCTCCCAAGGGACTCTGTCATCCAGTCTCATAAGCAAGCCCAAGTCTGTCCCCTGGAAGTCCAAGGTAGCTGTTCTGCTGACCCCCCTCCTTACTTCTCCAAGATACTGAAACCTATCATTTAGCGATTTCTATGCCCAAGACAGCCTCGAACCATTACATCACCTGCAAGGTCCAGCAGGGTGCCTTCCCTAGTTGACTCTCTCACCATCTGTGTCAGGAAGTTATTAAGTGTGTTATCAAGTGTGTTCTCCAGGAACATCTTAAACCATTTCCTGACTGTTTTATTTCCAGCAGACATCTGGTAAATTGAAGTCCCCTACAAGAACAAGGGCTAGTGACTGTGAGACTTCCGTCAGCTGCTAAAGAGTATTTCTTCTGCTTCTTGACCTGGTTGAGCAGTCTGTAAGAGATTCCCATGATAACTGCCTTATTGGCCTTCCCACTGATTCTTATCCATTAACACTTAACCCTTTTGTCACCATCATTAAACTCAAGGCAATCAAAGCACTCCCTAACATATAAGGCTACTCCACCTCCTCTCCTTCCTTCTGAAGAACTTTATATCCATCCATTGCAGCATTCCAGCTGTGTGAGTCATCCCACCACATTTCCATGATGGCAACTATATAATAGTTTTCCTGCTACTCAATGGCTTTCGTCTCCTGTTTGTTGGCAATGCTGTATACCTTGGTGTAGATGGACTTCAGTTAGTTATTGATCCCCTCCCTTTTTGGGGGCAAAGGCCTCAATTCCTATGTGACCATTCTCAGGTGCTCCCATGGTTTCTAACACACCAAAACGCCTATGACTTTGCTGCTGCATGGATCTCCAGCTCTTACCTCCACTGGGATTGCAAACCAAAGGATGTCACTAGCACACCATTCTTCAAACATTGGCATGCTGCTCCAAGACTTATCTCTAATGAGCCTGTTTTTTTTTTTTTTCCTTTTGCCCTTCAAATGTAGTTTAATGTTCTTTTAAATAACTCCTACTTACTCCTGTGCAAGGATTCTTTTCCCATCTTAAGACAGGTGTACCCCATCTGTTGCCCATAGGCCTGGGATAATGTAAACTGACCCATGATCAAAAAATCCCAAAATTCTGCTTGTAACACCAGGCTCTGAGACATGTAGTGATCTGCTGGATCCTTCTGTTTCTTCCTTCATCATTTCCTGCAACTGGAAGTTTACAGGAGAACACCCCTTGTGGTCCTTACCCCTTAACCAGTCATTTCAAACTTTAACCTGGGCCCCAGGGAGACAGCAGACTTTTCTAAGAGGTAAGTCCAGTGCACATATTGGTACTTCTGTTCTCTTCAAATATCCTGTCCCTGGAAGCGTTCAAGGCCAAGATGGATGGGGCTTTGAGCAACCTGGTCTAATAGATGATGTCCCTATCCATGTCAGAGGGGTTGGAACTTGATGATAAGGTCTATTCCAACCTGAACCACTCTAATTCCATGTTTCTGCTCCTGCATAGGTCTCATCAGCTGCTGTCGCATGAGCTGCGGGGCCCTTGTGGATCTCTAGGGTTATCCTGAGGTTCTCCAGATTCAGAAAACACTCCTGTGTACTGGAGTGCTCTGCTGCAGATCATACTGGCACTGCAGCTGCTCTTCTGGGCAGCATAGTCATACTTCCCAGCCCCCAAACCCCGCTGAGCTTGAAGAGTTGCATATATCCTCCCTCTATTAACTGAATTTCAAAACATTGCTATTATAAACCCTGTTTGCTTTTTCTCCTTAGGACACTGACACATGCAATTTCTCCTTGATTGTAGTTATTGTGTTGGGGTGAGAGCCAGAACACAAGCAAGAGACTGCCCAATAAAATATCATCCTTCCTCTATCATTCTCACTGTCAAAAATATCTGGGATGAGTGCCTTGGCTTTGTCTTGCAGAATAAATAACAGCTTCATTCTTTTTTTAAGGGCATATTTTCAATTACTTTTCCCAGGTGTTATTAGAGAGAGAGATTTCTAGCTCTTCTCAGCAAGACAGAGCCAGAAGAAAGAGAAAACCCTCAGAATTATGAACATGAAACTATAAGTTTCATGGCATTGCAGCTTTATTGCATGAGAGTCAGCCAGAGAATGAAGCTTTGAGAGGGATGATTTGTGGAAATGCCAAGTAGTAACACTCTCCACAGTCATGACCTTATCCAAATTTTAGCCCTGGCAGCCACTTCTGTGAATGATTCAAACCCCAGTTCAGATTCATCAAGTTTTAAATCAGTGTATCGGTGGGAATAAAACAGCATCTCTTCTGCTACCACCAGTCTTTACAGTCTCCTTGTTAATTATCCTGATTGATGCAGAAGATTAAAACTATTTTTGTGTCAAGATCAAGATTTAATAACTGTAATTTGACCATTCTTTGAATACCATCAAATAACATGCCTTTTTTTTTGTTTTTTCAGGGCCAATGGACTGTCTTACTATGCTACTGTATCATGTCCAATTACTTACACAGCAGACAGATCTACATGACTCCAGGTAGAATTAAGACACATTAAACAACATCTAATGGTTTCTGGTATTATTTCCCAGTTTGCCAGGCACAACATGAACACGCAGATATATTGATTCAATGTAAGAAGTGGTGGCCAATCTATGACTCTGAAGACTTGTTCAATGTTTTCTTGGACATTTGAGACCCTAATGCTGATTGTCATAAAAGACCTGGGGATGACAGATGTCTTTTCCTGTAGTACATTTCCATTCTCTTTTGGTTTTTGTGCCTCTGGCATCAGTTTAGTGCATGATGAACAGAAAAGTGAAAAACAAATGTGGACAAGGAGAGGAACACATGAAAAATGGGAGAATGAAAATGTGGAAGAACCTGGAAGGGAAAATACGGGAATGTAAGTATCCAATTGACAGAAAATAATTCAATGAAATATAAGAAATTAAAATAAAGGAAAGGAAAAATTTGAGGACTCTGAAGAGCATCTATTGAGGAAAAGGTAAGTAAATTTGGCTCATCTTGAGTGAATTTCCCAGTGCAGTGCAATATCTTCAATGGATGCTGCAAGAATTACAGGCACACAGGGATATCACAGGAATGCTATCACAGACAACAGCTCTTCTTTATTTAGACTTCATATATCATTTCCCCATTGGCAAAAACAAAATCTTTTTTTCTGGTAATAATAATTTTCTAATAATAGCTGGTTTTCTGTTGACACAAGGATGCATAGGTTCTTTGCGTGTGTGTCCACATGCCACATCCTTTACTGAGAACACTCTTTAATTTAAAAAAAAAATTAATGAAAAGCCCTTGTTTTGAAATGAAAATATGAAAGTACTATAAAAGGCAAAGATAGATGTCTTTGCATATGTTTGTGCAAATATATTTACTCAAGAATGGCAACAGTAACTTCACAGTTTCCTTTTCTTCCTTGTCTTACTTCAACTTCTGGTCATCCCACCTTTTTACAATACCTCTTTCAGGAACCTTTACCTTTTGGGATTATATTGGAAACACTTTTGAGGTTGTGGTTTGTTTGGTTTTGTTTCTATTTTCTTGCACCAAAAAGATATAGTCTTAAAGTCATGGTGAAGTATCAATATGGGCATACTCCAGCCTGTCTTCTTGCAGCCTGGAATTCTATATTCCAGAACTTTTGAGTTCTACAGCCTCATATTTACTTAACATTAATTCTTACCTCATAATTAGGTTCCACTAGGCAGGAACTATCCTTGTTGGAGATGCAAATTGTGAGGACTTTATGAGTCGATATGACTGGAAAACAGACTGGATGGAGAAAGAAGATTTTTAGTCTGTGTTGTGAAGAGTTCTCCATGTATGTGAACACTACCCTCCAGGAGAAAAGAAAGAAAAAAGCAATGAGATACAAGTATAGAGGTGCTGTGGAATTGTGACCAGCTAATGAGGTGGCTAGTCTGCACAAGAACGGGCTGAAAATACATTTGCATTTCCCTGAGGATATGAGAATGCACATTTATTAGGGAGGGTAAGCTTCCTGTTCTCTCTGCAATGAGCAATTTATGCATCTGCAACTAATAGAGAAGTATGAAAAACTCCATATATTTTTATTGTTAAGGTAAAATTCTGTCATCTTGGTGGAAAAAATTTACTCTTTCAATATGATAAACAAGGGAGTTTCTTGGCTTGTTAAGAAAAGGACATGTCTTACGTCAAAGTAAGACGTTTCTTCATTATAATCTTATTTAGAGAAAAACCTTTCAGCAGAAGGTTCTTCAAGGAAAAAAAAAATGCCTAAATGCATACGGTGTTTCTTTCTTTTCCAAGAAATTAATATGTCAGTGAGCAATGTAACTAAACTTGAGTTTTGATTGGCATTAGGCATAACATTGTGGACATAAGACTATGAAGGTTTTGTTTGGGTTCCATTCAATAAATGATAACATGATGCTATTTTGTGATTTATCAAAAGTTATGTGCAAAATCATTTACTCCATTAATTCAATATTTATCACAATAAGGTAATTATGAACTTGTTAGATATTATTTATTCATGGAAACAGATTTACCCAGAATTTTATTTTCTTTGATGAAGACCCTACTCAGATATTTATTTTTATTATTATTCATATTCTTCTCTGGAGGTAAATTGTGCTCTGCATTGTAATTTAATACTGCATCTGTGATAATCGCATTTTGAGAGGATCTACACTTCAGGCTGAGATAGTTTATTACAGGAAAAGCAATGAACCACTTCCTGTAGCAATTCCGTTTTACATAGAAGTCATCAATTTTTTAAGAAAAGTATTGACCTTAAAATTGAGCTATCATCATCATTTTAGCTAGTGCCTTTTAGTCTCCAAGTCTTTTAAACAGCTAGCAAGTTATATATGAATGATAGGAAGTTATCTCTGGCAGAATATGTTTAAGTTGCTGTTTAGTTCAGATGATAATACCTAATTCTAAATAATATCCTCAGCACAACCAAATAATATGAATATAATTATTTTCTTCTTCATGGAAGGGAATATTCTTTAGTAAGGTGATCTTATTGGGAAAATCAGTTTTACTTCTAAATAGAATACTACGAAATCTTTGCATCTCAGATATTTTAAGAGAAGAAAGAGAAAAAAGCATAATTTCTAGTGAAGGAAACAAACCCAAAGCAAATAAAAAAGTAAGCCAATTTTCTAGAAAGGCGGATTTAAAGTTATGCTTCATTATTTGTCATTATAATTTGGTGAGATGGTGATTTCTGAGACTAACACAATGAATGCTTCATAGCATGAATGACATCTTGATGTATTCTTGACTATAACTCATCTGTTTCCTGACCACCTGTGAGGGAGGAGCTGTGTGAATTAGTGAGCATCATGGAGTTGTCTGATGTTGTATAGGAAGCCTGAGGAAGGTGTGGGGTATATTTATTCAACTAACTGTGTGACTTATGAAACACTTATTTGTCAGGTTTTCTTCGGGAAATAAGAAGAAACTTTTTACTCCACGTTGTTTCTCCTGTGCATGTTCAGTCTTTAGGTCTAAAACCCTGAGATAAAGACCAATGCAAACAGATAGCTTGACAATAATAGATTATTTGAGGGCCCGGAAGAAATCGTTTGCTTGCACTTTGCAGAGGCTGGTGATGTTTCTCTCCCAAAATCAATCTGTGTTCTGTAAATAAATTGTTAATAAACACGCCTGCTTATTGGCATCAGCCAGAGAAACAGATAAAATCCCCAGCCAATTACTCCACTGTTCTAGGAATCAGGTAGCTGGCTGATTTGCAGTCAGATACACAAGCTGCCTGTCCTTCGGGGGTTCTCTGTGGGAATGCTTTCTGAACCGCATACATATCACCCTATCAGAAGAAAAAGGGAAAAAAATAAAAGCACCTCAGCAACTGCAAGGATCTTGCTTGCAGAGTGTCAAAAGGAAAGGCTCAAGGTGCCAAACTTTCATGCTCACTTTCCTGAGAGACACAGAATTTGCTGCTACTAAACCTGGTCTGTCGAAAAAGGACAGCTCACGAAAGTGGCATGAGGGAAAAACAGGTCTCTGATGGCTCTCCCGAACCAATTGAAGCAAAGTGTTTGATTTCACCATTTATATTGACAGCAGTTTACATGACACTTTGTGGATGGAGTTTCCTGCTGAATCATTTCTGTGCAAGGTTAGCAAATTACTAGGAGAAGGCTTTTATTATTCCTGGGATGGCTTTGCTTATGAAGAGACAAATAGGTGGTGAAATTACATTGGAAAAGCTGGAGTCCAGCTTGCTGGATGTCTTTATAGATAGTTTTGTAAGAAAGTCAAACTTTCTTCCTAAAGACTTTTTCCCAGGTTTACAAGTTCCCATGGAATCATGTAAAAAATACATTTTATTTTGCTACCATACTGAGAGAATGATTAGATATGAATAATTTATTAAATGAATTTAGCCTCTTTTTCTGTCTTCAGAATGTCTACAAACATGTCATAACTTTCTTGCATATATTTGTTATTCTAAATTACTTGACAGGTCTTTTTTGTGTGTGAATTTATTTACTCTGTAGGTTGCAATGTAGATTCTGAAATTATAACTTACCTATCAGTTTGTGACTGGTTATCTAAATCAGGCAGCTTTGTTTTGTTTTCCTGTTGTCAAAGTGCTCAATCTATGTAGAACAAGTCTCCTGGTATGGACACTGCTCCATTTGAAATTAAAGATGCAGCTCTGTGCATACATGATCAGTTCTCCAGAGTAGGAGTAGAAGCAGAAATCTGCTGTGAAAGCATACGGTCAGAAGTTTAATGTGTTGGGTTTTCTTTTTTTAGTTTAATGAAATTTTTCTAAAAGCCAGTTACATCTTAATTTACTACAGGTAAGAGGATCAGAAACCCTTACAGAAAAATCTGAATAATACTATTTTTTCTTATGACTTTAGAGTGTTTGTTGCTGTAAAGCTATCTATGCAAATAATTTGGTAGCCAGTGAACTCTAAGCATTGGATATGAAAACCTGAGGGGAAAATTTTATTTCCATCTAGATGTGAACCGTCTTCTGAGTGTAGTTCAAGCAAGTTCTAAGGGAAGTCGATTTGTATCATTTCTTAGATCAATGGAAAAAGATGAGATCCCCAATGTCTGCTGATCTGCTTTTCTTTCTAGCATTGTTATTTAGTTATTAGTTATGCAACTATATAATTTTTTCATTAATCTAAGGCAAATAACAATATTCCTAGTAAATTGGAATTCTGGATTCAACATTTAGAATATGGCTTCAAAAGAGTATTTTATATATAATAATCCAGCATCATCTTGCTTGGTGTGTCTTGAACACTTGGCATAAATAGATCCCGAATTTCCCCTTACAATCTCTGTAGAGCTGTTCATGGAGACTGCGAAGAGCCTTATTCAAAAGCCAGTGAAACAGAAAGTTTAAAAATTAAATCCTGTTCTGGTCTTACCATTTTCATACTTATATACCATATACCACTATTGATTTTAGTGGATGAAAATCAATTGAGCACCTCACTTATTTTGTCAGTGCAAGATTTAACTTGACAAACACATGCAAAAGCATGTTCTCATTTACCCAAGGGGTGAAAAGACCTTGTGGTAAGAGAAAGAAAATAAAAAATTGCTTTATCACTGTGAGATATTTATTGATTGTCCTCAGAGAGACTAAGCTAAAATGGCCATCACAAGCTGTACATTCATATATTAAAACTAGCAAAAAAGTTCATTTTAAAAGACATGAAAGGAATGGGAACAATTAGTTGTTTTCTAGCCAGGGATTTAAAATTTAAGCGCACAATTAGAATGTGGTGGTTTCTAGATCTCATTCGTACCTTCACTTCAGGAGAAGGAGGGCTGGCAGGAAAACAGGCCTAGGAGTATTATCCACAGTGATAATAATCATAGGTTGCCCCAAGGAGAAAGAAAGGGAAATTAGAAATATGGAATGTGTTAGAGCTGGTACATACTGCTGACTGAGAATTAGGCACTGACAGGCAGCAACTCCAGGGGAGCTGTCAGTGGCTCCACTAAGCTTTTCTAGCAGGTGTCATTGTAAGATAGTGCCATCAAATAAGCTGGAGACAGGTCGAAGGAAAGACTGCAAAAGATGCATAAGAGAAGAGATGCATCCATATGTGTATGTGTGCCCATGTATGTCTAATATCTTTGTTGTCTGTGCTACCTGATTTAATAGCTAACCTTTCTTTCTGTGTAACACCTTCCAATCAGGAAATAACTTGAGGAACATTTCCAAGATCTGTGGAGTTCTTTAATGGAAGACGCAGAATTAAATTAAAACAACTGCCTTTTCACAAACACCTTTTATAGTAGATAGAAGCATCTTAATGACACAGAGTGGATTAAGAGAACAGAGCCAGCCTTTGGGTGTGTAAATGTGTAGTTGTGCACACACACTAGCATGTTTTTTCAACCCAGCCTTGATATATAACTATTGCTGAGTCTAAACTAAAGGCAAACCAGCATGGTACATTTCAGTAGCAACCACGCCTACTATATATGGCTTCAAGGGACAGGTTAGTTCTATTTGTAGGCTCTATTCCTCATTTTCTAATTTTCTTTCATTGCAATATAATTTTATTGTGTAGGTTTTATACTTCTCATTCCTCCATTACCTTGCCCTTTAGACACTATTTCGATTTGTGTTCTGCCTGACTGGATCCACAGTATCAGACGCCTCCTTGTCAGACAGTCAGTAGAGACTCTAGTTTTATTGCCCATAACAAATAAAAGTTATCTTCCCTCTTTAAAGCCTTTCTGTGACTTGGAGAGTCTACAAGTTCAACAGCACACTGTTGATGGAAGACTATAATACCAATCAGCAGATGAGACAATTAGACTGTAACCATTTGTTTAAAGGATTTAGGGTCTCTTTACTGCCTCTGTGAGCCATTATTAGTATTTTATTACTTTGCCTTGTGATGGAAGGCAAAATACAGTTTTACAGGGATTTTTTTTTGTTGGAACATCTTGTAGGAAAATCTGCACAAATTTAGGAACTACCTGTGCTATGTCTGCAAAGCAGCCCCTTGCTTGGAAAATATTCTCTAAGAAAAAGAGTCTTTTCTTGTCTCTCTTGTTTTCTTAATAGTAAATAATTTTATAATCCAGAACCCTGTGTTGCAATCATTCCCTTCAAAATTGTACTCATAGGCCTCCATTTGGCTTTTTTGAGAAATCACATGTATATATTATTAATTAGAAGTCATTTTGTGTCCATTAAAGGAAAGAAAAAGTTATGTTCTCAATCTTGGGAAAAAGGCAAAGTTCAAGAGAGAAGAAGATATGGGGTGAAAGGGCTAAATACCAAGACCAAAATGAAATAGACTTTTTGAAGGGCAGAAAATCAAGCACATGGGGTTTTTTTGTTACAAGCAGCTAAATCTTGACCATAGATCCCAACACTTCAAATCGCTGGAGGGCCCTAGTCACAGGTGGCAGATAGCAGGTCAGGCACAAAGGTGTTTTGAGTCAGTGTTTCACTCTATATTTCCGATGGAATGTTTCAGTATCTATGGACAGCAAATTGTTCACATAGATAGAAGCTGTTTATTGATATATTACAGAGAATTCACTTTCATTTAATGCCTCATATAAGGATATTTCCAAATAAACAAATAATATTCCATGGGAGACATGGGGATTTTCAGCTCATAGGCTGCTCCAAGAAAAATTGTACTTTTGAGGACTTTGAGATGCTTAGAGACTTAAAGAAGGCAGCTTCACAAGCTACAGTACCATTTAATGTTATTTTCCCCTTTAATTTATAGGCATCACAAACTCCAGAGTTCAAAGCTTGTTCAAGCCTTTCAGCTGGAAATGTTAAGAGCTTTACAAAGCAAACATGTTTTCATCCTCAAAGAATGACATTTGAAAAAAAGTGTCTTAAAGGCTAATAGTACATTTAGATTTTTGCTTATATTTCCAGGCCAAGTAGCATAGAATCTTTGTTATTATTATTAATGTAGTGACAGATGCCACTGCTTTAATTTATTTATTTTTGGCTAAGAAGTGAAGGTTAGAATTTTGCTGTAAAATAAGCAATCAGAGAAGAACTGAAAATGGGACATTGAGAAAAAAAAAACTATAATTGCCTAATATCTTACAATGAAAATTGTTATTTGCTGCTACTTCTAATTACTACAAGTAAAATTATTCAACTATTTCAAATAGCTATGTTAGAGCATTGTAGTGTAATATCTCACGAATTAACATAATGCAAATTAGAAAACAGACAATTAAGATACTGCAAATAGTATGATGAGCCCAAAAATACTTATTTTAGGGTAGGGTAGAAAAACTTGCCTGGTTTGCTTTAGTCATTTGTTTGTCCAGACGTGGATTGCACCATCGAGAAGAAGAAAAAGGAAAAAAAAGTCATCTTGCACTATTCATTACGAATAGTTTAAAAGTCACCAAGAAAGTAAAGTAAAACTAGATTGAAATTAAAGGGGAAAAACAGCCTATTAGCATCACTAATAGATTCAAAATATCCTTAAAGTTTAGGATGTTTTAGTCAAAGTCCTGTTTCCAGTAAAATAAGGAAGCATCATGTTGTGGGAATCATGATCCACTGGAAAGAGCTATTCTTGTCTGCTAAAAGGAAGAAACTCACTGTGAAAAGGAGTCAGTCTAAGCTAATTAAATATCCAAGCTAAAATAAAAGCGTGATCTTAAGGGCATCACACTGCTGTTCATTTTGTACCAAGCAGACAAGAGCTGTGACGAACTCCAACGCATTATCAAACTCTATTTAAGCAGACACCTTCAGCCCTTGATCAGCAAACTACATATCCAAATTTTGTCCTCTATTGGCACTGAGGGTGAGCTCTTGCAAATCTACTGATTTCAGCATGAGCACAAGTGATCATAATCTTTTAGTTGTGCCAACAGACATCAGCAAGAAACTACTTTGCAGGTCCACTCATAATACACATAGTTGACCATAAATTAAGTCTCTAAAACACTTGTCAAAATTTCACATCAGCTGATGAACTGTTTCTGATGCTTTTAAAACAAGAGGGGATTAGTGGAAAAGCAGATGAATGAGCATGGACTTAAGAGATGTAGTCTCAATAGGTATAATAACTTATGGAGTGCTTGGAAAAGATGAGCAGAAGAGAGTGGTTATTTTGAGTGTCTTCATGAAAAAATGTAATGAAAAGAATCCAACATTAATGTTGCTAGCAACAGTATCTTATGATGGTGAATTTTCTAACCCACGCATCATTGATTGAAATGGCAAGGTAAACTTAGGATGTCTTTTGCTATGACATTTGTTTTCAAAGGAAATAGAACCGGTTTTTCATGACAGGTGAACATTATTTAGATGATTTACTGATAGAAAGAGTGCATAGAAAAAGACTAGAGAAAACTGTCCATGTGGAGATCAGGGATGTCTGATAAGAAAGACAGGAGATGGAATCTTTTTTTAAAGCATCCATCCACAGTGAGATTTATAGTATGCTGGGAAAGAGAGGAGCAATACCATATAGACTATTTCTCTGCCTCATGGCAGGGTCAGCTATAACTATGTTATTCCAGAAAGATACTTGGCTAAGCTGTGTAATGGATATTCTGCTCACTATCTCAGTAATTGGTTATTTTTATCTTTTTTTTTTTCCCTAGCCTGCAACTGAGCTTTTTCTCATGCTGTAAGACTGTATCTTATTAACCTACACATAGTAGACCTGAAAAATAATTTATCTTCTCTGTCTATACATAGCTGAGTACTTTTTCCATATAACTGTCCCAAGTAAATAATCCCCATTCTTTCACTCTTTCCTTAAGTGTCTTCTGATCAATATTTTTCTTTCTGAAATGCAGTGTACTAAAAAACTCATACTGCTCTAGCAGAAGCCACTAAAAAGAGGCGAAAAATTATTTCACAAGTTTTACAAATGATGCTCATGTTTATGTCTGCAAGGTCAACTCTTCCACCACTACACATCATTGCTAATTCCCATGTTCTTTATGGTCTGCTGTAATGCACAAATCCTCCTCTGGAGACCTGCTGCATAGATCACCATTCACCTCTCTGTACTCCTGTAGCTCTTCAATTTTACTACTTGGTACTTCCTGATTAACAACCTTTTTAGATATTTTTTGCAAATTATTAGGGTCATGTATAAAACTGTTCTTTTCTTTTGGATTTATTGGTAGAACATTCTCTTGGGTATCAATAATAAATCTTGCAAATACAATGTCTGCTAAAAATTTTAATGAAGATACTTAAACTACCTTCAGAACATGACTAGGACACCACATATTGTTGATCAAACAATACTGGTAACTAAATGGCTTTGAATTCTATCACTACACAGAACATATAGTGATAACCATGTGTCCATAGTCTTTGAGTATAATTTTACAAGTGCTTCTGTATCTACACTATAGAAGTACTACCTAAATCACATTATCTTGTTCACAATACTGTCAGAAAAAACAGTGTGGAACCTCTAAAAAGTCAACAAATGTCACATTTATTGTTCATTCACTCCAAAAAGTCTCATAACATGTGATAAAAAGAAATTAGGGTGAAGTGTTTTGTTCTTTGCAAGTGTATGTTGTCTTTTACTCCTCTCCTTGTTACACTCTAGTTGTTTACAAATTCATTACCCAGTCAAGAGTTTTAGGGGATGGGATCACTTTGCTTTGTTTTGTTTTCCTTTACTTTGTTTTCACAGAAATTAAGGTCAGGCTGACTGTTATACAAATAGATGATGCCTTAATTACCCTGCAACTCTTTTAAAGAGCAACATGGGCCACATTCTGACAGCCTGCCTTATTCTTCAATTCCTCCTACTAGTCCTCCATACTGACTGGGTGTATCTCAAGGTCCAAAGCCTTGAAAATTTGATTTGATTTGATTTTAGATTTCAGTATTGTCATTTTGTACTCTCAGACAAAATTGGCATTTTGAAAATGTAACTTTTGAGACCCCTTTTCACATGTAGCTACAATGGATTGTAAGTAAAATGGTTTCGGGAAGACAGAGAATAAAGGAAGGTCCAAATTTTTTGAAATTGACATAAACCTGGACTTAGTATGAAAATCAGATCATTTTATTTTTGAAGTTCTGAAAAGGATAAATTTGATGTTCTTGGAATGTATTTTCTTCTTTTTCTTTTAAACTTATTTATTTGGTTAAATTGACCTTGTTATTTGAATGTTTTGGAAACATTAAAAGTCAAATTTTCCTAAGGGAAACCAGCTTTTTCATAGAAGTTTTAATCATGTCTTCTCAATAGCAAAAATAACACTTCAGCAGCACTGAAAAGACAAGAGTATTTAGAAGGTAAAAATAGACTGAAGATCAAATCAGAGATTCTGCACTAGAATTTTAGAGTCTAAATTTACAGAACTAAGATCAACTTTCTTTTACATAATGATATGAGAAGCCAAGCATAACTTCCAACTCTTGTCTGGGAATTATAACTCTACTATTCACCACATTTGGAGTAAATTTGATAAAGGAGCTATTTAAAAATAATTGTGAAGATGACAAAATCATTCTTCTATATTCACAGATCACACTAGCAATGAGGATAAAATTAATTTATATGAAAATCAGAGAAACTCTTACTTACTATAAGCAAGAAATTAAAAGTAAAGATCTGCTAAACCAGGATATAATCTTATTAAGCTTTTATTGTTTGGAGCTTTTAAGTAACAGAAGAGGATAAGTGAAGAACTTATTTGAGGAAAAGACTGTGAGTAATTTAAAGAAAAAAATTATTGTTTCAACTGCAGCCACTGAACAGTCACAGGGTAAACTGGTCTTTAGGTGCAGAGTGAGACAGAATTTATCTTAACTGACACTGTATTTATGTGTTTCGCATTTGAGAAGCAAACGGTGTTGTATTCATTAAGTGGGATTAACTACCTGTCACACTTTTCAACAGCTTGATCTTGTTCTCAGAGTCAGGGGTATTAGACGTGCCTATGACATCAAACTCAAAAATGTATCCCCTTATGTTTAATTTCCACATCGCCATCAGATTAGGTGTCTGAATAGGAAAGGATTATAAATAAAAGACCTACTGTTTCTTTCTACCTTTAAAAAGCTATTGAAAAAAGGTGGTTTAATTTTGCAGAAAAAAGTAATCACCTCACTGCACACTAGTGTACTGTAGTTACTCTACACTATTAAACTGGCAAGCTTTGACAATGGTCTAAGAAAAACTGTATATTAAAAGCCGTTGTTTACTTTTCTCATCACTTCTATTTTATCAGTATATTGGAATTTCAGAAAATAATATAGTACGGCCACAGCTTGAGATAGATCTTTCTGATATATACCTCAATTGGATTCAAAATTCATGACTGCAGCAGGTCAAGTGATCTCTCTGGAGGATGCTGATGCCATCGAGGCTATTTCTTGTTATTTCTTATAGGGTTGTCTTAGACTGAGTTCATATTCAGTCTTATCCTTAGTGCTCATATTTTACCTTTTTACCAGTTCCAAAAAAGCAGGAAGGGAGGAGTCATTCTTAATCAAAGTCATTTTTCCTGTTTTTCCCATAAGATACGAGAATTTTTTTCTTAATTTTTTTCTTTTTTGTCTGGAAACACAGCTTTATGCTTGATAAGAAAACATTTCTTGACCATGAGAAAATACAGTTTGTGTTGACAGTTAAAAGATAAACTCCACTAGCTGCAACAGTCGGGAACTTGCCAAATCTCAGTTTAGAGAGGGAGTCCAGAGAAAGCTGTTTGGTGTAGTCATTTCATTCTGGAGATGAAAGCCTATACACTGCATAAGGTATTACATCAGTTGTCTAAAAATTGCCTTGTTTTTAATATTTCAGCCCATTTTGTTGATCTGAAAGCAAATGAATAAAAAAGTCACTATTGTTCCTCCTCAAAATGTGTGATGCAGCACGTGTTCAGATTGGGATAACACTGATGCTCTCTCCATAATGAAACACTTAGCTGAAGTCATCCAGGTCTTTTTTCAGTCAATGATCCTCTTGAGAATAGATTTCATCGAGAGATTTTCATTATGACTTTGGATAGACCAAAGGAATGAAACAAAAGACTTTTTTATAGTGTAGCCTTGAATTATCTTCCTACACTGCAGGAAGTTGAAAGCCAAATTACACAGAACTTAGTGTATTGTGTCAGGGAGGTTATGTAAATATTTGCTTAATGGCTATGTGTCATGCAGTTTTTGTAAATATTTGTTTGGATTTCAATGTGACTTGGAGTGTATCCTCTCAGCTGTAACAACTTGTTTTGAGAAAATATTTATGTGAACTTTGCAAACCAAAAGCTTGTTGTGCGGCTTAACTTCACACTTTTTTCTTGGCCAGCCCCATGAATAAGAAATACGATGCTCCCTGGAACAAGGCTAGTCTTGCATTTCTTTGAGTATTTCTGAAAAAAGTCTGTACTGAAAATGTTACATACACAAAGGTAGATAGAATTTGAAAAAGCAAACGTGAGAAAAAATGTGAAATCTCAGACAATTTGTTTTACATTGCATTAACCTTAACTGTGATTATGAAAACTAGAATTACAGATACTTTTCCTTAAATTACTTAGATTATAAACTGTAAGAGGATGGGACTCTCTTTTGTCTGTTTTTCATAAATCATCCAGCACAATACAGACTCTGTTTTGTCCATCAACCCTTAAATGCTCACAAATGAGCATGGCAGTGCAAACATTCAAAACACTACTGATTCATTTTGTTTTTACACAATAAATTCAAACCACATGAAATCTAGTTTCTTGGGACACTATTTTCTGGCAGTGCTTTCTATTTGGGTGTTAACAAAGGCAGCTGTTTGAGATAACTGAGCAGATTCAGGACACCAACAAGACTGAACGGATTTGAGATAGCCAAGACACATCAATTATCTGAGCTAGCTCAGTGAAATCTAACTATTTATTTCATTATTTGTAAGAAACTACTGAATGGAGGTGGGGGGTGGGTGGAAAGTCTATTTTCCACAGGAGGAGTCAATCAGCTGAATTGTCGTGTATATAAGTTATTCATATGTTCAGAATAATAGAATCTGTGCAATTTAAATTTCTTCACTTTGCAAATTATCTGGGTACAAGTTATGAATTTTACAAATTTATTTTTCTATTTACAGTTCTTCAATAAATAGCTTGTGTCAATAAATTTTAACTCATGAGCTGTTCATGAGCTGATCATTGAGAATATGCATTATTTATACTATATAATTTGTCCTGTAGATTACATTATTTATGTTCCCTGAATAGGTGATTTATAAATAGCTTTATAAATAAAATGAATTGTATTTTCCTTTATCAGATTAACTATGAACTTCCCTAGTTGTTCAAATCTATCATCCAAATAATAAGAACAACCTCTGAATTGCACTGGTGCCTTTGTTGTTGATTTTTTATTTAGAAATGCTGAAAATAAGCATTTGTGGGTATATTACTGAATGGGAAGAATTAAAAACAAAATAGTCTGAGGTATTATGAGTTCTATTTTTATGGAAGCTATAATGTGGTTCTTGTACTAAGGTATGTGAAACGTTACAGGAGAGGAATAAAGGATAATTTGAATCAAGCTTAAAATTTTCAGGGCTGTTACTGTGTTCACAAGATCAGATGTATTTCTTCTCTCAGTTTATTTGAGAAAGAAGAGACTTCTTTTTTAAAGTGTGAAACATTTAACAAAAAGAAGTGGAGAGAAGGAAGCCTAAATTATTGGGGAGGGAGGAGGAGGAGAGAAGTTAAAAATCACATAGCAACAAAACCTCCAAATTACAGTTTTCTTTTCAGTGCTGCCTAAGCTGTGAACAGTAACAAGCAGTGCACAGAACAGCAGGGTGCAATCCAAAAGCCACTGGTCCTGGGGAT
>JAOXNG010000012.1:112782816-112804730 GCA_028566535.1 Scolopax minor | reverse complement strand
GGTGTCAAATTCTGAAACTGACCAATTAAACATGATTTCCTGATGAACTTGGTGTTGCTTTGTTCCTAGGGAATACTAGACAATTGCACCCTTTTACGGAACTCTTCTAGCAAGCATGCCCATTTTGAAAAATTCTTATTTTGCTGATGTTCTGCTGTTATGCCAGAGATGTAACACTGAATTTAAAAGAGTGAAATAAGAGGCAGAAACAGCTAAGACAGCTTCTGTGACTACTGAAAGAAACAGAGATACCCTCAGAAGTGGATTGAGGGCTCTGAGGTGTTAGAATAACTACTTCATGTTCGGAATCATTAAAGTATGACCAGGGAAGAGGTCATAGGTATGACTCTCTCTTCATGATCCTGGGTCTGTTGAAAAGATACTAAACTTTTCTTTAATGTTTGTTTTTATTCCTTGGAAAGTATAATATTTTATTCAGCTTTCTTTTATACTCTGACAGGGGAGGCCAAATAGGTTGAGATTTTTTTTAATATGTCTATATTTGTCTAAAATTTTGAATTCAGGATATTGTAGAGCTCTGGTCCCAGTCACAATATATGGCAGAATTAATTTGAGATTATATCGCATCATCAAAGAAGATGAGCATCAGGCATCTTCTTACAATTGCATGGAACATCTTCTTGCTTCATGGAAAATAAGGATGTATAATATTTTTCTAACCATAATCAGAACTTAAATGTTATACATAAAGAAAACAAAATCATTAGACAACAAATATAAACATAGTTTTAGCTGCAGATGATGACTCCAAAGATGTTTGGATTACAACTGTAATACCAACAAAGAAAGCAAGAGATTTTTTTTTAAGCAGTACACAATACCACTGATTAGAATGAGAAAAAGAATATCAAGTGTCTGCTGAACAGAAGCCAGTGGGTTTTCTTGGAATATGAAAATAAGAAATAGTGACTGTATGTTTCTAGCAAATCCTTTTCCTAATCAAGAGAAAAAAAAAGTACTAGGCTCAGGATAGCAATAGCATAATCCCTGGTTCCTTACTGTTAAAATACTGGGCTAAATTCATTGGCAAAGAATGTGGTCACAACCTAATAATCTTGTTTTTACACTTGTTTATGAGTATTTTACACTTGTTATATTTGCACAGCTTACAGTGACCTTTAGCTAGGAATAATTATGCTTCTAATGGTAGATAATATAGATTTATATAGATGCTGAAGACTATTTAACACTTTTAGACTGTTGAAACGATATGAAAATGGGGAAAATAAAACAGAACAGAACCCCCAAAACCAAAAAAGCATTGGATTACCTTAAGCCTGCTTCTACAGTAATGGAAATGTGTAATACTGTTGAAGTTCCTGGAATCTCACTTTTATGACACTATATTAACTATATGGGTAGTGTTGTGAGATAAGAAGAATTACCGACTAGCTAGGTTGCAAACTTAAAATAATTTATGTTTCATGTTAAGATATTTTTGAGAAAATATTAAAAATAAGATATCCCATATTCAGAGATACGTGCATTATCAGTTCTACACCATTTGTTTGCAGACCCCAAGAAAAGGCAGTTGTCCCAAAAAGACAGGATGTCAACAGGCAAAATTAGTAAACGTCAGCCCAGAGTACCCTATCTCCTTTCTTCTCTGGCATGTATGCCAAAAACTGTAGTAAAAGCTCTGAGTTTAGTACATTGATTTTAACAGATGTTTCCTAATCAGTTGTAGGGACTCTTATCACAGACAGTTTAACTAATCTTCTTTTTGATACTGGTACCCCAGGAATCTACTATAGGACTACCCTAAAGCTTACCAAGTGAAAGATATAAAACATTAATCCTCTTTGGAATGGAATCCTTAAATTTACTACTAGTTCAAATAATTTGGATATGTATAACAACTGTTTTAGTATCTTGAAGGTTTTCAATACCCTTTGTTTTGATTATATTTATATTCTATGCAATTACTATGTTCCCAATATGTGGAGGCTGGCTGGCTTGACTGGAGTTGCATAAAACTCAGTCATCTGAGCTTTTATTATCTGCCTTGCACCTTTTGACATCTCTGTTTTTTATAGCTCAGTGACAGAGGAAAATACTGCTGCAAAAACAAAAACTTCACTGTCAATTGTATTGTGCTCATAGTCAAGTTTATCCAAGAAATAGCACGATAATTGTGGAAATTTTCACTAGAACTGAACACCTGCAACACTGAATTTAGCTTCTGACCTGGTGACTGAGTCATGGGCTTGAGCAGTGAGAGCATGTTTGAATCACAGTTGGTTTATGTATGCCTAAACCTACTCAACCTATCTCTATGGTAGGATATTATATTAAAAAATCCCATCTCTATCCCTTGTATTTTTAAATGAAAGAGTCCCAGGCTCCTATATTTTTTCTGGGTTTGCTTTTGGCATCTTAATGAAATCTGTATATGCAGAGTGTTTTTAGAGCATTACTTGTCATCTTTGTCCCTCAGGGCATTAAGAACTTATCAGCCCATTTTCTAATTCCAGTGGGTCTTATTTGGAGAGTAAATAACCTGACTGCTCAGATCAGGAAAGTTATATCTGTTGCTACAAAGCTCTGGGGGAAAATTTCAGATCAAAAAGGGAAGAACCCACTGAATTTAACTAGCCATTTAGCAGGTGTCTTTCCAATCACCGAAGCTGAACTGAAGTGGTTAAACACAACCAAGATTTTTGTTTCAGTCTGGCCTAAATATTTTTAGTGGAAAGTTGCTGTGAGGTTCCTTTTTTATCCCTCTGCATCCCTTTTGCAGCAAACAGAAATGAATGATGTAAAATATTATCAACAACCCATTAATACTGGATTATCATAACATCTGCACATTACACTTATTTTAATTAATGTATTACCCATTTTCGGCACTACTGGGAGTTTTGTCAAGGCACAGTCAGGGCTCCTATATGTAACAAAATATAAAGAGCTTAGCACATATTATACCTTTATACTATTTTTAATGATAAAATTAAGAGGAAGCTGAGTGATATCTCAGATGTCAAAGACAGATATAGTAACTAAACAAGTAAAAAATTAATGTATAATTGTCACAAACAGTTGTAATTGAACTGAACTCCATGGAGCTGCCTTAATCTATTTCACCTGAAGTTTTTCACTGCTGTTTTTTAGTTGCTGTTGTGAAATTGCATAACTGGAAAAATAATTATGTTCACTTGTGTTACCATTCATTTCTTTAAAGGTGCCCTGTAATTAAATAATTGCTTCTTTAAAAGTTTCCATGGCTATTTTTGAAGTTACTTATTTTTAGCTTTGGCTGTACAGTTCATTAGCATAACATGAGCACTTCCCCAGCTTTAATTAATTCATCATTATGACATGTCTATGAGGTAATGTCCTTGCTTGACACACCATGAAGATGAGGCCAAATTTGCAGCACTTACTTATTGCAACAAATATCAAACAACTGGATAGGATTGATAAAGACAATAATTTTGAACAAATGGAAATTGAACAAGATACTGAAAAGTATCTTAATTTACTGATATTAATAGTGTCTGTAATTAAAATACCTTAGGTAACATTGGGGGTTTTTTGTTGGTTGTTTTTTTTTTCAATTCTTCTGTAAACCTCATGCTTTTCAGAAGTTAAACAGTGTAATCTTTTTACACATACAGGGTAGAGAAAAAAATTATCCTATTGAAGATACATTTTTTAGTATTAAAATTAAAGATATAAAAAGGGTATAATGCAAAATTTTATTTCCTATGCATTCTATATATCACATTGGTTTTGACTTCAGATAACAAAAAGTAATTTTAAAAATTGTTATAAGACATTGCTAAGCAATTTTACAATCTTCCTTATCATACTATGCAGCTATGTGTCTAATATGGAGCTGTTTTGCATAAAAATATATTTAAGCCACCCAAAAAATAGCAGAGTGGTTGTTTTCCTGTCTGGTAATTTTGACTTACAGTCAGTAGGATTGTTAATTTTCATTAATACCAAGAACAACTGAAAAGTTAACATATTCAGCAAATTGTATATAGTGTTAATCATTAATTCAACCCACACACTAAGTGTTGCCTAATCAAATCACATTTCCAAAGGCATTCTATGAACATGATAATGAAAATAATTTTATCGATTTTCAAGACCTAACACTTTTAAAATGTGAAGCCTGATGCATCTTTCAGTTTGGTTCTGTTAGTGAAATCTGCTTACAGTTGAATAGGTTCTTAATTTTGAATTCTTTCAACTACTTTAAAATATTTTGTGGGGGTGTTTCTTTGTTTCGTTTTTAAAATTAATTTATCATCCAAAACAGTTCCCTGAAGAATCTAACAAGATGTCAAATAATCTGCATAATCATGTCCCTGCCCACCAGCACTGTTATGTTAGGTCAGGCTGAAAAAATCAACTGCAAATGCAAATGGCTTAAAAACTCAATTAGCCAGCAAGGCAGGGCAAGAGTGTGTCTGTGTTTATAAGACTTCATGTGCATTTACAATTTTATATTAAACAAGCATCAAATAAATTTTATGAAGAGCACAAGATGCTCAGGTCTCAGCTATTCTGAGTGAGTGCCCTAAGTACTAATTATCCAAGATACTCTTTTTGAGTGAATCTCGATTTTTATTATGCAGAGTAACAAAGGCAGAGGAAATGTGGAGAAGTGCATCTTTTTTCTCTTACTTGTTCTTAGCTGGTGCTAGATTATTTCTTTCCAGAAGACAGAATGTGTACAGAGCCCTTTTCATCAAAATGGAATTATGAGTAGAAACCAAGTCATCCCTTTTTGAATTTTCCAATCAGATATCGGTCCTCTAAACTGTCAAGTTTGACAAAGAATGTGCCAGTTTCTACAGAAAAATGGAAAACCTACTACCCAAATACCTTCTGTGCTTAGAGTTATTTCCTTGGAGTGTGGCAGATGCAGGTTCCAGCCTCTTGTTCCTGAGATGCACCTGGAATACAACTCATCTTCTTCCTGATGGATAAGCTATTATTCAAAAAAATGGACATCACTGTGAGTTAAACTTAGAATGTTAAGCATCTAGAAGCATAGCTGTAAGCCATCTCAAATATCTCAAAAAAATGTTAAATGAGGAGTTTTAAAACTAATTTTCTAGCATTCTCCTGTAATAGCACAGTGCATGCACAAATCCTTTCTTGGGTAGCTACAGCCTCTTTACTTACAAAAATACTAAAAAAGTCTAATAGTCATCCTCATCTTGTTTGGGAAGCTAGAAGTTATTAGTTCAGTTCATTACATAATGTGACATGACATAACATAATATAAAAATATTTACATTTCTAAGACAGGACTCTATCCCTTCTTGGCTAAATCACTGGTCATCTGCTATGTACCTAGTGTTTATGATCATGTTGATCTTATATTATTAAAAGTCTTACAGAAGTTGCTATCATTTCTATCCAAGGTTGCATCAGCATTTCAGCAATTACTTGATCTGATGCATCATCTGGAGAAAAATGCACTAATCTTTTTCCTCTGCATGCTAGTTATTGTGCCCTAGATCATCTAATATATTTTTGCCTTGTCTCTGAACATAGGATTCCAAAGATACTTTTGATATTTGTTGGATATTAGTTACACCATGGAGGCAAAATTCCTGAAAACCCCTTTTGTAGATCAATTTTGTTCGACACAGTATTAGTTGTTATCAAATGCAATGTTTAAATTTTTGAGACTGACATTCTATTTTTTCATATTTTTAGCCTCTTAAAATCTGTCCTTCTTTATGTTAGACAGGAATAACTTATGTCTGGGTAAATAGCGTTCCATAGGCCATTGCTGCTCTACTTTTGTGCTTGTAGCATAATTGTTCCTCTAATACACTGTGATGCAGTTTGAGCTTATAAGGAACAGATAAACAGGAAGAAAATAATGAATTAAAGATAGCCATTTTCATTGTATCTTCCAGAAGGACAATACTGTGTAAAAACTTTGCTTTCCACACTGATTCTCAAGGAAAGTGTTTAAGAACATGGCATATATCTGAACACTCTTTATTAAATGTGGTGCTAGACTTCATTCATCTCACCATACTAATAGGTTTGAGTCTAATTGTTCACACTGTTTGTTTGGGTCTGAGTCAGTCCTGTCCTGTTCATTCATATTTTCCTTTTGTTTTTAAATGAGTCAATCTCAAACGGTCAGGTAAGTATATAAGTGCTTTATATAAGTGCATTATACAAGTAACAGAAAGAAGACTCAAAATGTGCAACAACTCTGTTCTACTGCTGTCGTAACTTTGAGAGACTAAATTTTTACTTATTTTTTTTTTCCAGAAAATCCCAGAAGAAAAAATTAGATCTTGTTAAAAATCAATTTGCAAATTGCAACAGCATTAATGTCAATTCATGCCAAGTTTATTTGTTGTGGCAACATCAGCTCAGTAAGAACAGGTCAGTGTCAGTCACAGTGTCAGTGACTGCTTTAGCTGAAATTCAAACTTGGTAAAAAATAGTAAAAAAAAGGATTGAAAATTGCCAAAGACCAATTTTTTCAGAATTTATGTCATTTGATACTAAGACATCTAGCAGTTCATGCTGAAATAAACATGCTTTTGATCTATTATTATGTTTTTCCAACCAGTCCAAAGGATTTTCTTAGAAAGTGTATTATAAATAGGATGATAATTGAATGGAGGGACCTGGAATGAGTTAATACAGTTTTCCACACTAAGCGTGTCAAATCCAAATATAAACCCTCAAGGTAATCTGTGGCTTGTGTTTCTTACTTAATCATTTAAAATATATTTGATTGTTTACCCTCATTCTTTCTCTTTGATTTTGTTCTTAGGTTTTGCATTTTAATCAGTTTGCTTTTCTGAATATTTTCAGAAACAGGTGAAATTGTCAGCTGCAAATGAGAGACGGTTGCCCAACAGAATCCTTCAATTTCTGATAGATATTTATCCCTGCACAAATATTACAAAAATAAGAGAGAAAAAAATAAATAATAAGAACTTTAATTGCACATATAACAAGGCAGAAATTGCTCCATGATCAATGAAACAGATATAGTTCTTTCTGATAGGTTTCTATCTTAGGTCTCATACGTGTGAGGTCTGAGGTTTCAACAACAGCACTGGGAATTGGTTGATTGGTTTCAATTGTTGATTTAATTGCTCACTCTTATTGTATTTCTGTGCAGAAAAATCAATAACTTTCAGTTCCATTTATTCCAATATATTTCCTCTCAGCACAGTTACAAAAAAATCCAGATAGTACCCTACGTTAGTTAGTAGTCATCTTGCCAGCTCATATATCTCAGTTCCTGAAATATCATGGTATTCAAACTCTTTACTAAATCCCTGACCAAGTCAAAGTACACAGCTTGCTGTTCGCTTAAAGAAAAGAGTAAAACAAACTGAATTCAGTCTACACACTGTACACTGATCTGGAAGTTTCACATAAGGTCAAAATTTAATGAAGAATTAATTTTGATGCATAGGCTTCCATAACTGCCTTTTGTCTCATCACATAAATTTGCCTTATTTTATTTCCCTAGAAGAAAGGGTAGATATGTTTGAAAATTAAAACTTTGAATATCTTCTCAGATAAACTAATGTTAACTTCACTGCTTTGATAGCATTATCCCCGATTTATAGTAGCAATTGCAAAGAGAATCAGGTCTCACCCTTTTATACTACTTAAATATCAGAGACATTTTGTTTCTGTCCCTCGAGTTATATTTTTATACTTTCTCATGCTGCTGTCTTTCTCAGTATCTTATTCCATAAGCTGCCTCTCACAGCATGTTGCTGAGCTGGACAAAGATATTTTCATCACCATGTCTACAACCTAATGTCCTAAAGTGATAGGAGATTGAAAGGAAAGTTGTGAGATAATTGCTCTGACCTATTTACTGCAGCCTCCTGTCACTGCTATACTCCTGAAGTGGTGTTGTCAGCAGCCCGAAATAAGGAAATAAAAATGGACTCATTACATTAAGAAGAATAAAAAAAAATGAAAAAAAATTTGCATTAATTGAAACCTGGGAATTAGCAATGATATAACAAGTGAACTAGTGAAACCTATATATTCATACAAAAACAGGCATCTGTGATTTAACTATAGGTTTTAAGCTTCTGCCATCTCATTAGATAAATTACACTTTTCTTCAAAATGTACTTGTCACAGTGGAGTTATAATGAAGCTTAAAATCCTGAATACTGTTTCTTTTGTTGGTTAAACAATTTTACTTGCAAGGGTCTAATTTAATAAGTAGGTGATGAAAACTTACAAATGATCAGTGTCATTGGGCAGACATTCTCCAAAAGAATGTTTTTTTACTATTATTATACTTTATATTAGTGTGAATACAAAGTATGACAGTGCTTTCATGTTCGTTCCCCTTTAACTAGAGCTAGTTGTTGCTGTCACTTAACAATGTAGTGTGGTAATGCCTGTAATAGCTTAGTGCCATATAATCAAAGAGTAAATGATCATCCTTACTGTAAGAGCTTATAATCAAGGAAGAAACAAGCAAAATCAAAATACTTCTTATTTTCTAGGATGCAATGTAATGTAAATTGTTCCTTTTTTGATGGTAGTGTATGCCTTTGGTTACATTTGAATGGACAGTTAATAAAAGGGCATAAGCTTTATAGAGAACTTAGCAATGACCAGGGCTTGCTGTGAGTGAAAATCAATATAAATACAGAATGAAACAAGGCACACATTGATACATTGGCAGAGGTCAGCTGTAGACTGGCAAATCAGACAGGCAACAGGATGAGTAGTTTCTCTAACATATATCTGTACCAAAAGTGATGAAATTGTTTTCAGAACAGTGAAAATAGTGCACCTTGATTTCCCATAGCTTTCTGGACTATGGTCCAATGATAGAATGAATTCAACTCCCCTGACATATGTCCTGTATCTATATTTTCCCTTTCAGTAATTTCCACACTTCCGTATATTTTTGTCCTTCTGACCTTGCATGTTCTGTTCGCAAGATACTCCCTCATTCACCCATGAATTACCAGTTATATAAGAAATGGTAGTTGATCCATTTATTATTTTTGGCTGGTAACAGGCCAAACAGAACAGAAAATTAATGAGCTGATGTCCTTCTCAGACTGTAAGTATACGGGCCAGCCTTTTCATTCCAGCCACTTGATTGATGAAACAGAAGATAAATAGTTTCATTCTTCTCAAATTTGGCAGAAATTGATCAATCATTTTTAAAAATATTGAGAAACAGGTGGAAAACAGATGGACATATAGTTAACTCATGTAAGCTTCTTTTTATTAAGAAATTTGCTAAAAAATAATTTATCATAGTGATTATTAAGGAACCCAGCAAATAAGAGAAATCTCATTTTGTGCCTTGTATAAAGTCATTATGAATTATGTATAATTATTTAAAATTTAAAATAAAGTCATCAGATGAACTGATTTTTATATTTGAAGCCTATAGAATCATAGAATCATAGAATTGTCTAGGTTGGAAGGGATCTTAAAGATCATTTAGTCCAATCATTAACCTAACCCTGACAAAAATCACTAAACCATATTCCTAAGGAATATGTCAACCTGTCCTTTGAACACCTCCAGGGATGGTGCCTCAACCACTTCCCTGGGTAGCCTATTTCAATGCCCAATAACCCTCTCCATGAAGAAATGTTTCCTAATATCCAATCTAAATCTCCCCTGGTGCAACATTGCCCCTTGTCCTATCTCCTGGGACTTGGGAGACGAGACTGACCCCTGCCTCTCTGCCTGTTCAGGTAGTTATAAAGCATGCTAAGGTCTCCCCCTCGGTCTCCTCTTCCTCAGATTAAACAACCCCAGCTCCCTCAGCCTTTCCTCATCAGACTTGCTCTCCAGATCCCTCACCAGCTTTGTTGCTCTTCTCTGGACCTGCTCCAGCACCTCAATGTCGTTTTTGTATAGGGGGCTCAAAACTGGTGAGGCCCCACCAGTGCCGATCCAGGGGGCCTCACCAGGGGGACGATCTCCTCTCAGGTCCCACTCACCACACTGTTCCTGATACAGGGCAAGATATTTTTGGCCTTCTTGGACACCTGGGCACACTGCTGACTCATGTTCAGCCGACAGGCGACCAACACACTTGGGTCCATTTCTGCCAGGCAGCCCTCCAGCCATTCTTCCCCAAGCCTGTAGCACTGCCTGGGGTTGTTATGACCCAAGTGCAGGACCCGGCACTTGGCCTTATTGAAACTCATCATCCCTGCCCATCAATCCATCCCGTCCAGATCCAGCCTGTCCAGATCCCTACACAAAGCCTCTCTCCCCTCCAGCAGCTCAACACTGCCACCCAGCTTGGTGTCGTCTGCGAAGTTACTGAGGGTACACTTGATCCCCTCGTCCAGATCATTGCTAAAGATGTTGGAGAGAACCAGCCCCCATACCAAGTCCTGGGGGACACCAAACCAGTGGTATTTGGATGCACAACCGAGAGTGTTTGCCTGTCATGAACAAGGCCTAAGGGGCTCTCACACATCATTTAACACTTCGTACAGTTATGTGAAAGACACTACATTTTCTTGTAGGTTCATGTATAAGCTCTGTGATTCTTGTTTACGTTTCCCCCTCCTTTTTTCTCATTTTCATAAATTTTTCTGTAAAACCAACGCCTTTAATGTCACCATGTGTTTGGCCACAGAAGTTGCAAACTCACTGAGAACCAAGGAAAAGCTACTTGTGATTTAACTGTTTGCCAATTATTTGCTTTAATGTCCTAATTTTAGGCAGCTTCGTAAAACAATTCTATGCAAGCTTGATTTTTTTCAGGCGTTTGATGGGGGGATGGGCTTGTAAGGGGTCCTTGGTACAGGCAACTGCTGCTTGGAGACTGCAGGGCATGCTGCAGAATGCAATTAAGTCACCATACTGGCAAAGCCTTCTAGGTTCAAGCACTTTGAATAACTGAAGCAAAACTGCCAGCTACTGAAATAATTAGAAGACTACAAAATCTGAGAGCTTAGAACCTAATTCGAATTCCACTTTTTAGCTACCCCATAAAAACTTCTTTAAAGTGCCTCATGTTTGGTGGTGGATTTTGGTTGCTCTCTTTTTTTAAACCGGTCTTCTTCATCCTACCGTTAACCCAGCACTAAAGTTCAATTTTACAGCAGAGGTAGAAAATAATAGGCTGATAAGAATTTCAGGCTAAACCATTATAGAAAATCTGTTTAAATACAAGATGCTATGAGCTTAGAAGACAAAGTGAAAAATTTGATTACAAAACCAAGTTGAAATATAATTATTTTATTCAATAAAAAGTATTAGTTAATTTTTTCTACCATGTTGTTTTGAGTTTTAGTCTAAGAGGTTTTTCTCATCTTAGAGCAATATAAGCAATTGGAATGAAATGTGTTTTTCAGACTATTTTAATAAAATGATTTTTTTTAAATGAAGACAAATGGCAAACTCTTTAGATCACCTAAATGATGTCAAGAATCATGAAGGGGAATGATAGCAAAGGTAGGACAAAATATTCACAGTATGAATGATTCAAACTTTAGAGACAAAAATTTAAATGCAGAGAGATATAGCACACAAAGAGTTCAAGCAGAGAATTTCACTTAGTGCAGTTGCCAAGTAAAGCCATCAAAGCAAATAGCTCAAATGAGTTTAAGAGAGAACTCTGCATGTCTGAGCAGGGAGGGAATCAAAGGATATAGTTACTAAGCAAGAAAATGGGTATGAGATAAACTTAAAGGAAATGGCTTATTGGGTCAGGTGTCCTTTACTCTCTCTGCCAGTGCCTTGTGTCCTTGTGTCCTAATCTTTCATAAAAGGAGGATTGAAAATAGTCGTAGGGAAAAGCCCCACAAAGACTCTAATTAAAATGTACTGTAAATGTTTTAATCTGACTGACTTGTGTTTTGATTTGGGTTTTTTACATTAATTAGAGAGACTATAAAGACTGCGACAACCATTTCATCAAAGACAAAGGCTTAAAGAACAGCCCAAGACTGAGAGATTCCTTCTTAATGAAAACATCTTCAATACGTTAACTAAGTAAATTTTGAAACTGTCTGAAGAAGGAAGACTACATAGAATTTAAAGGCGGAACATAAAAACTAAACCTTGGAGAAAGCAGCCTAAACCACATAAATCAGAGAGCATAACCTCTGTCAGAATTCAGTCCACCTGAAGAAATACTAAGCAGAGTTTGCAATACTAGATATTGTACTTCAGTATATAATTTTTAATTTGCATCCCAATTGAAACTAATTTGCATGTTATAATTACCTTTCCAACTGTCTTTTGGGAGATAAAAACAGAGCTATTAACAAAACTTCAATGTATCAGAGTTTCTAGAATAAATAAATTTGCTCTATGATATTGCCTAGCAATCTTTCCCAAAAATTGCAAAAAAGAATAAATATGCTTCATTAAACAAAAAGAACTGTAAACATTTGAAGTTTAAAATATTAGTGCTTAAATAATATTTTGTACCAACAATCATTTTAATGATTTGCTTTCAAAAATAAAACTGCAGTTTTATTTAATAGCTTGATTACATACATCCTTACAATGTTTGGGCTGCTATGAACTACACTGCTTAGTGCTTGCACACAAAGTGCATTGAGAGCAGCTTAATAAACAAAGGGTAAACTAAGCTGTGGCCATCACTACTAAAATCAACATTTCTCATGTAGCCAGGTGGAAGTGGGATATTCTGAAGTGCTGAAGATTATAAGAGAGGTCACTCCTCAAACTGAAGCTCACTGGGAGACAGGATCTATCTTTTAGGTCACCTTTTTATCATCTTTTATATCACATACTTTATCCATAGAGACCAGAGTTACTAGATTGGTCATAAGGCCTACATGATTTGAGATTAATTTCTGAATTGTAAATAACTTTTTTTGTCTCATGTTGAGTTTTAGCATTTGCAGGGATGAGACCACTAGATCACTATTCCGTATTGAACACCTTGTGTGCGTGTGTGCAGAATATAGTTCTTTCCTGACTGAAGTGCTGATGTTAACTGCTCTACAGTGAGACAACTTTTAAAGTACATTGCTCTTTATTGAGTCTAGCTAATTTTATGGTTCAGACTTACTAGAGATGTACAAATAAAAGTAATTTTGGTTTATGGAGATTTTTTTTTTCATTTTGCTTTTCCTCATTACTGCAAAATTCTTCATGGAAAATAGAGCATCAGATTTTCCTACCTGGAGCCCCAGTCCACTTGACTGAAAGCCCTCAATGTGGATACTGGGAGACTCCTCTGTTCAAAAACAGCACGGGTGCACTGGAAGAAAACAAAGTAGGTCTGACTGGTAAGTTACTAACTTTCCATAATATCTTTGTCAAAATTAGTGTCTGCAGACCGGTTTGAATTTTATGGCGTGGCACTCTCTAGCATAAAAATACTTTGAGAAAATACAGCACATTCTAGAATGCCGACACACTGTGGTGAGTCTTCCTATGGTGATTTAAGACAGTAACTTATGACCCATGCAGGAGAGGAAAAGAAAAGCATACTTGAAACACTCCAGTCACAGTCTAGTGTAATCACTTAAGCTGCCAGGAATGGTAGTTTGTGCTGGTATGCTAGAATGAAGCAGATGAAACATGCTCACAGACACCCTTTTGCCAGCTCTGCTATGAGGGCTTAACCTCCAGTGAATGCATGAGGCAGGCAGCAGAGCAGTGGTAATAATTTAAGTAGTTACAACGATCTGCTTTACTGAGCATGAGTGAGAGTCTTTAGCTCATAGCCAGCCTGCTTACTTTTGCTGTTGAAAATAAGCAATTCTCTGTGTGACAGATGATGAGTGGAAAGCAGAAATATTTTTTTAAATTAACTTATTGGTGGGAGAGTAGAATGAGACCACAGTATTTTGCTTATTTTCATTTTGGATTTTAGATAAGTTTGAAATTGTACCTCTACAATTCAAGTGATGTACTAATTCTCTTTGCTGCCTAGAAGTCCTCCAACCCACATGATCTCATCTTTTCTCAGTATAATTTATATCAAGAGAACCCTTGAATTTCATAGGCTTGCATTTAAAAGTGCACGGTGTTACCTGCTTTTATTTCTCAACCAGAGAGAAATACTGGGTAAAATCTAACAAGGCACTTTGCCATGAAGTCAAAGTAAATGTATTTTTTTCAGTGAATAAATTAATCTTCACAGATTTATTTTTTTTTAAATATAAGCTCTTAATTTCAAATCTAAAATGCAAATACACATGAATATATTAGAACTTACTTTGCATTCTGAGTGGAAGGCTCAAATTTCTCTCACATCTTTATGGGTTTTCCTGTAAGTTTACAATACAGACCTTTCTCTTTTCATCTGTGTTGTCTCATAATTCCCTTCTCCAGTGTCTGTCTCAAAGATATAATATAAATACTCAGGTTTCTAAGGGCAATGCTTGGAGATATGCAAGCAGATCTGTGTAGCTAACTGTCATAACAAAGTTTTATGATGTTACACCTTCAGCCTGAAGAGGCTAGTTGAAGTCATATTGAGTTTTTAATACTGACGCCAAAAAATGACAATGACATTAAGGAAAAATACTTTGTTGGTTTACGCTGTAAATGTATATGATACCTCTGGAGAAAAGGTCAGTTTTCATTTCTTTGTTCTTCCAAGCTCATATCATTTGTTACTGTTGATAACACTCTAAAGGTATTTTGAATCCCTGTGGCTGTGATTTTCTTTGACAATGCATTCAAAGCTCAGACAAGCTGATTCAATTAAACAAAGATCTGAAGCTGTCAGTATAGAAAGAAGTTGAATAGCTTTTTTATATAATTAATTGTACATCTGAAGCACACAATGAACCAGTCTGCAATATAAGAATATTCTTTTTTAGCAAAAAATTCTCTTCTTAGCAAAAAATACAATTTTTTTGCTAAGAAGAAAGTTCTGCACAGCTCTGTGGGATTCAGTACATCAAGACAATGTAGCAATAAGACAGATACTCTGTTTAGGTTTGGTTTTTTGGTGTTTTTTTACACCCAACAGTAAACAACTGTGATACTTGTTCTATAAAGATAAGTTGTAGAAATTTGAAATTTGAAATTATCCCTAATTGTAAGGTCTATAAGGTTGTACTACAAACTACCTCTCCTGTTTCTCAACTACCACTACAGAGCGGATGGAAGTACAAAGAGGATAGAATGAAACAAAAGAAAAAAGATGAAAGAATAAGGTGAAAATATACCCTTCCAAAACATACCGTCTGTCTTTTCCCAATATTATTCAAGATGTGGAATACTACAAATCCCACTTGAGGATCCGTGGGAGAAATACTGTAGTCAATATGATGAGAAATACTTCTAAAAATATAGGAACATGATAGAGCATCTGCAGGCTCTCCAGTCTGTCCAATATCCATCAGTGCTGTATTTGTCAGCAAGCTGTGTGGCATATTTGTAGACTGAAACAGTGGCACTGAGGACCCAAGTCCTGCAGATTTGGCAGGGTTACTTGAGACAGGCTCTAGCCCAGTATGTTCACTGGACAACAGTCAGCAGCTGCTGCATGTTACATGAGCTCCTGGAGAACAGTTTCCAGTTAGTTTAAGGGAATTGAATACAGCTTGTGTGCCTAAATATCTCCATTGGATGTGAACTAAACCAACCAGGCAACTTTTTCACGTTCATAGGGCTGATCCACATGAAAATGTTAGTGTCCCTTAACAGTGCCCAGTGCTAAGACAAGTTGATGAACCATGTGGGATAATGTGCTTGTCATTAGAATGGTGTACAAACTACATCATAGCAAAAGTTCAGTTAACCTAGAGCTTTGTCTATGAAAATGACCACAGCAGTTGTGCTTCCTTGATACACATTCTCGTAAGTGCCAGAGGACCTCACATTTCACTGCCTGCAATGGACATTGGTACCATAAACACCTCTAATTGTTTCCTAGACTGCTGCAAACTCTTGGTATTTACAATAGCCTGTGGCACTGAATTTCTGATTTGGAGTGTTGAGTGAAACTGTGACACACTTTTTATTTTAAACTTGTCATACAGTGATGATTTCATCTGAAGCTTCCTGGAGAAGAAACAGTCAACAATCATTTTTACATGTCTTCTCATGGTTGTATAGATCCCTATCATTTTTCCCCTTAGCTGTCTTTCAAATTAAAAGATCCTAGTCTGTTCAGCAGTCTCTTCTTGTACAGAAGCCAATCCATAACACTGATTTACCTTTGACTACCTTCTCTAAATCCTTTTTTTTTTGTTTTTTATCCTTCTTGAACTAGGAAGATCAGACTTGCTCTAAACACTGAAGATGTGTGAAAATTCATTTTTCAAGTTTGTTCTCTACTAGTTCTGGGGATATCATGACATTTGATATTCTTTTTTGATTGCACCTTCTCATTCAGTCAATGTTTTCATGGGGCTGTTTTTTTATAACCCTGAACTTCCTTACTGAATATTAGTAACAGTTTCAGATCCCCTTACTGTATATGTAAGGTCAGAATTGTTTTTCTACATAATCAGGATTTAATATTTGCTAAAACTGATCTTCATCAGCCATTTTATCAACTGGTTGTTCTGTTTAGTGTAACAAAACACTTGACAATCATTTCCAGTTTTCAGTGCCCTGAAGGATTAATAACTTCAGCCCTTATTCATGCTACCTTGATCTCAAGTCAGAACCTGACTTGAGTCTTATTTAAAGAAGATAATGCATAAATATGTATTTCCAATGATCTTTCAGTGAACCATGTGTTATTTATTTCCACTGTTATTTTATACTTTTGCTTTAAAAATAGCACGATAATGTCAGTTGTACTACCTTTCTGGACATCCTTTAGTTAGGATGGGATGGGACACTGAGAACACTTTCTTAATATTCTTTCTCTAGAACAGCTTTTTCTTTATAATTTATAATCTCCTTTCAAGATAAACACTTCCAATACTCTTGCCCTTTTATTCAGAGATTATTTTTTTTTCATACACAATTTCTGGCACAGAAAGAAAATGACAAGCTCAGCCACTTTTACTGCATTTTGTCATTGTTATTGCTTCCAGACCAACTTCTTCTGAGTGAGAAATTAGAAGGGCAGATTCACAGCAACAGCTGCACAAATCAGAGACCTTCAGTTCTGACAGTTCTAGAGGCTGAACTTAATGCACATTGAACTACATCATTAAATGCTGTAAATCGGCATGTCTCCATTGAAAGCAAAGGAAGAATGTATCTGACACTGTAAGACTATCTGACTCACATTGATGACATGTCAGATGTCACAGGACTCAGCTAGAAAATAGCTTGTCTTGAATACTTGAGAGAATATGGTAATTTTAACTAAAAATGTAAATTAATTTAAAAATACTTTTAGGAAATGTCAGTTTCTAGTTGGTTCTGAGGTAGTTGTCAACTCTGAATCATAAATTAGTATGAAATGGAGACAGACCATCATAGATACATTTTTATTTTATATGGTCACTAGCTATATGGAATGTCAAAGTGTGTGGGTTGTGGTTTGCTACTGAGAAAGGATGTAGTGCTAATAAGTCCAGGGCATCATGACAGCTCGGTTCTCAGGGCTTTCAGAACACTCTTGATGAATCCCTACAAGTATCAATCAATCTACACCACTGGAAGTTAAGTGTGCAGTAACGAAAGAGGTTGCTGTTCAGACTCCACAAAATGATTAGGCATTCTCGTTTAAATCACTCCGACTATAAGCAACATACAGAATGGAAAGAGGTTGCATTAATTTATCAGTGATTAACTGCAAACAAAAAATAATTTGGGCAAATCTCATTCCTAATTTGGGAAGCTTGCAGCAATGCCCTTTGCTGCCACTGGTCTAACACCTTGTAGAGCCTGTGGGAAAGCTACATAAATAGATGATGCTGCTAATAACACATTCTTGACATAGAAGAAAGTAGATGTAGTCACATGTACTTAGCCTGCTTTATAAGTTTGGGAGGTCTCCTCTGGGTAAGTAGGTTCACACTGTGGCTCTATGGCTGATGACAGCTAGCTGCCAAGCAAGGCGGCATCTGTTTGTTTCCAGTGGCTCCTGTGATCAAATTTTATGTATTTATTTATTTTTGTTGTTTCTTACTGATTTTCTGCATTATTCTGATGCTGATGTACCTGTGTTCTCTTAATGCTCATGATGTACTAATTTACAGGGTAATTGACATATGTTTACTTCCATTTGGTGTCTGATACTCTCTATTGTTTTGCTGTTAATTTGCAGTTTTATTTTCTGAGATTTCTTTCTAGATGAACTATATTGTCCTGCTAGATTTCTCCTGACAATAAAGGTTTTTTTGGCCTTTAAATAAATACTTTCAAATATTTCTTTTTATAATATTGTGCTTTATTACATGCCTCTGTTTCAGTTAACGCACCCTGGTGCATTGTAGGGAAAAATCCTTTAAGCCTATTGCATATAACTTTTAAATTTTTATGGAATATGACCCCCTTATGATGTCTCTTGACTGAGCTATTTAAGTCTTTTAATAATTCCTCATAAGTTGGCCTTTCCACTGCCTTAGTCAGTTTTATTGCTCATATCTCAAATCCTTCTCAGAGCTCGGTTCAGTTTTACCTGCAGTGAAGAGAAATATTTACTTTCCCACTCTTTATGTTATGCAGTTTGATTGCTTTAGTCCTTTTTTTTGTTTTCCTATCTTATTACATTGCATCTTCTTCCCCAGTCTTTTGTAAATTTGAGGAATAAGTCCTTCCAAATACTTCCCTCTCCATTAAAAGTCTATTTGTTGATGTTTTTTTCCCCTGTAATGTATGAAGTCATCTTTTTCAGACTGAACTTCCTGCCTCTGACCCTTTTTGATTTATCTCATCTCTTTGGCCTCCTTGTCGTTTATAACACCTCACATTAAATAGGGTCTGAACATTTTAATTAATGTGCTGTTTACTGCTTCATCCAATTCAGTAATAAAAAATGATGGTTCAGATATTAAGACTATTCTTGACAAAGGGCAAATGTATTTCAATACTGATGTGAAAGACTGAAGTTCAGGAAAATGACTACACAGCAATAATACATTTTAGCTCAGAAAAGGAAAGTGGCTTGCCAAGACAGGTTATGAGCCTTTGTTTCTTTTTATACAGATGGAAAAAAGCAAACAAAAAATGCAAGACCTCTTAGTAATATAAATCAGAGTTAGAGCGATGTCATACACTATCACTTCTTTCATAGTATAGAAATGTGAGCTAAAGTAATGAAAGTAATGAACTATGCAAATGTGAAATATTTACAGCAGTTTCTTGGAAGCCTTGCAGTAGTGTCAGGATGGTGGTACAAAGTATCGAGCAGCATTCCTTGAGAGTTTGGGGAAACTTGGATGTCCATGCAACCACCATTAGGAATATCCCATTCTTTATCATCATCAACCTAAAATATCAGTGTCACAATAAACATATATACACACAAATATGTGCACATATACATGCAGAGACACATACTTACATCATGTATGGACCAAAATCTTCCTCATCTTGACGACAAGCTTTTTGTCATTGTGGGCCTTTGGGCAAGATACTCAATTGATGTAAATTGTTTTTGCTCCACCTCTGATCTGAGGTCACCAGAAAAGAGGCAAAGTGGTTAAACAGCACTGGCCAGCAGGTAGTGCGTGACACTGATGTATTCCCAGACTGTACCACATGAAAAAGATTAACTTCTGTGAAGAACGTCAGAGCTACTGGCATCTGCTGGTTTAAAAACAGGTTAGACAGGCAAAATACCTTTAAACTACATACACATACCAATAGCTTCTGTGTGATTTTTTTATTTCTTTGAAGTTCAGAGCAGTCTCAAAGTTCATGAAATCACACCAGTTTTAGATTAGGTTTTGTTCTTTGGGCAGAAAAAACAAACAAACAAACAAAAAAAGATACACCAGAATAAAGTTCCCTACTCATATGCTATAGCACTGAAACAAACACATTTTGTAAAATGAAAGCCATTCTAAAGAATTCCCTCGAGGAGATAACAGACACACAAGGCACCTATTACTTGTACTCACAATTGCATCAATCTTTGATCTTTATTTTTAAGGTATTATTTCTATTCTGGTGCTATAAAAATGTTCCTTGTGGATTTTCCTTAAATAATAAATGTGCCTACCCTAAAACTGCTTGGAAAAAGACAGTTGCAGATCAGTGCTACAAATAAAAGCTAAGGAGCCCCTTTATTTAATTTTGTCAAGAAATGACTGTCAGATTGCTATCTTGAGAGAGGACCAAAAATTAAGTTTTTACAATTTCCTTTTTCCGCGACAATCTGTACCATGCAGAATAGATTTTATGTTATTTCCTGTTCTTACTGCAATTTTCATCCTGAGAATTGAGTCTGTGATAGAATTTTAATTTCTAAATACATCATGTAAAATAGCAGTGGCTTCTACTCCTTGAGATTTCCATAAAGCAGTATATTATGTTTTGATATATTGATAATTAATTTACCTAAAGGTTATTGAACACTATAATTGAGAGTAAAATTAGAATGCTGAAAGAGAGGAGGGTTTTCCTGTTTAGCTTATATAAAAATTAGGGTAAAAACATGCAGAAGATTAATAAAAAGTTGCTGAACAATAATACAAAAGAGGAAATTCTTACATTCCATCCTGCTTACAGCTTACTGACAAGTAGACACAGGAATGTTTAAAAAAATCTTTTTATAAGATATTACATTGAGCTGAAGACTTAATTTCATATTAATTTTAGGAAGTAGAAAACCAAAGATCATATGCATGCAAAAAACATGTTTTCATACCTTTCCCTTTCTACATGCCTTTCATATTGCTTCTATAGATTTCTTTGTATTTACATTTTTTTTTTGCAAGTCACAAATTATTTTGTGTATGTCTAATCTACATTCATTGAATATTTCTGGGAGAACTGTACATTAACAGGTCACTTATCTCTTCATTATTCCCTGGATTATGTAATACATGCTCCAAAAAATAGTTAATAAGAGAAAAAATTTTTAATTTGGCCTGGGAATTTTCCATGTAACATGTAGCATGAAAAAAATTATGATTGCAAATGCACTGATATAGAACTGATTGCAACTTACCCCCACCCAACCCACATCTCCAATAATTTTGGAATATAAACTAATATAATGACTTTAAATATTCACTATACTACTGGATGCATGGTTGGCATGGAATGCCATAGGAACTTTAATGCAAGCCTTATTTGCAGGCATTTATGGAGCTGTTTATCACATGGAAGTATGCAATCTCAATTGTAAAATACCTTCAAGTGCATAAGCTACAGAAGCATAAGCAATAAAAAGCTGCAGTGTAAGTGTGTAAGAAGTGTAAAAAGCTACAGTGCATAAGCAGAAAAGTCTGCTGTGAACTGAGACCAATGTTTTGTATTTCTCTCCCTCCATTCCACTCCCACTGGAAATACCAAGACAAAAAGATGAGAGCAAATTTTATTGATTTCACATTCCCATTACTTCTCCAGAGTCACCTGATTCAGGGATGTTATTTGACTTCACTAGGAGGAACATCAAATAACAGATTGTTGATTTGTGGTCCCGTGGAGCAATGGATGGCTCCGTGACAATATGGTTAACAACACCTAGGTGAACAAATGGGAGGGAAAATAATCTTTTAGTGTGTAATATTCTGTGTTCTCAGACTTCTTTCATGTTGTCCAAGAGGACACATTTGGACATCTTGAAAGATCCGTGATATTTAATATTATATCAGTCTCTTTTCCATTAATAGGAGGAAATCAAGCTCTGAAGTCTTCAGTATGCCTATTTTATCACTATATAGTTGTTCCAGTAGGAGTTTCTTCATTTATGAATGAAAAGTAATCTCTACCAACATGCAGAAAGATAATTTGGGCCTGTCTAAGTCTCCAAATGATGATTCAACTCCATTAAAAAAGTGTGAACAGTGTGAGATTCTAACTGCTTTAATAAACAAGGGAAGTAATTTCTTTCAAAATCCACAGGCCTC
>JAOXNG010000012.1:112749307-112781001 GCA_028566535.1 Scolopax minor | reverse complement strand
GGGTGGGCCATATGAATGAGGGTGGAATTCAGCTATTTTTGAAAATTTTTAAGTAGAATTCTCAATGTAGAGGGGACATTAGATCTGAGAACAGTAAGCAGCCCTGGTACAGGTACATTCAGGCTTTGTTTTACCATCTAATGTAAAAATTTATTAATTAGGGAATTTTTTTTGAAGGACTGTACATGTGTGCTTCAGAGGCTATAAAGTATTCCACATAAATCAGGGCATACAAAGCTGCAAAAGGACAATGAGAATAAAAACTTCATTTGCTTAACTTCATAGCTAGCAGTGAATACCACAAAAAAAGTCAGTATTTTGAAGGAAGAGGAGTACAATTTCCAGAAAAAGCGAGGTGACACTGATTCAGTGCAATTTACTGGTATTTAGAATGCAGTTTTTCTTTGTATGAAGACAAGCTCATAGTCATACCCTCTGGCTCTTTACAGTATATCTCTGGTAAAACACTGCAAAGAAACTAGGAGAAATTAACATCCCATCATCCCACACATAGTGTTCTTGCCTGTATGCATGATTGAGAGCTAGATTTTTGTGTAAAAAAATACACAAAAAAAAGTGAACTTAACTTTCAAAACCTTTATGAAACAATATTTTTAAAATTTATTAAGTAGGAAATTCCACATGAAAGGATTAATTCCTAAGCAAACTAGAAGGTTCACCTGAAAGTGCAAAAATTAGTTGGTTCATAGGAAAAAAATGTATGTGGTGAGATACTATTGTTTTCTATTCTAATTTATTTTATTACTTGAAACTAGTTTAGAAAAACTTCTCTTTATTCTCATTTTAATTCCCAATATACTTTTCTGAGCCTCAAGAGGCTTGAAAAAAGTGTGATCTGCTTTGACAAAAATAGCAAGCTACTTCTTCAGGGGGTTTTCACTTCTTTACCTCCATTTTAATACATTTTGCAAGATACGAATACAATAAAAAGCAAAAGCCAAAAATCATTTTCTATTCATGTATCATATTCTATTCATGCCTTTAAAAATGAGGAAAACTTAATGATTAAACTGGAAGTAATAAATTCATGTAACAAGAAAAAACATGATTCTATTCACATTCCCTTGCAGAATTAAAATTAAAAATTAAAACAAAAGCCATTAAAAATTAAAACAAAAGACATTTGTCAAATTATATCAAACCACATGCTTTAAATCTTATCATTAAAAATGATGCTCAGATAAAACTTTGGAACCTAATTAGTATGGATAAATTGAGTAGCACAACTGAGACAATTACATTGCACAGGAATGCGCTTTTGCAAAGTTGAACTGATTGTTTAAAAAGAAAATGTCCTGAAAAAATTACAGTCGCCAGGTCTACTATCTTGCTGCAGAAATATGTTGCAAAGCACACTTTGCTACCAATGTGGAATCTAATCTTAAGCTTAAATTTTCATAAAACCAAAAAGAAACTGTCCAAAGAAAAGTAGGATAGATGCCTGCAATAGCGCTCAAGCATTCTTCTCCCTTTCCTTCCTCTGAAAGGGAAAAGTTGCAGTGGTGATTTACTGTGGCATATAAATTAGGTGTCTAATGGTCCTGCATTGAGTGGAGTGGAAGAAGTCTCTACAGAAGGAAGCATCATTAACTTTCTAGCTTGAGCACATACATTGAGTGTCTGTATTTGATGCTCCACCTTAATTTTGCTGTGCTTGTCAAAGAAGCCTGTAGGCTGCAATGATTTAATGACTATTGTTTCATCCATGCATTCTTTGACAAGTGCATGTGACTTCCTAAATCCCCCTCTAAAAGTTCTTATCCAACTACTGTGCTTCACTATTACGTATATATTACTAATCACTGTGACACAGAACAGTTTAAATAGTTTTCATAAATTTGGTTATGGTGTGTGTATGCACATGGTTAAATTACCTAAAATGATATATGAATGGAAATTTTTAATGCTTACTGCTTGAAATTATTACAAGCATCATATAACCGATGTTTCAGAATGTACATATATATATGTAATATTATAAAGTAAAAGTACTCTTTTTCTATTTACACTTAAAATCACTCTGATGATTGGAATTAATATGTTTTCCTACCAGATTTCATGTTATTTTTATACACAACTGCTCGTCCACTTCTATAACCCTGATCTGTTCACAGTCTTTTTGCCCACCATACAGGAAGTATTGTATATTCAGGAGTATTATATCAGTTTCTGAAAGAACTAAGAAACTACAGAAACTAAACTGCCAGAAAAATATACATAATATACACATTCTAGATTAACTTTGTGCCAAATAGAAAACATGCTCTTTTTGCCTTACTATGTGGATGCTATCCTTATTAAAAAACAACAAACTAAAAAAAAAAAGGCTATAATGAAAAGTCTGAGCACCCTTAACTGTACGTTTCTCTTGGATGTAGTTTCATAACAGCTTATACCCACATAAACTGGAACTGCTGCTGCCGTCCTTGGACTTTTGTCTTCTACTCTGTCCTTTGCCAGCACCGATCATCATCTGGTTTTACCACGATTCAGTATAGGCAGTTAAACCAGCAGAAAACCACTCACTGTTTTTTTCTTGTAGAGGTTAGAAAAAAGGAATCTTCAGACCTGGAGTCATTTTTAGCTTTCTCTGTGCAACCTGAAAACCAAAAATATCAGAAATAACTTCCTCTACTGCACACCCTCCTTTATCACCATTTAGCTTAGCTTTTAGTCATCCATGCATGTGATCTGGCCTTTGAAAGCAAAAGTCACTGTGTCTTGCACTATATAAAACAGTCCGGAAATACTTCCTGGTGCAAATGAAACTGACCAGCAGTTGAGGTTACTGCACAACTACAAGCCCATGATTTTGCATATTATATTTGGGTAGGTTTTCTTTGCTCAGATATAGGTAACTAGTGCCACTGGGGTCATCCTTGTCAGATATTCCTTGAGATACTAGTGCAGGTATGGTAGTTATGACACAGATCTGTGAGAGCCATTCCATCCCTCTGAAATACCACGTGCGTTGTCATATTAAGTCTAAAATGGTTGTAGACACTGAAGTTTAACAACTAAATCCTACCACACATGTGGTAGTATCTTAGTGATTATGGAATGTACTTGACACCGTTGTTGAGAATTATCATCCATTCTTCCTCCAAAATCATGGAAATTGCAAACCATACAATGGCAAAAATATCAGCCATTAAAGAAATACTCTGAAACCAATAAATTTAGGTAACAGAAGCTGAAAATAATCATAAGTGTCACAATCTACATACAAAAGAGAAATTCTAGCAATGAACTAACACTAGATGCTCTCTTCCAGGATTGGAAAGCATCTAGTACAGGGCTAGATAAGTTGGACAACCTAGATTTAGCTGCACTCCAGAGGGAAGGCAAGAGGGAAAAATTGCCACTAAACTTGGCACAAAATTTGGAAGCCCACAAAACCACAGGTAGCAGCTACCAAAGACCAACGTGTACACATAAGCATATTTGATTCTGAACATTCAAAGTCACATAATGTAGATCAAAATACAAGCTACTGTTAGTGACAGAAATAAGATGTCTGAAGAAAAGAAAATAAAAAACTAAAAAGAACCAGAGTTATTTGGAAAAAGTCTGAGTCATTGCTTGATTTTACAAAGAACAGTCAGAAGAAACAACATAGAATGATATTCCTATGAACAGCAATAGATAGAAATACATCTCAGGATGAAGTGAGCATGTCAGCACAAGTGGGAGCTGAAGATCAATCCTTTGAAGGATTTTTATGTTTACTTAGGCCATACTGATGGCAGTAAAGCCACATATTCCTGGTAGACTAAACTCTAGAAAGCTCTGGGTCTACCAAGCAATGTGTCAGTAAATGTTCATAGCCATTACTCCACATTAATAGAACTTGTTAAAAGCAATCTATTGACTTTGAACAGGGTAACACAGGTTGCAGATGAATGTTAAGGCAAGAGCTGAGAAAAGGTGGTCTGTGTGCACTTAGCTGGAATGGTAAAAACAGTTCTTCTTGGAAAATAATTATCTTTAAAAGAAAACAGAGTTCATAAAATGTTCAGCAAGACTGAAGTGCTAAAATGGCTATCTAACAATATTTGGTTGCACAAGCTTCTACAAGTCCACAAGTCTTATACAGATACTGTAATGTACATTATTGTACATTACAGTATCTGAAGCTGAACTAGATACTGGTGTTTAGAGAAAATTAATACAGCCTGTAGTATTCTTGTGATATTGCAGCAACATGCAAATTCACCAATCAGAATTACATTGTTTTTCCTATCCCTTGCCACCCAAAGAATAGCTCCACGAGTCACAAAAAAAACAAAAAAAACAAACAGAAGTTAAAATCAAGCAAATGCCTGTTTTCACATTCTTAATGCCATAATATTTCTTGGAAGCTCCAATAGATGTAATTTAATGTACGTACGTGTCTCCATATCTGACATTGGATATGCACACCACTTATTGTAGTTAGTTACTTCACATCCACTCAGATGCCCTAATTTCCTTCCTTCCAAATTAAACTGGCATCTCTAAATCCTTAGTATACCCTTTGAGCCAAGATCTGTTTGGGAAGAATAAGGTTCAATATCCTAGTGAGAACAAAGCCTGTTTTATTTTCCACTTAAAAGCTTCCCTTTGTGTCCCAAGGATCCCAGGTGATCCATGCAAAAGTACATTATCTCTTGTCATTGTTTTATCTTCTGGTGTTTCCTTTTTAAAAAGCCTTTGATTTAATTCTGTGCATTCAGGCTTGATAAGATCGTACGGAAAAGTGGAACTCACAATAGTACATATAAAAAAAAAATAGCACTGCAGACTGCAGGAATTACTTAAACTGAGGATGAAAAGTTTTTCCCCAGAAACAGATTACAAAGAAAGAAGAAGAAAATACCAATATTAGATAAAACACAAGAAAATAGAGGAAGTATGCCTAAGAAATGGGATGGGTCCCTGGTTTGCAAGGGACTGTGGGTGCAGTCGGGAGGAGTAGCTGCAGGGTCTGGAGCATGTAGAATTTGACAGGTAACGTAAAGACAAAATGTATGCCCTGAAGCTCAGCTACCATCCAATGCACTCTGATATGCTCCAGTTTAATCCTCTGAGTCTGCTCTCAGAAGAGCTTTTTTCTGAGCAAAAATGAGCATTGTATTAAATTCTGAACTTCTTACGTCTTAGAAATTGCATAGATTGACATTACCATTTTAATCCCTAGTCATCTTTCCTGCTTTTGTGAAAATAATTTTGTCTCTATATTTCTAAACAGCTACCTTCTGAAATTGTTGTGTATCTAGAACCTATCCACCCTTTTCACCCTATGAGCAAGTTTTTTCTGGGTTATGTTGCTATGAATCAGACTCTTTCTTTGGAAAGCTCTGAGGTTACACTAGTATAAAGCAGTATAAACTCAGGGTACTGGAGTCATAAATGCTTTCTCTGGCAATTGGCTAACTGTGACCATAACAAAGACAAAAACTATGCAACACCACATGATTTGGATCTTTCTAGGTAGCTTCAAGAGCTAAAAGAAATGTTACTGAAAAACAACACATTTTTTCTCATAGCTTATACATTCCTTATATGAAGCTTTCATAAACCTGTCTCACAGCAGAAATTAGACTGTTTTAGATCATCATATTAGAAGCAGTTTAAAAAAAAATTACTTTGTCCTGATTTCACTGAGAAATTGTACATGTGAATAATGGGGCATTGTATTAGACCGTTTCTCTGCCATGGCTTTGCTCAAGTTTATTTTCTTTTTCTTAGGAGGTCTTCAATATGAACAGTAAGGCATAGTCTCTCTTTTCCATTTCCTTCAATTACATTGGCAGCAGAGGTTATAAGCCAGGTTTGGCAAGCCTTGTCTTGGTGATGGAATTAATCACGGCAAAATAACACTTCTAGTGTCACAGAAATGTGTAACATTGAGGCCACCCTGTCATTCACTGGTCTATTGACACCTTATGTTTACTCATATGACTTCTAAGAGTCTTTTTAGATCGACACAGCAATTGTCATTTGTTACTCCATGTCAAAATTTTGGGAAAGGACAAGTCTCCAGCCTTAAGGAAAATTTAACCAGCAGTTTGCACCAGCTGAGAGTCCTAACCAGGATTTGGACATAAATAAGGGATCTGCTGCAAATAGCAGCAGAGATAATTCTTCTTATAAAGGGGCACCAGACCAGATTTCCAGTCCTATTGTGGTAAACTTAATTGGAATTAGAAGTTTAAGCATTAAATAGAAAAGTATCTTTGCACAATAGACTTCTTAAAGTATGATTTCATTGCAGCTCATTTGATTCCTTATCACAGCCAAAAGCACTTTGTCAGCATGGCTATGAAGAGGAGGACTGCAGAGATGAGCCCCAGCTGCAGCAACGTGTCATCATTTTTCTGTGATTCTCATGACCACTGTGAGAAATGGCACTCTTCAATGTACTGCAGAGAGGAACTAAACTGAAGGTGATTTTTCCAGAGTCTTTGTTTTGTCTATTGTTTTCATACTTTCATTAACTGTAGGTAGCTGTTCATTCTGCAGGACAGGTGAGTCTTCACCATTTCTTCTTAGGAAACTCAGTAGTAATAAAGAACATGTTAATGTTTGGCAGCTTTGAGATGCCAGCCATCTTCATGGCTTCTGGTTTGTTATGTAAACTTCAGACATGGATATACGCTTGATAAACAAAGCAATGGGCCTTCCAAAGGGAATACAACAAAACTAAATGGTTTGAAATTTGGATCCCACTGTGGTATTATTACATTAATCTGTATTTGAAGAGTGCCCAGAGAAAGCTGGTTTAAGAGAATCAGAAGAGAATAGAAAATAATACTATGATTTTTATAATCAGTTTTTATATATGTTAACATTGTGGGCTTTAGTTACCAAAACAGTATTTCAAAATACTGTAATTTCCAAGTAAACAAACAAACAAAAAAAAAAAACCAAAATAAACCAGAAAGTTATGTAGAGTTTCTTTGTCATATTTATGAAAGAAAAATGGAAAAGGTGATGAAATTACCACTAGCTTACAGAGCTGTGACATTGGAGCACGGGAGAAATTGCAGTGTGTCTGGATGTCTGAGGTAAGCACATTAGCTGGTGAATGTGTAAATTGCAAAAATAACTTAGAAGCCAAAAGTGAGAACAAATGAGCAAGCGAGTGATCTAATCTCTGTTGGAACACATCACCCATGTGATTTGCAGAGTCCCTTAGAAACAAAGAAGCAGATGAAGCAGGAGGAGCATTTGTGTTATCAGCAATGGAGAAAAATCAATAACAGATACAGTCTGAGTGTCAGCAAAACAAAGGAGCTTTCTATTCCTCTCTGAAAAACTGACACATTTGGAGCAGGTAAAGCCTGGGGTCTCATTAGAGTAAGATTCTCTGAGCTCTGTGCACTACCCATATTGAATGTTTATTTATCGTCATATGTAGTTTTAGGGCAAATAAAGCTTAACAATAATTCTTACCTTTTTGAGATACCAGTCTCAAAAAAGAGTGTCTATTTTAGACAGGAAGATGTAAATGTAAAACATTGCCATTTTTGGAGGAAATCAGAGATAGGAGACAGTTGTCTGTAGACCCTGAGAAACTGAAATCCAGAAATAGTCTTATTAAGGACACAAGCTGTTCTTCCTCACACCAGAGCAACCACTCGCTATGTGCTGCTGCAATACGAGTTGCAGAGTGTAGCTAATTGGATTTCACAGTCTGCTAGAACTGTGGGCAGCCAGCACTTTGAGCTGTGGGAAACCCTACTCATGGACATGGGGCTCCTGAGAAGCTCCAAGGTATCACACAGTATGAGAGACCCACCTGTCAGGAAACCTCCAGTTTCAGTGAAGGAAGAAATATGTGAGAACCACAAATAAACCACTTTTTAAAAGCTCCATAAGAGCACAGTTCTTTGAAAGAACATGAAAATGTTATTTTTGTTGGTTCTGGATGGGCTGGAGGCACTTGCAACCAACTCCCCTATTTCTGATGTAGGCAGTGGATAACAATTGCATATTTGAATCTCGTACACGGTTGTTTTCTTCTGTTTTCTCTATACAAACCTAAAAGAAGATAACAGGCAGAGTGATGGGCTTTAAAAGGTAACATTTTCCACACAGTTATCTTTCAGCAATGTCCAAAATCACTACACTTTTCCATGTAATTGGAACTGGAGATATCTGCGGTAATTAGGAAAATAATTAGGAAATAATGACTGTCTAACTGTTTGTTAGGGTTTTTCTTTTCTTTTATGAATAAGGTTCACAGGTTGGAAATATGCAATTAACATTGTCTTGTCAAGACTATCAGGCTCAGCTTTAAACCCAAGAGTCCAGGAAGTAATATAACCAAAAAAGATAGTTGGTTGTCTGTATAAGAAAGATACTGAAGGAGCTAGGAAAGGTACACTCAGGCAGGTGGCAGTGAAACAGAAGCTGAGATTCATTACTGGAAGGTTCTCCAAGGATGAAAAAAACAACCAACCAAACAGAAAAACCCAATAACAACCAAACACAACAAGTGCTACATTTGCATTAGCAGGAGTCAAGTGAGCAGCAAGGCTGAGAGTCAGAACTACAACTACTGGTAGGGCCCAGGACAGACTGTTACCAGGCCTGAAATAAAACCCTTTGTGCAGACTCAGAGATTCATAAAAGGTGCCTACAAGTACTGGAGAGGTCAAACAAACTACTATCTTATGGAATGACAGAGAAAATCAGTTTGCAGTTTTAGAGAGCATATGGTGTTAGAATAATAACTTACTGTGTTTCACAACACTGGAACCTGCCACTTTTTGACCTAAGCCTGAAGCAGAGTAGTATCTTTCATCTGCTTTAGTCATAGTTTTTTGTCCATAAAGTTCTCATCAATCCTATCTTGAAATCTGGCACTGTTGTCACTGTTGTCCTACTGTTTGTATTTTCACAGAACTTGGAAACCGTTGCTATCTATGGGGATAGGGCTGCTTTCAGTGTTATGTACAAACAGTATTAAAAGATGATCGCTGTAGGGTTTGGGGGTTTTTGCAGAATTTACACTTTAACGTTGCACACTAAATTTGAACTCAGAAAAATTGCCCTTGTGTAGCGGCACCTTCTGGAAATACTAGAGCATTAAAACCAACAATTTCCCCTTCTTAGAGACAGAAGAACCATGATTTTTCAACACCTATTTTCTTCCAGCGGAGAGCAGATTCAGACTGTTCCAGGTGTGCTGTAGCTGTTTTAGACCACTGCTACCTTGTGCCTTGAAAATAAAACCTAAGAGAAAAAGTGACTCTCAAATGCAGAAAAGAAGAGTGGGGATTAAAGATTTCTCCACTGTTAACCAAGATGAAAACAGTACAGCTCTTGATAGCTGTATTTTTTTCCTATTATGACTAGATTTTTGTGTTGGGACTTGTACCACTGTTTGTATGTTCACATAATTTCTGGAACGGCTACCTGAGATACGGAAACACAAGCTTGATGCTTATTTCCTAATTAAACCTCCTTTAACTGGCCCAAAAGTTGCTTTCAACACTTTTTTTGTCAGAAAACTTTAATTACTATGTCAATCATAAGCACAAATCCAAGAAATAAAGTAAACTGGATTCAGAGTCCCATTGCTATTGCTTTCTAGCAATGGGATGAATATTCTAAGCACCCCATAGAAAAAAAGAACACCAAATCAGATAGATGCAACAAAAATACAGTCATAAGTATCGCCTTGGATACATCCCAGATCTTTGATGTAAGTAAACCAGATTACACACCCAGTTTACATAGACTATGTTTTAGATTTTTTTCTCTAGATTAGAAGATGGTTCCCAAAGCTCAGTTGTCAGCTGTACATCCTTGTAAGTGTGAAAGTGGAATGAAAAGAAGGCGTTGTAGTAACATTGAAGAAAATGTGCTCACATTTGTTGCTAATTATGCTGTATTATGAGGCTTTCATAGTGATTGTTATTGAGGCCCCAGAAACACCTGCAAACACAAAAAAGAGCTTGAAAATTTCCTGACAGAGCTTACATTCCAAGTTCACTAGACTTCAGAATTACTTCAGTGGATGTACTCATAAATGGTGTAAATCAGTTAAAAGCACCTAAGCTGTAAGACTGCAGTTGATGACTCTTTTTTTCCTTCTTACTTTCCTGTTAGTCAATGTTAGGTGTTTAGTATTGGAGGTCAAAGTAATATTAGATCATCTCTTGTTTCCTAAATGTGTTTTTTTTTTGTCCTACATCACAAAGTAAGCATTTGATGAAGTTAATAATGCTGTTTCTCGAGAAGATAATTAGAAAAATCGTACAATGGCTTTTACAGTTCAAGGAATAGATGCCCCAATAAAGTTATAAAACAAATCATCACTTGGCATGAAAATATAAAATGTTGAAACAATACATAACAGGTGCTTAATGTATGTGCAAGCACTGAAATGCGTTTTTATTACAGTTATGGGAAATAAAATGTATATATATCATATATATGTAATGTAGTTGGATATACAGTGTTGAAGTATTTGCATTCACTGGCATTGAAAGGGTGATAGCTATTCATTATCAGACAGTTATTACTACAACGAGGTGGGTTTAAAAGAAAAATACAAATTCTGTTATATTAGAAATTTGTCTTTCTCCAGAAAAGGCATGCTACATTCATGGAAGATGAACAAAAGGATTCTTGAGAAAGAAAACAGTTTGGATATAATTTTGTAATCACAAACTATCTTGCAGTTGTGAGGGAAAAAAAGAAGAAAAGAAAAAATTGAAACAATATAGGTTCAATTACTTATACTGTTCTATTAGGATATAACATAAGAGTTTTGGAAGTTATTCTTCTGCTTAGACTGAAATATAACCATCCTCCTCTAGTGTATATCAAATTTAGAAGCTGCTGTAGAGCAAATACTCAGACAAGACTGTCCAAAACTATTGTTCAATAAAGATTTACTTAAAATTAATAAAGAGAATTGGGAGAATGCCACATATCTAAAGAAAGAAATTGAAATGAATGTGTTTAAACAGCTTCTTGAAAGTGTGAATTTTCAAAGCAGGCACCTTTATTGGTACAATCTGATTTCACTGTCAACACGTTTCTAAGTGGCTTAACATATATTGCCCACTCCATAAGGCTGAGAAGTCCCTGAAGGATGATGAAAATCTGAATTTTATTTCTTCTGACCAAATGTTTGAGGAACAGGAGGTGGGCAAAAGTCAAAATCCTAGATGTGACATTTATCTCTTGACACTTGTTTTGTGAACGGTTTTAGAAGACAAATCTAATTTTGAATGTCTTATCTCTCCATTTTAAGATTAGTTGAACCAACATATTTAAATTTGGAATGGAAATTTTCTTAGATGAATAAAAATTTCCTATCATCATTACCAGCTAGGCAACATAAATGAGAGTAATTTTCTTCAGTTAAAAATTCAGATTGGAGAATAAGATCCTGTAGACTAGACTCCCTCTTGTATTTGGAAGATCAGGAGTTGTACCACAGACACAGGAAGAATTTTAATCATATTTACAGAAGCCAGAGGCAAACAAAAAGTTAAATCCTGACAATGATGTTTAATATTTCCTGATAAAAAGACCTTTTTTTTTACAAAACCAAACAATGCAAATCTAAATTCAAGTGCTTCAGAAGAAATATAGGTGAATCTAGATCATCTCTGAAGTGTAAGATAATGTATCTGAAAGTCTGAGACCATACTATCAATATTCCTTATGAAAGATTTTAGGCTACATGAATATTTAGTCCATTTGAAAACAATATGAATTTGCTGTTAACTTGGGATAAAGACAAGTCCTGAAGAGAGGGTCTTGGGGATACTGGTGGATCAAAAGTTGGACATGAGCCAACAATGTGCACTCACAACCCAGAAAGTCAAACATATCCTAAACTGCATCAAAAGAAGTGTGGCAAACAGGTCAAGAGAGGTGACTCTCCCCCTCTGCTCTGCTCTTATGAGACCCATGTACTGCATCCAGCTCTGGATTTCTCAGCACACTAAAAAAAATGGTCGTCTTGGAGATGATCCACAGGAGGGTCACAAAAATGATTAGAGGGCTGGAGTACCTCTCCTATAAGGACAGGCTGAGAGAGTTGGGGTTATTCAGCCTAGAGAAGAGAAAGCTACGGAGACACGTTATTGCAGCCTTCCAGTACCTAAACGGGGCCTACAGGAAAGATGAAGACAAACTTTTTAGCAAGGCCTGTTGTGGTAGGACAAAAAGAAATGTCTTTAAGCTAAAAGAAGGAAGATTTAGACTAGATATAAGGAAAAAATATTTTACACTAAGGGTGGTGAAGCACTGGAACAAGTTGCCCAAAGAAGTGGTAGATATCCCATTCAAGGTCAGGTCAGGTGGGAGTCTGAGCAGCCTGATATAGTTGAAGATGTCCCTGACCACTACATAGGAGTTTGGACGAGGTGACCTTTAAAGGTGTCTTTCAGCCCAAAGAATTCTATAAAACTATGATTCTGTTCTATAGGACCACATATTTCAATCAACTATCACAAACTGTTGCCTGACTCTGCAGTTGTCTGAGCGGCTGTTTTGCTCCTGTCTTGCCATAGCTTTTCATCATGCACAGCCGTACAAAATAATTTAAATTATGTATGATTTTCTTCCACAGGTGTTAAATTACTATATTCACTGTTATTCAATTAAACACGGAAACTAAAATGTCCTCTTTAACACATGCTGCATAATGCAAATTTAGCATTATAGATGATAAAATGCTTCTAGGCAGTTTTCCCGCATCCTCTCCCTAAGATTTTCTGATCTAAATCTCTTGTGTTGATATGATTCTATGCATGTCTGCCTGATGTGTGAATTTGACACATTTTTAAATCTTTGTTTTCATTACATATGTGGACTGAGCTTTGTTAACCCAGGAATAATTACAGTTGCATTGAACTGACTTTACTGCCAGGATGTCCATAACCTTGAGAGAAACCCATCTCAAACCTACTTTGGCACAGGGAGCTCTCTCAAGCTCTGTTGGCCGTGACACAAGCTGCCCAAAACAAGAGAAGCTGCGTGACACCTCGAGCAGGAACTTTTTGTACTGCCTACAATGCAGGTGGACAATGCAGTTGCATGGATCACTTTTGAATGGTAAATTCAATGAGTTGTAACATACTGGCCTCCTGATCTCTGAAGATAAGGAAATTATACTGCATTTGTCTTCCTTGTCATTTGGAAGGGATCATCTATAGCCCCTTGGGTGAAGATTATCTGATGCAATCCTCACAGAAAATACCCTCAGTGATCTGAGGAGAAACCTGTAAGAGGTTTTTCCTTTGTGCTGAATGTTATTTCCTGTGTCCTCACAAAGTTTTTATGAAATATATTGCTAATTTGAGAATAAGTATTCAAGGAGTAGGTGAGGGCAGATTAAATGTAGGTGGGATCATAAACGACAGTGGTAACTTTGATGTGATATAGAGCAGGATCCACAAATTAATTCTCTATGGTTATAGTCTGTCCTTATAGTCACTTGGAGAGTGACTTCCTGTCATTCTTTTATAGCTTCCTGTAGGACAAGAGGGAAGTTTTGGGACAGACGGGGAAAATCAAATCTTCATCCCTGTAGTCCTTCATTCCAAAGGATTTACCCATTTGATCCAGTCTGATTCATCTGTTGATTCCTTCAGAGACATTTGGTTTCCAAAATGACTTTTACAATGCCTATCCAATATGTGCAAAGAAGGCATAAACGGCAAAAGGGAGCTAAGGGTAAAATTTGTGCTCTGTTCCTTCCCTTGTGCTGGAGTGAGCTGCTAGATTCCGGAGTTCTTTGATGATATTCAAATTTCTACCAAGGATTGGACTCTCACCTATACATCTAAGGAACATTTCTGAATTCTAACCACAGCTTCTACATTTCAACAAATGCTTACCCCCATGGAATACCTGAAATGTAAAAGATGCAAGACTACTTTCTGCTTTGATTCTAACATTGCTCTGTTACCAATTCCAAGCATTTCTCTTTGAATGTTTTGTTCCCTTTGCTTTTAGAAGTGAAACGTGAGAAGTATTTTTTCTTCTAGACTGTAAACTCTCGCTCAAAACTTTGAGAGGATTGTTATCAAGTTGTAGCTAAATTATACTCTACAGTCTGATGAAATAATCCATTCTATATCCTCCACTGACATCTGTACAGGCATGAAACTTACCCTGCCTTGTGCACCTGAGAACTTTCTCTGCCTACAATACCCTGGCTCTGTGAAAAGGATTCTTTTCCTGCTTTTTTGTGTGTCTTCTGTGTGACTATGATTATATGACATCCTTCTCTTTGTTATGTATTTTATCTACCCAGCATAACAGAATATGATTTGCATTTTACTATATATAGTTAGAGTATGTAGTTATAGGAACAAAAGTAATACTATGATACAAATCACAATTACAACAGTAATATTCCCATTAGAGTTCATAAAGCACAAGTCATTGATTGTTTAAACGCAATAGGGACCAGTCTATAAACATATAATCGAGCTTATTAAATAACTTTTATTCTTGGAGCACCAGAGATTGAAATCAAATATGATTTACCACATTAAAATAATTTTCTAAAAACATAGCTTTTTCAGGGAGCTTCTTAATCAGCCCCCTTATAGTCATCACCAAAAAGTTCCACTGCTAGTACAATAATTGTCTCCAGAACAACAGATTAGAACCTTTATTTAAGAATTAGGAGGATTACATTGGGAACTAAAGCATAAATATCTATAAAAAGAATCCTTATATGGAAGACCATTATAAAAGAATAGTACCAAAAATACATGGTACTTATTCAGCTTCTATTACAAAAAGAAGTTAAACTAGGCATGAAAGCCTTATTAAAAAATTTACAAAGTCCTACTTTAAGTCTTATTATTAGCTAATAAATCCAGACTAATAATTTACAAGATTTCCATGTCATTTTATATCCAAGATATTTGTTTTATATCAAAGATATATCCAAGAAGTTTATTTTTTTTGTTTCCTATTCAAAGCTTCTGAGCTTTGATTACATCAGCATCTTATGTAGGGTTTATGGCCATTAATTTAAAAATCTGAGTGGCATTTTTACAGTCAAAGACAAAAGAGAGAATACATAATAGTTCCGTGATAGTTGTTATCTGTGCCAACATCTGCAGCACCCATGTTTTGCTCCTTACAATGTTTGCTCCTTACATGCTTTTTTCTAACATTTTTTAATAACTGTGAACTTTTTTTTTTCAATACCTGATTCAAATAAATAATTATCTTCAGTTTGAAGATATATAAAAGTTAGGTTTGTTTCTTTTTTGGTCATTTTACAAGACATTTATTTTTGCTGTCAGTTTGGATAGACTCATACTAATACAATAGAAAGAGCCAGGCCACAGGGACAAGCAGTGACATGTCATCATCAGGAAGGTAAAGCATTATAAAAATCCCACAAGAAAGTTTTGGTCCATGCCAGCCAGGATGCTCAAATATAATGCCAAAGTAGAGACTGGAAGTAACGTATCTGATTAATTAAAAAAATACTATGCTGGCTAATAATATTCTTTAGTGACATGTCTTTGATTTTTGTCCAAAAGGAATGAGTAAGGAATTTGGATAGCACATCTTTCTGTTTTAACTCCATATGATGCCTGAAAAAAATTCAGTTTTAATATCCTTCAGGATGCTAGAACTTGTGTCAGAAAAACTTTTCAGAAAGGTTTTCAGAAAGGGTCTACCAGTCATCTTCAGATATTTTTTCAGTCAACTCTGAATTTTAATAACAATTTTATATCATATTTGAAAATCTATTCCAGTAACTTCCTCAGATCCTAAGATAGCAACTCAGATATTTTTTTAAAGTGTTTGATTCTGTTTGATGTCTAAAATAATATTTTTAAACATTTTTTTATATGGAAATCACTACTTTATATATGCCTGAGAAAAAGGAACCTGTATTGAGATTCTTTTCTGACATAGAATCTTTTTTTCTTTGTGTGAAGTTATATACCGATACATTGGAGCACACATCATAATAGTGTATGTTTACCAAGCACATTCATCAGATGCACTGAAGTCTTTTCTTTCATTGCAGACCGAAATTGGTCCTGCCTCTGAATGCTTACAGATATTAATATGAATTCTGAATTGATGTCCAACTTTCTATTTTCATTCTGATATTGTTTAATTTAGGGACGTGTGTTGAATTTATACCTAGCTAGCTTTAAAGTCATATTTTAAAATTATTTGACTTAATTTCAGGGTTTTTTCACACTCTTGTTAAAATTTTAGTATGGACAAATTATAGAACCATAGCATTGTCTAAGTTGGAAGGGACCTTTTCAGATCCTCTAGTCCAACCATCAACCAAACACCGACAAAAGCTATCACTAAATCATATCTTTAAGCACTATGTCAACCCGTCTTTTAAATACCGCCAAGGATGGTGACACAACCACTTCCCTGGGCAGCCCATTCCAATGCTTAACATCCTTTCAGTGTAAAAAAATTTCCTGATATACAATTTAAACCTCCCCTGGCACAGCTTGAGGCCATTTTCTCTTGTCCTACCACCTGTTACTAGGGAGACAATGTCAGCCAATGTTTTTTGTTTAGAGAGGTTTAAGTAACCCCTTTCTACTATTTCAGTTCTTTGGTCTTCACTTCATATGAATTTCACATCAAAAATCTGAAAGTCAAAACAAAATTAGAAAGACGCAAATTGGGACTGTAACATAGGAAATCTTGTGGAACAAGAAGCCTGAGAAAAACAAGATTTTTAATACGATATTGCCACTATGCAACATAAGCAGTGAAATATAATGTTTTTCATACAGAGACCTCAGCCTGCTTCATCTCATAAAAAACAATGAGCACAATAATTTTTAAACTGCTTTTAAGGAATACAACCAGAATTGGTTAAAGCTGTTATACTGAAAAGTGAAGAATTAAGCAGAGATTTCATTCCATTTTTTTTTCTATTCACTGACATATCTTTATAAAAAATCCTTACTCTGTTTGACAGTCTTATAGATGGTATTAATATCAATAATTACTATCCTTTCTTGAAAAGAAAGAGAAATTTTTTGAGAAGGGTAGTTGCTCTTCTTGGAATTCAATCCTATTTCCTGAGAAACAAGAGAGGAAAGGGTGGGGGGAAAAAAAAAATAAAAGGAGAAACAGCTTCAGCTTTTGTTCTTGATTCTTACATACATGGTTGCTGCTAGAAAAAAAATCAACAAACAGTGATAGGATGTGGTTTTATCAGCTACTCCAAGGTCTGGCAAACTTGTGTCAATGTCATAGCATTTAAGGCACTGCTTTCAATTTCTTTTTATGGTCACAAGTTCACAGCAGTACCACAAAAAATCTGTCTTGTCTGGAAAAGTCAGACTGTTTTCAAACAGAAAGCAGGAAACAGAGACAGGAAAGGAACAAATGAATGGAGAAGATTAAAAAAAAAAAAAAAAAAAGAAAAGAAAAGAAATTATAATGGATGAAAATTAGAAAAGTGGGAAAAAATGAAGTCATAATTACAATCACAATGTTTAACATAATGTTGAAGATTTAACCAAGGCAAGTATAGGTATCAAAATTCTTTGGTTCTCTTTCCTCTTATTTCTGAATATTAGTGTGGTAGAGGCTCATGATATTTGGAGACAATTATTATGATGCCAGGACGTGATAAAAGGAAGAGATTGGCATGTAACTGGCACAATGGCACAGTTCACCTCTTCCTGTGTATTAATTCTCTCCAAAGGAGTCAAATTATGGGTTGTCAAAGGATTTTAAGAAATTTTCTACATTACTTTTCTTATTATTAGAGTCAAAACCTGAGACTCTCTGATTTTATCCACTGTTTTCTGGTCCCTTCTTTCTCTTATTTACTAATATTGTCCAGTACAAATTATCTCTGGAATTGTGAGCCATTAGATTAATTCGGTGTTTTAGGGACTCCAACAATTTTTATTTTTCAAAAACAACATAATGGGAAAGACTGAATTTTAATTTTTTTTCCTTGAGCAATTTAGATTATAAACCTAAAACAGCTGAAATTACGCCAAATCCTTCACTTTCAAAATATTTTACACTGAATAAGACATAGATTTTTCTGGGGTCCTAGAAACTGAAAATTCATCAATTTCTCCTGAATTTTATGCTTAATTAAGAAGTTTTGTACAGCTGTACTCACGAATTTCAAAAAGGAGGTGACACTTCATTCACCAATTTCAAAAAGGAGGTGCATAAATCATTGATTATGACAATATAGTCAATAACATACATAGTTATTGCAATATATTTTGACTAGCTGATAGATTCCTGTATATTTCTAGTGCAAAAAAATAATAATAATGATCCCCTCAAAAGTCAGCATTTTCAGGACCTAAAGGCAAATTCATTACAGGGGGCATGTAGGTCACTTGTCATTTTTTTCCTTTTTTCAAATAAGCATATGTTACTAGTTAATGGGCATTAAAACCACACAGTATCTCATTGCAGGCACTTTTCTTTAAATTATTTTCCATCAGTGAAATCACAGAAACCTAACCACTGTTCTTTAGACCTAAAAGTGAAAGTCAATAATAATAATAAAGCCAATGAAAAAGCAATAAATTGAATACTGTCTTTTCTTAACTCATCTCACTCATAAGTGGGGAAGTTACTGATAACAGGATGCCTCCAGTTATAAGTAATATTTATTGTATCATTATGCTATATCACAGCTGGTAATAAGACCTAGGATAAAACTGTATGGTAAAATCTACCTCCTGAAATGGTTCATGAGCTGAATGAAAACATGCTTTATCAACACAAACTGAAAGAGCCATAAAGGTATAAGTTGCCTGCTGGAGTACTGCTGATTTGATGGAAAATTGCTGCAAAGAATGAACAAAAATGAATGTGTTCAAAGTAATCTAAGATGCAAATGTAATGCAGTGCTCCAGGAATTCTACTTGTTTTTCAGCGTGATGGTTCACTGAACTGTACTGAGCGGTAGTCAGAAAACGAACAGATCTATTTTAACTTCAAGCAGATCTCAATGGCTGGAAGTGGCAAAAAGATGATTCTTAGCAGTTGGAGATGACGTCCTCCTTCTCTGCTTCAGTTAAGCAGAAAGGATTTGGAAAGTAAAAGTAGACCTCACTCTGTGTATTAGACATATAAACAGAAGTGCTGGGGAATTTTTAAGCTAGAAAAAAATGCTGAAAAGAATGACTCGCAATAAAACTTTGCTGGTTAATGATAAAAAAATACATTTTTAAACACAAAATTGTGACTTTAAAGCACAGAATATCATTGATCTTCCATTGAAACAACAAAAAAGTTGAAATGCAGACATCTTCTCATTAACAGAACAATAATGAAATAATGATGTTATGCTTTCATTTTGAAATAGATTCTGATACTTTTACCTATTTTCAACAGTACTTATGAAGCTTTATTGAATCTAACATTTATTACTGTATGTAAAGACATCATAATGTATCTCATGAAACACACATCCTGTCATGAGCTACTGTATATGATTCTAATTATATTGGAAATAAAACCTAATTTCACTGACACCTTTAGGACATACTATCAGTGTTTTTTAAAAATCTTCATTTGGAATATTATCAAATCTCAATCTTTTCATTTTATAGCAGTGTGTAACCAAGTAACAGGCTGTTAGGTCAGTTTTGTTGTCAGTAGGAGTCACAAAATAACAAAGGACTAATTTACAATTATGAAGGAGAAAATCATCAACAAAGATGAAATCATTAGGAAAAAAAATAGAATGCAAAATACTTGAAATTCAGTAATGAGTTTAATCATGGGTAATTTATAGTTAGAAGACAGGGTTTTTTCAGCTTTAAAAGACTGAACTAACATTTTGTTTAGAGGTAAAATGTTAAGATTGTTTGCAAAATATTTCATGTGAAGATCACATTTTGTATAATTTGCCAAATATTTTTAAATTTACTCTCTAACTTCTAGAGAGTATTCTAGTTCTCAGATTCCCTTGATTCCTATGAATCCAGTTTCACAACAAACAGCAGTTTCTGACCTTCATCAATTTTGCTGGTCAAAAAAAAAGAGGCAAATTATTTAACAATGTTCATGGTTAAAATTCATCAGCTGATTTTTCTATTATTGACTAAATGTTGTTAAAAAGAATGGAAAAGCCATTGTAATCATTTTCATATATGGAAATGTACTGTATGTCTGTCTTGATTGAACTTTGTGGTGCAGTTGGCTAATACCTTGGAACTGAAAAAAAAGAGATATTTAAAGAAAGTGTAACAAAAGACTGAAGTCTTATAATAAGACTGGAAAAAGAAATATAAGGAAGATCAGCTACTTCACCTGTAGCAAGTAGCAACAGTAACTTAATTGTTCATCTGGCCTGAACACTTTCTTGTAATATAAGTCTTTCGAGGGACAGCAGGTATTATGTATGTTGTTTCACCTTCAACTTAATAACGTGTTTCTAAATCCCATTTAAAAAACTTGTGCTAGCTTGAGAAAATGAGAATACATTCTTCTCTTAGGTATCACTTTTTCCGTACAATTTTTTTTTGCTTGAAAATATTCAGGCAAGCAGGATTTTACAGTAGGTCTATGAAATACTGTTTGCTATACATGGGTGGGGAAACTTCTCCCACAGAGACAATTAAATAAGCCAGACAAGAATCTGGCTGTCATCTTTACAGATAGGACAACATATAAACTCTCACATTTAATTGGTGCGAATGTGACAAGAGAAAACTGAACATAAGGTCTCTAGACAGCCAATAAATCTGGCTTGTGTCTTTCTCCCTCAATCAAAGACAGAAACTGCCTATTTTTATATCTTGGGTTCATGTACAATTTTTTTGCGTGTGCAAAATAGGGCAAGAAAGAAAGATTTTAACTGGTTAAAAATGTCATAAGCTTACTTGTATTCCTCTAATGGCTAGAAAATTCTCCCAATCCAAAGTCCTTCTGAATGGATCAAAACTTCTGTGGTTTTTATTTGATTTTTAAAGTCTCCCCCTATTTATTAATTCTAGGTCAGACAAGCCAGAAATTTATCATTCCACAAACATTTCATTATTCATTTTTTCTCTTCTATTAGGCACTGTACATCTCTAAGATGGTCTCTAAAAGAGCATAATGTACATAGAGTTGAAGGGGAAATGAAGGCACATACCCAAAGAACAACTTGTCCAAGGTCAAAGAGTGGTTATTATTGACAGAGGAAGAAATAAATCCCAGCTGCCATCTTTTGCAGGCCAGAACCAGGACACTGAATGTATCACCTCTTTATCTGAAAAGGACATGATAAAATTTAAGGAAGCTTGGGACTAGAAGTAATGCTGAATTTTTGTTTGTTTCCATGGCTTAACCTCTTAGCCTTTTCCGAGCAGCTCATACAAATCACATTAGTAGCTAAGAGTGTGTTTTATTATCTATCTGTAAAGTAGTCCATATGGAGTATCTTCCACAGACACCACAAGATCTGCTTCTTTCAGCAAGGATGACCTCTCCAGTAAAGTTGGGTAAGGGATAAAAAATGTGAGGCCACCATCACTATCACAGGAGATAAAATAAATCATCTCTAGAAGTAAAACTGTAAGCAATATGCCATATAATACTCTATGTAGCTCTATAATAAAGCTATCTTCAATAAGTATAGCATTTTCTACCTCAGCTTTATGCACACCAGCTGAAACATTTGGGCTAAGAGCCTTTGAAGCTTAGTGGTAATATAGAAATGGAAGCAAATAATTTTCAGTTCTTCACTTTGAACTTTCCCTCCTAGGTTCATGTTTTTCCATTCAAATTTGTCATTTCTTCCCATGGTATGAAGTGCCAATGAAAGGAAATGGAAATGGAGGAAATGAAAAAAAAGAGACTTACCCTGGTGATGTGATAGATCAGATAGGTTTCTGTTCAGAATGATGTAGAAAATGGTACAAGATACCTTGTATATAAATTTTGATAGCAAAATGACTGAAAGTGCCTAGATTCCTGGGTAGCTGTTTTTTAAATATTTCAAAATAAACAATGTCAGTAATTCATAAGGAATAGAAACAATTTCTGTGCTTTTTTTTTAATTATTTAGGTGTGCAACTTTCATTTAAAGTATTCCTGATAATATTTTCTGTGAGCTAAACGGGACATTTGAAAAATGTCTTTAACCTTTAACAAACACTGTAATTTTCATAATATCCTTTTATTCTACATTAACTCTTAATTCATGTGTGAATGGGAAGTTTTGTAGTGTTAAAAATCATTATTTGAGGTAATAACTGTGAATATATATTAATATTTTCCTATTCAGTATTCATATCTGTAGCAACCATTCCATGAACTAAAAAAACTAAAAGGCAGAACTTAGTTAAAATCAGTAACCAAGCAAACAAAATTATTGCTTTACAGAAATATTTGACTTAACTCTTTAATCACTGAAAAGATTTCAAGCTAAATACTAGTCATATATTGTAGTAAAGACATCTTAATCTATTTTTTGTTTGATAGCCAGTTAATATAGAGGTCACTTGATAATATAATTTCTGTAGTCTTGCAATCCTACTTAATTTCTTCAGCTCTTGGATAACCATTTAATAACAGATGGAAAAATTGCTTCTTGCTATGGATGGACCATCAAGTTTAGCCCTTGTACTCCCCTTAGAATGAGGGATGTCTTTGTGAATTAGGCATATGTTCTTAACTTTGATAACCTTCTCAGATGTAATGTAGCAAGTTTCACTCTCCTGCCAGAAGGGGTTTGCTGCAATATGATTTTATGATAAATTTATCATAATGTCTGGGTACTATGGAACACAATTCTTACAGAATACTGAGACATACTTAAAATTTGGTTATACTTGGAAATGACAAAAAAATCTTTGGAATTTTTACTCACATACTCTTGTGCCTTCAAATCCACAGCCTCTTATCACATCTGCAGTTTCCTAAGAGTGAAATTGCCACTAAAAAATAATCACAGAATGTTCAGAATAAATTACAAACAAAAACTAAACAAAAAAATTAATATCTTTCTCAGCAGGAGGCTGTGTGAAACTAGACATTTGGCTTAAGTTTCCTAGAAAAGAAGAAAAGAAGTAAAGGAATAAAATGAGGTAAAAATTAGAACAAGCAATGCTTCAATCCACTTCACAGAAAAGTAGTTGTGAGGTCTCACAATATAAAGGTACTTTGGTTTTTCAATAACTTGAAATTAATTTACCATTTCTGTGATTCTTCAACTTGCTTATTTCTTTGCACATACACTTGTGATATCTCTGCTAGTACAAATTAATAAAGTTTTAATGTATTTTACTGCTTTTTCTTCAACACTAAGTTTCTATTTTAACTGTGATCACATAATCATAAAATTAGAATGTGTTCAGATTTAGTTACTTTTAAACTCTCTTTACATTGATTCTTAGATGAATTTATTAGACAAATAAATAAATAAATAGATAGATAAAAAAGGTCAGAGTAAGATAAGGTATCGACAACTATTCCTAAAAAAGAAAATCCTAATGGATGTCTTGGTCAACATTGTCATGCTGCTTATCTCAAACTCTACTAAAGCAGCAAGTTCTGCATTAAAAGCAGTGAAGAAGGCTTTGCAGCCCAAGAAATGAAATTGTAACAAGGCTATCTCACAGCTGAGGTACTATTTCAGCCTAATAAAATGGGTATAGTGCAAAACTAAAGCAAAAGCATTCCAAGAGGAAAAACTTTTTTTTTTTTATTTTGTTCCATCTTCCAATGCTCCATCAAAAGGTAAGACTGACATGCACTCCGACAGTTATATTTCAGAAAGCTAAATTTACTTCAATAAAATCAACCTCTAAAAAGAAAAACTAGTTAGAATCAACAGATATATTCTCTATTGTAATAGTTTTATCTGGTCACTGTTTGTATAATATTAACATTTCATTAAGGACTGCGTTACATGAAAAAAACTGGAGATTAAAAGGTAGTAACTTACCTTTGTAGAATGGTAGGTCATTAAAATATTCTCTGCTAGAAGCTAACCTCCCCACACCATTAACACCCTCTTTTGATTTAATGTCATTTTGTTCATAAATTTCTTATTCAATGGGACTCAAACAAAGCCATGGAAGATGGTTTTGAAGACAGATTAAATCTCAGAACTAGGATTTTCAAAAACACGAAAACCAGGTAGTCTGAATGTGAGGTGTCATGTAGTTTCCAGCTCATGACATAAAATGTGAATTTCAGCCTATTTCTTACCTCCAGAACACACTTGATTGATTGCTTTGAAATGTCTTCAGTCATGTCAGAGCTGTATTCGGGCACCTTGGAAATATCTGGTCTCACTCAATATACAGGCCTAGCAGTAAAGTGAGTTAAGAGAATAAAATGGATATTTCTTCTGCAATGTGAATGATTTTTGTGCAAACAAAAGACATCAGAAACAAGAAACAACATTTTTACTCAGATGTTATGAATATATTATTTATGGTGGCATGTAGAACTCTAGGTGTCCAGTGGAGATAGGAGGAAACTAATTAGAAATTTTTATATTTTTTTGGTATCTAATTTATCTAATGAGTTATCACTTATCTCTTAAGAATCTAGGCCTAAGAATTTGCAACCTGTTTTGAAATGGAGTTGACATTTTTCAAGAAATTTACCTATATATATCAGATGTGTGGCACAAAGCTGTGGGAGCAACATGTCCAGTCTTCAGGTCTTGCTGCCAATAGCTGTACTGCTCTTGGGACCGAGTTACAGCCTTCACATGGTGCTGCAACCTCCTATGTTGGTATCTCAACTCCTCCCAAGAATCTCTAGTGTGATAATTCACAGAGGGACACAAGGATTGTTCATAGTGGAACCAATAAGCATTTGACTTTGGTGCCAAAGTACGGTCGTCACTGTAAGACAACTTCCATGACCTCGTGGGTGTGCTGCTGTTGTTGAGCTGACAGCAGGTGTTCAGCAGAAGGCAAAACACTATTCCTGGCTCATAATATATTTTTCTTGGAGGGAAAAATCCTGCAAGAGAGACTGAAAAGATAGCATGGGCAGATATTTTTACTTCTCAGGAAAATAATGGACCTGTGATGGTTAATATCTGTACCAATGAAAACCATTTTAATATATAAGCAGATGCTAAAAATTCATATGGAAATCATCCTGTAAAGGTAAAAAGCCTCTACATCATGACTGTATGGCACAGAACTCAGGAAGAACATGATAGCCACCAAAAATGTAATTTCTTATTTTAATCCTAGAAAGTTTCAAGATGTTACATATCTCTTGGATGCAACATAGGGTGTCACTTCAATGAACCGTCTGGTTTGCACTTCACATGTGTGGCTGATTTCTGGCACTAACTTTTGGACCAAGAAAGATCTGGAGGAAGACCCTTGCCAAGTAAAAACTGAGTTGTTATTTTCTTGAAAGTTAAATCCACTTTCAACGTGTGCACAATCCATCTTTCTGTTAGTATTAGTTAAGCAAATACTAGCTGTTCCACAAGACCCTGAGCCAGTATTAGAATGGATTTATCAACAGGGGGTTGTTACAGGATTGTAGCAGCAAGGGAAAAAAAATACTGTGATGACATCTGGCTTGCTACTGAATCAGAGGGAAAAAAATAAAAAAGAACAACTCTTTTGAGACATCCTCTTCAGAGAAATTCAGCTGGAGGAAAAGTTCTTCTAGGAAATGCACCTCCTTACATTCTTGTCAAAAAGATGTCTGGAGGAAAAAGAAATGCAAAACAAAAATGTATTTTTTACATAAATCTAAGCACAATAGACATACTGAAATATAAGCTAAGGTGAGTAGCCCTAAAAACACATATTCCAAACTCAGAAGTTGGTCAAACTAATGAAACTATTGAGTGATATTGTGCAACAAATCTTGATCTGTTATGATTGGCAGAGTCATGTGAGCTGCACATCAAGCCACATGAACTTCATTTTTATGTCTTATTTTTCAAATCCTAAGTGCATATTTTTCACTTGAAATTTGTTTTCTGGAAACATTGGTTTTCACAATAAAGTACTAATAGCTATGCAGATGAAATATGTTTAGAAATTTAACATTAAATTGCAAGAGAAAGAAATCTATAATTTTTATAAAAATACAGATTTTGCAAAGACTCATGTGTCAGTGATCATACTGAAACAATGGTCATATAAAATCAGAGTATATCAGTTTTTCTTTACAAAATCTGAAAATTTTACTCAGAAAAATATAGTTTTAAGTTCTGCATAAACTATTGAGGCTATAGTTTTCAATTTTGGAAAGAACTATTGACAGGCAACAATAAAACTCACTTGAATCTCATTGATTTTGAATACTTGATCATATAATACTATATTAGTCAAAAAGAAAAGCCATAAACCTAAAAACTACCAACTAAGTATCGAGCTATTAACAAAATAATGGCAGCATTACTAGTCTACATGACAATCCTGCAGATATCAGTGTCAATAAATATATTTGAGTTTTAATGGCAGGTACTCACTCAGATACGTCTGTGCATGACATAAAATATTTATATGCAATTGCATTTACAACCCATACTGTTGGTTGTTGTATCTCTTTCTACATTACTGCTTCTGAGCAATGATCTTTAAATATCACTGACATAAAAGTTTTTGATAATTTTGTTGTTATGAATAACATTATTGTAAATTCAGGCTGTTTATCAGGCATATACAATTTAGTATAGCCTTGCAGTGGTATTCAACTTTTTATTGGGAAGAAACAAATAAAGTAAAATTGTATGTATATATTTTCTTATATTTCAAAGGGATAGCAGACAATGATAAGTATTATTTACCACTACCATTGTGTCTAGAAGCCTTAGACAAATAGCCTGTTGTTCTAAGCACTGTATAAAGACACAACAAAATACAGCCTCCATCTCACGGCATTGATAACATCAATAATAGATAATATTAAAAGATTAAATGGGAAACAGAAAGAAAAAATATATGGGATTCATAAAAACTGTACTACAATAAACTGTCAAATTATTGCAGGTACGTCTCCTGGTTTTTCAATACTGTAAGATTTCATAGATTAATTTGTCATTATGCTTTCTAGTAGTACCAAGGAGTTATGGATACATCAGAATATTAACAGACAAATGAAGTCTTCTAATGGTTAAATTGCTCATTAAAACATGTTATGGAGGAACTGCACCAGACTTGTGTTCAAAAAGCCTGCAGGAGAGCAACAATACTGACTTTTGTCTGCCTCTTTCTTTACTCTTTCAAGTAAAATTGCATAATTTCCACATATTAGATGATACTGGATATCAATTCCTGTACATAGCTTAGAACTTTGATCTCTAAGTTTTCTTCCCTAAATTACTTTGAGAAATAGTGATAATGCTATCATCTTAATCACCTTTTCTTTTTTTTTTTTCTGCAGAAGATACATATTTTTTTTTTAAGTCTATCAGCCTTCTCCCCTCCAAAAACATCTTTATATCTTTGACAAAACCACCTTGAAAGCCAGGCACTAGTGGAACTGAGCTAAAAAACTCAATTTTCAGAAATAACTAAAAATACTGGACTTTGTTTCAGTTGTCTAGAAATAGATACATTTTCAGCCCATAAACTAATTTAATTCCCTCCTCTAATGTCACTCACACTGTTTTACTGAGAAAAATGTCACTTAGTGAAAACCAAGGCTCTTCCAGGAAAAAAAAAAGTGCAGTGATAATTTGATATTTTTTAATAAAGAAGTAGTTCCTAATTTAAAAAAACACTAAATCACTGAAGCTACTATTTTACAAGTGAAAAAGGTCTAAAAAGGACCTTTTATTTTTTGAAAAACAGACCTAAATAAATAAACCAGAATGCTGACAACAGTTTCAAAAACTTTTAGTATTTTTTTTTGGCATAAGTACTTTAGGTGAAAAAAAGGAAAATTAGCTTTAACACTGTTCCTCCTTAATGGATGTCCTCCTTTACTTGCATGTCCTACTACATGCAAATAATAGCACCAAAGACTGGCCAACATGTACCTAACAACTTGTGTTCTGTTCACTTCATTGGAATGTAAGTAGCCTTGAGGTGACTCCAGGGATATCAGTATGTTGGTGCAGGGACAGAAGCTGGAAGACAATGATTGATGGAAGCCCTAACCCTGTCAGTATGGATGACATAACTCACAGCATCTAGCCATTCTGTCAGTGCCTGTTTCATACACCCTTTCACAGATATAAGGAAGCCAGCATCAGCTGTCAAGCTGGTGAAGAATACATCTACAAAGTCAGAGAACAAGAGAGAGAGAAAAAGAGAGTGTTTTTAGTCATGCTATATTCAGATGGCTCTTTTGGTTTGGTGGTTATACTGTGCCAAACTCCAGGTGGCATCCATCTGATACTGTAGAAATTGAAAGATGAAAGAAAGATACAAGGTTTTATTTCTTTCCTTTTCCTGACCTCTTTACAAAGAGAGAAAACAAAGCTGCCTCCTCACTGGTGTTCCAGCTTGGACAGATAGCCTTATGTCCTCATCTCCTCATTCTTACCATACAGATGGAATAATAGAGGCTAGCATTTGCAAAGTTCTTTTAAGCTTATTATTGCATAACTGTAACTTGTATAGTGCACAGACCAGTAGATTGAAGGTTAGCCCTCCTATACCCAGACTTGTGTTATCCTTGCTCTTGGGATTTGTGAGGAAGCTGGGGGCCACCAAGTGACATCACAAGATATTTGCATCAGTGCATCATTACCAGAGTCCAAGCATCTTCCAAGAATTCATCTGCTATTTTCTGCTTAAGAAATCTGTGTCAATATATACGAAAAAATAACTGTTGCTATATCATTTCTGTTATGTGGAATGATATTTTATATGTAAAAGGAGTTTACCAGTATTCTGATGATTTATTTACTCAGAGACTAGACAAAAAGGACAAAAATAATCAGTACTAGGCATGGAACCCATAAATATTTCAAACTGTTTCCACATCAGTTACTTCCTGGCTTTAGTTATTCTTCCCACTTATTGTGTGCTTTGCAAATTAAAAAAAAAAAAAAAAATGTATATAAAGTTGAAGACCTAGTCCCCTGAAATACTTTGTAATCCAGAAAACTCTAGTACTTTGGAATACATGTGTACACACACCCATGCACATATATGTACATTTAGGAGATTTTACAGTATGTTACACCTTTCATCTGGGGAAAATCCTGAATAAACTAGAAATTTACTCTGCAATTACAGTCAAGTAAAGTTCTTAGAAAAGAACATCTAACACACAAAAGATGAGCCATAGCAACAACAAAGAATGTTTCTCAGATTGAGAGAAAGGGTTATGGATGTGAGAATGAGAAAAAAAAAAGGTGCAGCAATTATTGTAATTTGCATTTATGATGTGACCGCCTCTAGTACAGATTAAAATCGGAACCCCTACTAACAGTCACTTTCATAAAGCAGCTTGTGGTATCAGGAAAATGTCTTCTCTTCTGAACTCTACCTATTGAAAGAATATGTGGAATACACAGAGCTCGGGATTCAGTGTCAATTAGAGAGCAACTCTCTACAGTTTGCCCCTGTAGTAGATGTCAGGCAATGAAAGGTCACCAGCTGGCTTTGGAAGAAAAGAAAATAATATGCTAATAGTGAAATGTGTCTGCTGTTTAGTCTTATTCTATATTTAATGAGATTATTATAATGTGGTTGCTATCTCAGGCTCGTAAGAACACAGAGTACCTAAGGAATATCTTCTTCCCAGAAATTTTTCATGAAGGAAGAAATGCTGACTGTCCATAAAACACCATGTACCTTCTGTAACAATAAAATAACTGCCATGGAATTTCAGTGTCATCATGATAAAGGCCTTTAAAACTTTATGATCTGCAGTGGTGCAGTACCACCTTTATGTTGTGCTGGAAAACACCACCCTGAAAAAAGAGAGAAAAGAAGGAAAGCAAGCAAAATCCTTCGAAGCTTTAAAGCTTCAAAAGAATGGTTAAAAATGTGAAGCATGCGATTTTTTGTTTGTTTGTTTCATAAATGTGTAGAAACTAGAGATGATCTCTCTAAATCAAACAATTTTTATTTATATTTCCTTGGATCTACTCTTGGACTTACTTCAATTATTTCATGATCCCTACTGTATTTGTGCTGTGCACATGGCCATGATAAACCCTAGTTAAAGGCTAACAGCTGAAGCACATTAGATGAATACCCTTGGAATTCAAACACTGCTACTTGTAAAATCAGAAATTAAATCCTATTCAAAACAACCACAAGTGGATGATCTTGCATTTTTAAAGCTGCAAAACCCAAAGGCTCAGCTTGCTCTTAGTCCCTTTACTGAGATCATTATCTTATCTAATGGCCTGAAATTGCTTTTCATATAGTCAGTCTGGTTCAAGCAATTATAAAATCCTAACTCTGCTAACACTGCACAAAATTGAAAAGAGACAAATTTAAATTAAATTCCAAAAGTGAAGCCAGTGTGCTGAGAAGTTTGGAGGCCACTATGGGAAGGTATATACTATCTTGCCAGAATAAAGCCTAGTCAATAATCTGCTTTCAAATTATAGTGTCACAAACTAGAAAGGAAAATAGCCCTTATGTTACATAATTGTAGAAGCATATGGAATTGTAGAAAAGTTTTGGTTGGAAGGGACCTTAAATATCATATAGTTCCAACCCCACTGCCATGGGAGTGGGACACCTCCTACTAGACCAGGTTGCTAAAAGCCTCATCCACCCCAGCCTTGAACACTTCCAGGGAAGGGACATCCACAACTTCCATACTGGAAAATATGCTAAAGCATGCATTTATAATGTATTTACAAGTATGCAGTACTAAGAAATATAAACATCATAAGCAGGTATCATAAAAAATACAAACAATGTATGAAGAAGTCTTGTTCATTTATGAAACATACAAGATATTTTCCTAATGTACAACTTGCTTTAAAAAGATATGTCTTTGCAGCTGAACAAAATTATTTTATGTATTAATTAACATAAGACTGGGAGAGACCATCTCAAAAATTATTAAGTACTGCTTAATAGACGATGTAAAAATTCTGGATCACTGTACCACTACAAATCCTAAATCCTGATAGATATGAAAAAGGTAGTAAGAATCCCAGTTCACAAAATAATGGTTCAGTGAAAAATCATCATAGGAAGAGATTACTTGAATACTCTGAAGTAAAAAAAAGTTTATAAAATCTGTCACCTTACTGTCTTTCTAGTTTATGGTTTTGTGGTTTCTGATATTTGCCAAGCATTCAACCACGACTCTCTGGCTTGCACCAAGTGGTTTCCCACCCAAGTACGAAGCAGCTGCAGATCCCTTTGATTCTGAAATCAGATGATATGTAAATACATTAGTAATACAGATTTAGATCAGATTAATTGCCACAAAATAAAACACATTTATAAGGGAGGGTTGCATAAGGCTCCATGCTCAAGGAAAAATCTTGGGTGCTTGCTCCAGACATGACCTCAGTATTCTTTTATGATAACAAATTTCAAAATGCAAAATATTATTTAGTCTGAGCATAGTGTTACAGCTTAAGTAACTAGAAATTACTGTTTTATGTCCCAGAAATTACTCTAGTGATGCAAAACACATCTCATTTTTTCAATGTTAATTTTGATCAAGGGTATTCATGCTGACTAAATTTTAGGTGCCAGGAGATTAAAGATAGGAGAATTGTATAATTAAACTTTCTTCATACACTATGCAAAGAGAGGCACCTTCAGAAAATTCAGAGACAAAAACTAATTTACATACTT
>JAOXNG010000012.1:112724280-112736490 GCA_028566535.1 Scolopax minor | reverse complement strand
AGTGATAGGATGCAGGTTAATGGTTTTAAAAAGAAAGAGAGAAGATTTAGATCAGATATTGGGAAGAAATTCTTTACTCTGAGGATGATGAGACCCTGGAACAAGTTGCAAAGGGAAGTTGTGGCTGCCCCATCAAGGCCAGGCTGGATGGGGCTTTGAGCAACCTGGTACCAGACCAGGTACCAGGGAGGTGTCCCTGCCCAGGGCAGGGGGTTGGAACTGGATGATGTTTAAGGTCTCTTCCAACTCAAACCATCTTATGATTCTATGATTTTGGTGTCCCCAATAGCCACATTTCAATTCCAGCTGTCTCAGAATTTGCCTCTGTCACTTGTTTGATGACAGATTGTTCCCATTCTCACCTTTGAAACAGTCATTTTTTTCATCTTGAAAAAAGAGGTATGCTGCTTTACTTGCCTTTTTATTAATAGTTCCACTATAGTTAAAATATGTTGAGTATTTAGGGTAATACTATATTTGAGTAGTAAAAACATATATTTCCTTTTTTCTTTCTAAGTACTACAACCATTGCACTCTGAAAATGAGGAGAACAGAAATCAAAATAATGTTCTGTTTGGGACTAAAGGATGGAAGAATATTAAACTCTTTTTGCTTCTTATCCAGTTTTTTCCTAGGAGAGGTCCAGTTGCCTGTGGTTTTGTCTGTGATTTCAAAAATAGTAGAAACAAGACCTGGTCTGATGCCAAATAGAAAAGACTACGGCACTGAACTGACTTTTGGATTTTCAGCTTTCCCCTGCCTAGACTAGACTGCCCCTACCTGAAGTCTAGACTTCGGGTTTTGTCTTATTATTAAAAATTCATTATTTTAAATAAGTATTTCTACCAAGCTTCTATTTCAGTTTAAAGGAAGAGTCGTTCCTTCTAGCTGACATTTATCTCAGTGCTCCTAGATATTTATAGTGCACAGGGAAGTATAGCCGGGTTTTGATAGACCGGATTCCATACTCAGAAGAAAAATGGAATGAATAGCTCCTAAGATTAATTGTTTCTCAAGAATTTAGCTTTGTTTTATGCTCAGAAAACATCTGTGAACAGATCCATTCCTCTCTAAATTATCTGTAATTCAAATTTGTTCTATAACAATCCCTGAATGTTACTCTAGAGATGGACCACAACTTTACAAGTCGAAGTGATGCTGCTTAGATTACATGACAGTGCTGATAAGACATATGGTGCTTGTCCTGTTCCCTGATTAGACAAGCATGCACAGATTTCCAATCTTAGTGCCTTTTTACCCTACATTTAAATTTGGGTTTTGAAATTACTTATGAATGTAACTTTGAAATCCACTTTCCATTAACATGAAATGCAATCACTGGCATATTCACAGAAAGTAAATCCAAAAGGAGCATGAGCATAACTAAAGCTAATTAAATCAATCTTAAAAAATGTCAGTAGAAAATCTGGTAGTATTTTCCCAGCTTTTAGTTGAAGAAGTAAAGGGATTTTATGTAAATATTATTGAAAGGTGATATACTCTCTTTTTCCAATGTAGGCACAACGCTCATTGTGTCCTGATCCAGCTGCTGAGGTGTTCAGTACTTCTGCTGCAAATTCTATATGGGAAAAAATATATCTTTCACTCGTGGGTGCTTAAGCATCCATCCCTAAAGATTAACAACCACACAAAATGATGTTGTATTTAGAACTGTGCCATACTTTCATTAAAAATCACAGTTGTACAGAAGTGAGCAAAACTTGATTCAGGCTCCTAAAGATTTCTGAATAATTTATCATCTGGGGAGAGTGGTTTTTTGTACTGACCCACACATTCTTTTGAAGTTAAAGATCACGCAGCACCAACCCCCCCTTTCCCCAGCACCTTTTCTGTCTAAGTTAGAATTTCACCTCTCACTTCTCAGCTTGATAACTGGGAGGAATTGATGGGCTTTACTTCTGCTAACTCTCTACCTGGGCAAGGCGCAAATGGTCCTGCACTTTTGGGGTGAGTGCTTGGATGATCGAAAGAGTGCTTTCCTGGCACCCTCCTGTTGTGGGACCATGGGCTGGAGACCACAACTTGACTTTGGAAGTTGTGTCTTTCCTCTGCTGTGTGCTTGGATAGAGGTTAGTCTGCTTTTTGTCTGCCCTGTTTAATTCAATCAGGAACCTACGACAGTCCAAACCTTTGGTTTAGCAAAAGCCAGTGATGTGGAAGAAGTGAGACACTCATGTATTCCAAAATACAGGCAGCCCTGGCTGCAGCAGCATGTCAAAGAGAGGGCAAGGGGCCAGATACGACTTGCTTAGGAGGCAGAGGTTGCAATTTGTTTGGGAAGGAGTAAAGGGGCAGAAAGAAACCATGCTTGAAAGCTGAGAATGGATTTGTCTTCTGTGTCTGTGAGGAGATCAGTCTGAATGTTCCCCAGGTTTATCCCTGGCATTTAATTCCCCTGGCATCACACGCAGGGTCTGTAGAGGGAGAAAATCCCCAGTGTCTCCAAAGCCTGTGTGTATTGGGGGGATGTGACAGCAACAGTGAAGGGTGTCTGTGCAGAAATAGAGCCATGCAGCAGGGGATACCATGGAGCATACGCTGGGCACAGCCACGACAAAACCTACCTACTTGGTTCCCAGATACCAACAGAGGACATACACTGCTTGGGGCATGTCCATCGACCATGGGAAGGAATGAGCTGACTGATCCAGGGCACCTGAATAATGCAGTTTGGGAGAGTGTGTAAATTACACCCTCGGTGTTTAAATGAGGGCAGAGGAAACCCATCAAATCCATCTTTACCCTTAGCAGTTTGTTTGAACGCTTTATTACTGGTGCCATTTAGAATCTATGGTGTAAGATACATCTGCTTTACCCCGATGAAAGCTGTTCATTCCCCTAATGTCCCACAGATCCATCTTTCACTGCAGAATCATACCTGGGTAAACTCTGATATTTAATGCTACCACAGTCTCTTTTTCTCTTCCTGAGAACTTTACATAAACTGTTATCTATTGACTGCTCCCCAGCACTGCGGTATTAGGATTCCTCCATGTTAATGAACGTTTTGTAGCTGCTATATGCCGCCTAAATGCTTACAGATCTCTCATTATAATTCCTACCCATCTCCCTCATTTGCAAGTTGGATCAAAGAAGAACATTTAACATGCACATTTTATAACAGAGAGAACAACTTTGGTGCTTTTTCACCTTCCAAATATAACTGTTTTGTATATCCTTCCAAATATAAATATTTTGGATGTGATTTTCGTAAATTCTCAGCACCCACTAACTTCAGTAGGGATTGTAGAGAGATGGTACTATGGAAAGCTAAACTTAACAGACAAAAGTGTGCACAAACATAGAGCACCCAAAGTTAGTAGTGAAGTATGAAATTGTAATCCTGGGTACAGCTAAGTCATCTACAACAGTAATGTTAGAATTAATAATAAATATCAGGATTTCTCCCCTCTCCAAGGAGGCTCAATAGACCACAGTTTCTTCCTGACATTAGTACGTTGGCTGATTGACTCTTATTCCAGTTTAACTCTCATTCATGCTGAATAGATGCTGAAGCATATTTAACAATTTTAATGCTCACTTTTTCAAAACGACTGCATCTCTTGGTGTGTTTTATATTTGGAAGTGCACAGTGAGGCAACGGGGCTAAATGCAAGCTCCATTTTTATTCTCTTGTATCATAATTTCTTCAATGACTTCCTAATAAATACGGGAAGCTGCCAAACCAATGTCACAGGATATGTCAGCACATATGTCCCTGAAATGTGAAAAGATGAGAGTCTTGACTAAGCAGGAACATGCAATTGCTAACTTTCAGTGAGGAGGACACAGCTTTTTGGAGATTCAAGAATACCATTCACCATTGCAGACAAGAAACGTGGTAGCATGTGTTATGACCATGACCATGATATCTTGCTTCTCTGAACAGCTAATGATTTTTCTTTTTTTCTGGAATAATGTTCACCAGACTTTCTAAAGAAGCTGCTGAAAAGATTCTTTGGAAAAGTCAATCTGCTTTGCAGCATACTCACACTAGAGCTGATATAATTCTTCTAACCAAGCGAACTCAAGAAAATAGCAGAGAGGAGAATGAAGAACTGTACATAACTGTAGTCAATTTAACTCAAATATTGTTTAATTATCTCATCTGTGACCATTCTCAGTAATTTATTTGCAAATTTAGTTGTCTGGACATGTTTGTGAGCAGGTTAGCTTTTGTGAGGGTCTTCGATTAAGAAGGAATATCAGAATTTACCATTGTCCAACCACTGCTCTTGCAATACATTTTTAAAATAAGTGTTTGGTGCAACTAAAGATGACAATAGTCAATCCAAACCCATTTTCCACAGATGGCAGAATTTTTAACCCACTGGTCCCAATGACGCGAGTATTTGCTGACAGTTGTGGATTGGCTGGACACGCACCAGTGCATGAAGAACATTGCTGACTCTTTTGATTTTACTGCAGAGGGGAAGGGTATGAACAGGAGCATAAAGAAAACAGAGGTCCTGTTCCAGACACAGCCTGTGTCAGCAGTGCACGTTTGAAAACACAGCCTTGAAATCTCTAGATTTCAATCAACTTGACAATCTTGGCAACATGGTGTAGTCAAATTCCACTTCTGATGACAAAATCACAGAAATGATAACAAACCTCAGACATTTTTGGAGATCCATGTTTTTGGAATGAAAGAGAAATTCAAGATTAAATAAAAGTAAATGTGTTCCTTGAATCTCATGCACTCCCTGAAGAGATATATCCAGTGTTCTTTTGCTACTAATAGTTGTTTGGTTTTGTTTTTTTATTATTATTATTTTATTTTATTCCTATCAACTTATAGTGACATGGCACAGGAAAGGTTTGAAAAAAAAAAGTGTATTCAGTTTAGGTTTTCTTTAAAAAAAATCCTGAAATAATATCTTGATTATTATCTGAGATGTAAGGTTAAGACAGGTTAAGACACCTAAGCATAGCTGTTGGCAAAGGTCCTGTAAGTGCCTAAGATCCCATAAAAGCCAATAACTCTGTTCTATCAGCAGACTTCAGCCACTTGCAGCTGAGACTTGTGGCTCACCAGCCATCAGAGGCTGGGATTTGGGTACCTCTTACACATTTAGTGCTATTTTAGGTGTCTGATGGTATTTGAGGCATCTGCATAAGGCTTGGAAATGCAACCAAAAGGAAATCCTTTTCTGGAGAACCATCTGGAAGCTCAGTGGGATTCCTTGCGACGTTATTTTCATATGGCACTCAACATCTATATTTATTCAACTCAGCAGACAAACACAGTGAAGAAATTTCTTCCATCATATTTATAAAATAATTCCAATGAAATTGCTCCATTAAAAGCCAGTCCTGAATCTGGTTGACAATTGCATTGTTGAGTATAATATTTGTTATGAAGAGGTCTGCAGAGATGTTCTATAGAGATACAATAGGACATTCTTATATTGATGACGCACAGGATGTCAATTCCAAAATAAAGCATTTTGGATAATATGTTTTTTTCACTGCTTTTTAGCTCTTAAGACAGAAATTAATTCAGGGTGTCTTCCATATTTAGATTTAGAAATTCTCTATCGAAAATCACTCTACATTTATTAAGACCACTATTATGTTTAATTGCAATGGAAAGAAAATCAGCCCTCACATATCTTGATGCAGCATTAGGGTGACATAAGTGTCCAGACACTTCCAATAAAGTCAAGAGGGAAGATGAATCAATACCATTCAGTACAACTTCCAGTAGGTTTTTTAGTTATTTGTCATTGACAATGTTTACATAATAATAATAACAACTTTAAAAATATTCAAGCACTTTTTTTCATGCATGAGAAGTCATAGAAATTGTGGGTAGTATGCGTGGTAGTACTTTCTTATTTCATATCCACAAGTTTCCACAGTTAATTACACTTTTAATTTGAAAAGTAACTGAAAAGTCCTCTTTCCGGGTTTTCTTTTCTTTTTTGGGGGGGCTGGGGGAAAGAGAGGAGGGAGGAAGGAAGAAAAGGGTGTTCAATGCATCTGAGTAACACCAAGATCAGAACAAGTCCCTAGTTATTTTGTCTAAAATGTCTTTTTTTTTTTTAATTGTGTCCAAATGTAAGACTTTACATAAAACACAGGACGTCAACAAGACAGTGTTTCCATATTGCACTGAATCATTTTTAGAGTTAATTTCCAGAACTCGTTTCTTGCCAGAGGGGCTTTCCAGGTTATTCTCTTTAACTTTTCCCTTTTGGTTATTTCAGTAGATAGGCAAGTTATTAACTCATTTATAATTTTTGAGAAAACCTTTGTTCTATTTGTTTTATTTCCTTGGGTGTAAAATTTATTTTTGCATCTATAATTTATTGTTAACGATTTTAAACCAAATTATTATTTAATATTGTTTTAAAAATAAAAAAAAATTTCTTTCCTGAAGAAAGTTACTAGCAAGAATAACCCTGTATTTTTCACTTTGATAGTTTCCTTCTGAGACAGGAGTGAATTTTATATGAGAAGATATTGCTTGAAATTTTTGTTGTTATTGTTGGGTTTTTTGAATTGCTGTTAGATCCTCAGACAATTTCAGAAGAATATATCTGACCTTTTTTTATCAGACTTTGTTAAAAAGTTTTGGTTCTATGCATGCCACATCACATTAAGGTGCTGCTTCTATCTACCTGTCTTGGTCTCAATAATGTTTTCATCTGAGGAGCCTGAAAAGCCTTAAAAGAGTTAAAGAACAATTTTTGAAAAAAAAAAAAACCAAACCAGATATTAAAAACAAAGAAACAAACAAAACCACTTGAACTTCATTAGTGGAGTGTTTATTATTTGCAGGACTTATTTTTTAAAGAAAAAATGTCAATTTGTAGAAAAGAGTGAAAAAACATTAAATGCAACAGTTTTCATGCTGGAAAAAAAGTTTTAGGTTATGATTAAAAAATCAATGAAATATCCTTGTTTTCACATTTGCTGAATTAAAAATTACACAATTTAAAAATTTGTACTCATCTGTCTTTTTACATATTAAAATAATTCCAATGAGAATGTCAGTTGAAAATTCAGCTAAATTCTTTGAAAAGATAGACAACAAATATTTCAATTAATTTGATATTCTATTTAAAATATATGAATTGTATTTTTTTTAATATGGTGAGGATATTGATTTCCTGTTCTTATGACAATGTTTACTACTATTTCATTACCAACAAAGATGTTCTCCTTCCACTAACTTTCAGGGAATAAAAAGAACTAAAACTGCATAATCTTTTAACTTAAAATGTCAGACTGAGGGTAAAAAAACCCCAAACATTTGAGATGAGGAAAGCTTAGAAGTTGAGTAAGAATATGGTATGGTATGGTATGGTATGGTATGGTATGGTATGGTATGGTATGGTATGGTATGGTATGGTATGGTATGATTGTCCCAGAATAACAGGATCAAACCAGTACCTTCCTGGGACAGAAGCTACTTTTAGTGCTAATTACAAAAGGGGTCCTGTAGTTTAAGTTATGTACTTAGGACACTAGCGTCAAGCTTGATTTCAAATTCCTTGGCAAGACTTTGCTCTTAAGTCATTTAAGCTTCCAGTTTTCAGACATAACTGATATTTCACGTCTTTAAAATTGTTTGTCAAATATAAGTATAACTTATATACTCCTGCAAGTTACATTTCAGCTTCTGACAGCTTCTTTCACTGCACAGTGTCTAGCACTCTCTAACTCTGGAGCCTGGCTGCCTCCAGACAAACAGCTCCTCCATAGGAAGGCTCGTTGTGTGGGAGGCACTAATTTGTTCACCTACATTCTCTTTCTCCTCTGAACAATTCTGTTGTTCTACATGTCAATTCACATGCAGGAAGCCTTTATGGCTTGAGAGACTGGGTATTTTTGGTAGTTAGAGCCCATTATTACTAGATTTAAAAGTGGGGTTTATCCTGGGGCTCTTTATTGTTGGTTTCTGGTTGGAGTTTTATTCATTCTTTATCACAGATTTTTGTTTCTTGTATACTGCCACTTTGATTAATGCCCCCCCAAAATCCTCCAATGTTTAAGAGTAAAACATTTTACTGTCATCTGGGCCTGCAGTTAAAGAAATACACAGCCAAACCTAAAAGTTTTACATCTTCTTGTACAACATATGTAAACACCTTCTCACTAAATATGTTTTGTAACAGTCAGCCTCTTCATTCTCAGTGTGAGAGTTACAAACCGAGAGTACTCTTTGCTGATGCACTGTGGATAAAGGGCTATGCTGAAAACACTATCAAAGAATGATTTTGTAATTAAAAGGTCAGAAGTACATTTGAATTGGACTTTAGCTTTGCTAAAATATTCTTGAATTAATAAATACTTGCTAACATGAGCAATTCTGTGTGGTCTTCAGCTCATTTTAACAGTTTTATGACTGCTGAACAGATTTTGATCAGATTCTATTCTTCATGAAAGTCTCAAATATATTTTAAGAGGTGATGTTTTTTTTTTAATGCACTACATTTCCTTTACATTAAAGAAGTTCAAATTTTTATAGAAATGTTAGATGCCAGAAAATTCAAATTATTGATTTCATTTGACAGATTTCAGTCTTTGTTAAAAATAGATTGTTCCAGGTATTTACTTGGGTTTTTAAATGCAGAATCTAATCTGATTTTCAATTCCAGGGACATTAGTGCTAACCCTTTCTAATCTGATCTTGTTTTGTGGATGCTAACATCTGTTGCAGTATCATTTTTTCATTATTATCTACCAAGATGAAAATTAGTCAGTTTTAAAAACATTAATTGAAAATGTGTTAAATATACTTGTAATCAACTACTTTTTCCTGGAAAATAATCTGAAAATAATAAACAGATTGAGATTGTTTACCAGTTCTTCTAAGTACAAGTTTCCTAACTATAACAAGAATATATACACTGTGTATCCATGATGTGGCTAAATAAAACATTCAGATGCATCACACAATATTCCCAAGGTGTGGATATTTCAAATAAATGTTATATTTTTATTTATGGGAAATTTTATCTTTTGAGATGTAGACACCGACATTCTTTAAAATACAGTATTTGCAGCACATTGACAGTGTAAAACTTATCATTTTTTATTTATTTATTTATTTATTTATTTGAATTAAAAAAAAATAAATAAAAAAAAAGCAAAAAGGAACAGTCCTCCAGAGAAAGAGGCTCACTCAGTTCTAAGTCAAACTCATCCTCATGCCTTTGAGAATTTAATTATTAGTCATTTTGCAGACTAATGTGAATTAATAGTTTACCTCTTCTAAGGGCGGTCAGATCTAGGGTCTGGTGAATTAAGTCTGAAAATAAACTCCAAAACTTCTACATGTATGAAGAATTCTTATGCCCCACTAGGAAGAAGATGTAATTGTTGAGCACTATACAATTTTTTTATTACTATAGGCATAACTGAACACAGAAATTAGCCCTGCATGATTTAATACTCAAAAAAAAAAATAGTAGAGATATTTTGCATCAATTACAAATGAACTGACTCTCTGATTCCTGTTGTTAAATGAAATATATATATATAACAAATTATTATTATTCATAGGTGAAAAAAAAAGCCTTTGGCTTGACATATGTAAACACAAACTTAAGTAAAAGTCCAATGGGGTCTTATTAATTTCTCCAAGCCTGATTGGAAATTCACTATAAAGAAAGGAAAGTCTGAGAAGAGATATTGCTACAACATACAGACCAGGGCAGTGTTTTAAATCCTTCAAACAGAATGTATCCACCTTGCATTTCATGTATAAAAGAGAGTGGAGAGGAAATTAATCTTAGAAAACAACTTCTTCACTCTTCTTATTCCTCCTATCCATTAGATTACTGAATTTATTATTAATCTCTACTGATCAGGGCAAATTCTTGTAGGCATCTTGATGAAAATATCTGCACAACAAACACTAATGATAAAAATGATACATCACAAACTAAGATTTATTTCTGAATAACTATGCCATACGAGGTGGTTATTGACACTCAGTTTCTTCCTATTGCTCTTCTGCTAGATACCAGTTCCTGCCCAGCTCTGTGAAAGGCCTGGGGAGGCCTTAAAACACATCATTTGAGAAGGGTTAGCTCAAATTACCTTTGTCAGATGGTGAGTTGTGTTAAGCAGCTGGAAGTATTAACACCCAAAGGTAACTCATACAGCTGGATCTGGAAAAGGACATCTGGTAATTGTCTACAGCTGTGTCAGGAATAAGACAGAAAATAAGTGAAATTAATGTAACCTTATTTCAAAATCACTTGCAAGGTCTCTCTCTAAATTCTTTATTAATTAGTGGAATCCTGCCTCAACAAAATACAGAACGAAGTCTTCAAAGCATTGTAAATAAATAAAAGTACAGAAACACTTGTCCATTAAGAGGATTTGAAACCATTGCTATGTGAAATATAAGAGGCTGTGGAAAAGGTGAGATTTAGTAAAATTCCCTCTATTTGGAATGAATTATGAAGACGTATGTTATTTTCCTCATTTGCTAGTGTTTCTCAGTGACACACATTTAAGAGTAAGGAAAATTTCAAGCTAAACTAAGGAAGTGGTTATTCAGCTGGGATGGACTCGTTTGTGAGTTGAGGGCAGGTGAGGATTTAACTCAGTTTAAGACACTGAGACTGAATTTATCCATTTGTGCAATGGGAGCTCAGTTGGGGTATTGAGGACTATAGCAGAGTATTCCTTCCTGTTCCTGATAAACACCTCTGCGCTCATCTCAGAAGACACTAACCAGCCATGTGTGGGCAAATGAAATTTGTCCTTTTGTAGTACAGGCAATGGAGTCTGCATTTTGCATTTTGCATTTTATCTGCTTGCCTATATCTTTCAGTAAAATATCTCTCAAGACTTGATCAATCTCATTTCAACAGACTACATTGAGAATTTAGAAACCAAGTTATGGCCTTGAAAGTCCATCTTCATGTCTATATGAGATGATAAAATAAAATTAATTATCCACATCACAAATTAACTTGAACAACTCCTGTAAAAATCCCCCAAAGAATTAGACATTTATATAATGAAGTATCCATGATTACATCAAATATAAAAAGAACACACCTGGAATACCCATTAAATGTCCTGCAGAAGCTGACTTCTGAAGTCATTACTTTGGGAAAAACGCTTGCCCAATTGCAAGTCTCAGTTTTGTTCCTTGAATTTCCTGTTTTGCAGCACTGGCTGAAGGGGAAGAAAGGGATAAATCTATAGAAAAATCCTCAATAAATTCCACTTTCTCCAGGGGAAAAATTCCACTGCTAAAAACATGGCATTACCTTCTAAGCTTGCCCTGAAAATGTATGAATAATTAGTAATCTGTGATACAAATGGTTGAATTCCTGACTAGTAGTGCTTCCCTGTACTACATAATAATCTACGGTAGATATTATGTTGCTGTTCCTTAAAGTGTGCAGGAGGAAGCAAGGAATTTTTCTTTCCTACAGTAGAGTTGGTTTTTTTTGTGGATTTCCCCAGGGTGCTTTATGACTCTGCATGAATCCCACTTATGCTGCAATTGATCCCAGAGGAGCTAATGTAACAAATGCTCTGAAATAAAAGGAGGTGTGCATTTCACATTTAATGCCACAGAATCATATATTCAGGAGTTAATATAAAATGGTACCCATTTCCCTCTCACAGAGTTTTGATTAAATCTTTTTTTTGGTCTGTGTTAATGTTAGGTTGGCAGTAGCTGAATAGTATCAAATTTATTTTCATCATGCTTTGTCTGTGGAGGTGCGATATGTGTAATTGAAAGTTTGACCATCTTTTCATTATAAGAAGACTAAGCTCATCCATCAGTGCCAGAAGCAGGAAGTCAGTGTCATACATCAAGCGTCATTTAGCACATGCACATCATTCACAGAGATCAATTATTATAATATTTATTTTAAATGGCATAGGTTGGAACCAAGAAAGTGAGACATCCATCTTTATCAGTTTCATACCTTTAAGTTCTAACAGTGTTAACTGCAAATTTGGTGGTACAGCCAGCCACACTCTAAATTTTGTACAGGTAATAATTTTTAATTTCATTTAGACATATCGCAATTTATCTTCATCGTTTGTCTCTTAGAATTCAATAAATTCTTGTTTTATGAAACCAGTCAGAAAATCCTTGCTGAATAACCCATAATAACAGCAACTGTTTTATTTGCTTTTAAATAAAGGAGAAATACGATTCCCTTTCTGAGGCAAAAAGGAAAAAAAAAATCATAAAAA
>JAOXNG010000012.1:112660892-112671544 GCA_028566535.1 Scolopax minor | reverse complement strand
TGACAATTCGCAGCGAAGACACTTGGCACTTATTATGTCACAAAGACACTTCCCAACAAAGACACTTGGCAGTTATGCGTATACATTTAATTGTGAATGTTTCTCTGTCCTTAGGGATAGTTCTGACAGTCTTTTTATTTCATTTTTTCATCTTTTCTTGCTGACATTGTATATGCAGCTCTTGCAGAAGACAACTCACTGTTCCTCAGAGCCAGCTGGAAGGGACTGGAAGGGTGTTAAGGATTACTTTTCCTGCCTCCCTCTAGTAGAAAACTTCTAATAGTAGGTAACATTGGATACCTTGATCCAGTAAGCATGTGAAGCATACTTTTAAAAACAGCGGTTTTGTTATGATTTCCAGTTAACAGATGATCTTTAAAGCTGTTCTCTGTTTTCTTTTGTTTCTGAAGTGCTGTTCTGTGTTTAAATTTTCACTTTATCTGCACATTAGCAAAATAGTCCTTGTGCCAGGTTTTAAACTACATATTTTATAGAACTATATTGTTGAACAGAATTTCCTGTGAAACTACAGAACTAGCTTTATACTTTACGAGCATTCATATAATTTTAATTATAGAACCCAATAGTGTTTAGCCACAGATCTAGCATTTGTTAAACAGAGAAAATAAATGGCTATTCTATCTTCCTTTCCTCATACCTCATCTAGGCCCAACTAATACCCCAAATCTCCAAGTTCCCAAATTTGCAATAAGCTCTGCCCTGAGAAACAACTCAGAATTTGGCCTACAAGTTAAATTTAATTTTTAGAACCCCCAAGTGTAGTCTGTTACTTCAGTTACACTGTTACTTTAATATATTTTGCAAAATGTACACTTTGCATTGGAGAATATTTTGAAACACAGACTATGTCTCAACTTTTGCTAGCTGTTCAGGAGAGTTACTAAAGGATTGCATCTGCCAGTGGGAGAGTCACTGGTGAAATTCTGATTAAGCAGCGTCTGGTTTTTGGTGATTTGGCGGTTGTTCTTTTTTCACCCTCCAGTCACATCAGGGTGGAGCAGAAAACCTAGTGAGTTCCAGGTTTTCAAGTTTTACACCAGAGGAGTATGTCAACACAGACTGGAGCAATGAATTCCAGTTGACATGATTTTGTTTCAACACTATGGAGAAGCCAAGGATCTAAAAGGTCTAGAAAAGCCTTAGGCTGTCATATCCCATCTTTCCACAGGTTTACACTATCTTACAGCACACCATGTGAATGCTGATTAACTGTGAATTCAGCAGTGACTTTTGTGGTGGTAAAAAACTCTCCCAAATCTACACCTTTTTCTTTTCAGCCAATGTTTCCATTTTATCCTAAACAAAGGGGCAGATACCAAATTGAGAGGTCTGGAGAGCTATTAACACTGAGTCCCATTTCTGGTCTCTGAGAGGCTGGCAGTTGCCCAGATTTTGTTCTCCAGGGCACCTTGGAAGAAGATGGGTGCCATCCCAAGTAGTATTACCATGTATCAGGATGATCACATACACTCCCCTTAGTCAACAGATCTGCTGGACCCACAATTCTGGGTTTCATTAATCCTTGCTTTAGAACAATGATTCTGGTCTTTATCTGTTCTTTTTTGTACATTCTGACTGAGGCATGCCAAGATGGTTAAGAATTAGACCATTTTCATTGTAGTTCATTATTTTATTCATTAAATATCTAATTATAAGATAGAGCTTGACTTCCACCAAATGGAAAACAGGGAGTGTTCCTTTAATTTATTTTTATTAGGACTCTTAAAGAGATTTCTCTTTGCAAAATTAAAAGTAATGTCTCCTGAAAACATTTTTTTGGTCATTACAACTAATATTAGTGCTATATTTTCATAATAAGACTTGGCAAAAAATGGTTTGAATCATTTTCCCTAAGCAGTTTTCTGTGTCATATTTGATTAAAACTACTATACAGAAGTTTTATGGACATTAGTTGGAAAGAACATTGAGATAATCTGTTTATTAAAACTAACATACAGCACTAAAATGTATTTTAAAGGATAGGAAGCAGTGACCATAATTCTTTTCCATTCTAAAGTGCATTTTTTTAATGTGTAATAGATTCTGAAATAGCTTAATCTCTTGACAAAAACTGCATAAATTACAACACTCTTCTAATGATCACAGAGTATTTCTTTCACTCTCAGGACATTACCACTCTAGTGGGAATTATGGTCACACTTTAAGAGGATTTGATTCAGTATTAGAGCAGCAATTGTGTGTTAATTAAATACCAATTGATTATTTAAAAATGCATATGCTGAGTTTTAGTGCATTTGTATTAGGTACATAATCTGTAGATCTTGATTACAATGTTTTGAATGATAGATTATAGGCACTGGTACAGCAGAAAACGTTTGAGTGATGCTGAGAAGCAAATAAAGCAACTGTTTGATGTTCAAGGACAACATTGCAGAAGTGGGCAAATGGATGTTCTCTGTTAAGCCATATTTATCATGATTGTGATGCTTAATGAAGTCATCTTAAAGCTTTCCCAGGTCTAAGGCCTTGGTTTGCTTTGGTTTTCCACTACATGAGCAAGCTACCATACTTTTCTTTCTAAAGGAAGAAAAACATTTGAAGAAAAAGTGCAATTTCTGTCTTCTCACACCTTGGTGATTACACACAGTGGGACAAAATTTCTGAGTTTCTCAGAAAGGTAGCTTTATGATCCATCCTATGTTGAATGTCCAGGAAGGTCAAGCAATGGCTCTTTGCTTTTTGTAAACATCAGGTCAAACCCCCTTTATGAAATCTGATCCATACCCACTTGATTAGAGACTGGATAAAAGTCTTGTCTTCACAGGAAAATATAGCCATTTTATGACAATCAGCAAGGTTTCTGCTGGTGTTTAGTTTACCAGGGGCTACACTGGGAGAGAAAAATTCATCAGGTGTGGATTCAGCATTAAGGTGGGAGCTGTAGATCAGACTGAAATTCTTTCACGCTTTCATCACTTTGCTGAACTCTGATTTTGGGGTGGTGTGTTTGCTGAGTCAGCATGCTTTGTGTGCAGATGTGAAAGATGCTTTCGCCGAGAAAAACAGATAAAAGCAAGAGATTATAAAAAGAAACTAAATGGCAGCATGTGGCAGTGCTAGCAGAATAGGTATTATCCCAGTAAAAAAATGCTTCTGATTTTAGTATCTTTCCAGATTAGATACGTACAAACAACTCATTCAATCTATTTAAATAAATATCCACTGAAACAAAAAAAAAGAAAGACAGAAAATTCGTTTGTATTTTTTCTAAATGGACTTTTGTTTTCTATGGTTAGAACTTCAGGGTTTGAATATATAAGTGGCTTAGACTAGGGGGTATTATAACAGGAATGAAAATTACTCTAATGCCATTTGGACAATAGCAGCTGTTTTTATCTGCTGTGCCAGATTTATTTTTGGCACCATTCCTGCTTTTTCACTGTGTGCAGACTCAGTGGGGGTGAGGATATCAAAACTGGGCTTGTGTGAATGGTCATTGCCAAGGTTCTGCCTTTCTATTGAAAAGGAAGAAAAAGAGAGCATAGATTGAACAGACACTGGGCTGACAATCCCAAAAGCTGAAGTTCTCTGTTTACCAGCAGAATGGCTGCATAACAAACAGACAGTGGCAGTCCAGGTTTTGGTATGCAGGTCTGCCAGCATTCTTGTTCAGAAAAGATCAGGGTTTTGGGTGAGAGGCCAGAACAAATCTTCACAGTCAGAAATCCTAGTATCCTGGGCTTCATTAGGAGGAATGTTGTCAGCAGATCAAAGGAGGTGATCCTTCCTCTTTGTTTAGCACTGGTGAGACCACACCTGGGGTGCTGTGTCCAGTTCTTGGCTCCCCAGTACAAGAAAGGTATGGACATAATGGAGACAATCCAATGAAGGACCATGAAGAAGATTAAGGGATTGGAGTATCTCACCTGTGAGGAAAGACTGAGAGAGCTGGGGCTGCTCAGTCTGGAGAACAGAAGGTTCGGGGGGGGACTTCATCAATGCTTATAAATACCAGAAGAGATGGTGCAAAGAAAGAGCCAGGCTCTTTTCATTGGTGTCCTGTGGTGTCCAGTGGCCAGAGGCACAAGCTGAAATGCAGGAGGCTCCATCTAAACATCAACACTTTTTTACTGTAAGGGTGACTGAACATTGGAACAGTTCACTCAGAAAGCTTGTGGAATCTATATACTTGGAGATACTAAAAAACTATCTGTTCACAGACCTGGGCAACTGGCTCTAGGTGACTCTGCTTGAGCAGAAGGGTCATCTGCAGATCACATACAGATGTCCCTTCCAACTTCTGTGGAATCACAGCCACTCTGTGATTCTATGATATAATCTTTGGCTTTCTTCTTGTAACTACCAACAAGGATGTCTATGGTAATGGACAGAAACTAAATGTTAACTTTTCACATAGGACACTGAACAGATGACTACATTCAGTCACCAAACAGCAGAACTTAATTTAGGAAAATAGCCAGAGGTTTCAAGGTCTGTACTGCCATCCTCTGTCCCAAGTCACTTCTTGTCTTCAGCAAGGGTGCCAAGCCCTCTGCTGACACCGCATTGTCCTCTCTGTCCCATGCTCCAAGAATGACAGGTTTTGCTTTCCACAGAGTTTAATAGTAATCAGCTGTGGGCCAGACTGTGCACTCGGATAGCAAGCAAGCTACAATAACTCATGAATACTTTCATACACCACCACACTTCAGTGAGATGTTTTGAAGTCAATTATTATTCTGCAGGAAAGGAAGGCACCTGCTACCCTTTTATTTCAGAAGCAACATCCTAATTGTCAGCTGTTTTGCTACCTCCTCCCTCTCCTTCTTAGAGGCACCAAGGGAGTAGAAATTCCTACACTGGTCAGTCATACCTAACATGAACATATGAAGCTGTGCAAGAATGCAGAGAGAATTTTGTACCTCCCTGTTTCCCAGCAGGACTGCATCTGACCCTGACAAATTCCAGCCTTCAGTACTTCAACATGGATTTTTATTTCAGGTCATTGACCCTTCGGAAAGACCACAGAAATTGTTGAGTATGCTGCTTTCTTTGAAAAGGAAGTCTTTGATTTCAGTATATATTACTCATTCATAATCATTGGAAAGCTTAAGGGAAGTCAGTAAGAGAAGGCTTGATTTTTGTGTAAATGTTTTATTTGTTTATTTTTAACTTCAATGCTCTTCCTTTCTTCCTCCAGCTCTCCATCAGTATTATGTATAACTATGTGACTGGGTGTAAAAATAGTAGCTAAAGGTATGTAAAAAGCCAATTGCGGTGTATATCTTATTCTTCTCACTGGGTACAAGACAAAGCTCCACTTGAAACTTTGGAAATTGGGTATTATCTCTGCTATTCAGTAGAGAACAATAACAGGTTCTTCATATTGCAAGATAAGCACAGAAAAAACCTGAGAAGCTCTCTATCAGTGAAAAATACTCTAAGAACAATACATGCACATTTGGACAGAAATGGAGAGTGATTACATTTTGACTAAAGCTCTCAAATCCTTTAGAAAAAAAAAAAAAAGGCAGACAAACATATTCTACCAGCAAAAGCAGTTTAATCATATATGCTTCAGAATGCTGTTTCGTGGTCACAGTGACCAGTTTGTAAGGAATATACTTCTTTGATAAATAACTCTAGAGATAAAATATTGTTTCTTTGTGTAGAGCTTGTTAGTCATATCCTGATGTGTCACTGATGGCTCAGAGAGATGAAGAGAAAAAGAAGGGAAATGTGATTGATTGAACAGGTAGTTCTTCACAAAATTCTATATACTCACATATGCAAATTTCTATGCACATATACATTTACTCAAAGATATACATACACACGCAGTTATACCAAATCTATTCTCCATGAGAGAAGAATGATTTTCAATACAACACAACACAGGAAATACTGAACAATCTGTTTCCCTCTGAAACAACAACAGAAGATAAAAGAAACCCAGCCTCCCCACCCCCCAAGGTATTAAATTATAATGCATAGTATCATATAAAAATACTGTGCACAGTTAAATAAACGTAAGACTGAGCAAATTTCCCCAAGTGAGAAAAAAGCTATTTGAAGATTTTACCTTTTTTTAACTGGTCAAAGTGCGATCAGTAGAAGAAGCAGGCATGCTCTGAAAGAAGTAATGAGATAGCAAAAGGAGATAACACTTAAAAGAGCATCCATTCTGTGTGAAACACACTATTCTGCTTTTGTTGTGAACTCACCGACAGACACACGTGTAAGCCAGTTAGGGTGGTATGAAAAAGAGGGTTAAACATAGGGTGAGGGGTCAAAAAAACCATCTCCCCTCCAGCTTCTTATTCTGAGATTTGAGACAGCTACAGATGAACTAAAAGCTCCTCGCTTTGCTCATGAAAGAGGTACAAACAGTTGTGGTGGGTAGGGAGGCCAGTAAATGAAAATATGGCTGTTAATGTCAGCTGAGAAAAAGGTTCTGCCACTGATTTTAAGTATACCAGTACTTGAAATACTCATTGACTTCTGCATGACTAAAACTTTTGAAATCCAAAGTAATCAGTTAATAACTTGCCAAATTGGAGCTTGAAACCTGGACACTGGTTGGCTATATTTTGGTTTTGAATACACATATTTATATCCTTTCCTTCCCTAGGAAAGTGGTTTTTAAAGAATAAATTTAATTGTCTTATTTTATTAAGCCTATTCTGAATATAACTTATTTTTAAAAAGCATTCTCCAACTCACCTACCCAAGCATCATAGACTGGGCTTCTCGTTCTCACACTGCACATCATGAAGCACACTACGATACCTCAATTCATATATCAAAATTAGAGAGGAATGATTCATAGCAGATTGAAATTTTGATGGCTCATTTTCCATGTCTGTGGTTTGCAAAATGGGGACAAGCAGCTCAAAAAACCTGCTATTTTCTCTGGCTTCTTTTGTGCTTCAGGTAGCAAAGAGTCAGCAAACATCGGGAACATCCTAATTGCAATTCTTCCAGTATTCACATGTGCACCTTTTTCCTGCTCTTAGCCAGTGGTCCAGATATTCTGCCAGCATTACTTCTCCCTCCAGACATGGTTTTCCTTCCTTTCCACCAAGCAGAACATTATTCTTCCTTCACACAGGTAACATTCAGTTTCAGCTCTAGTACCACTCTCCTCCACCCTTAATAGATTGCAAACATAAGTTAGACATTCCTGGCTGAACACATTTAGGTATTTATCTGCTTACCTCCTGATATTGCAGGCCATGTTTGAGATCTTTTTAAACTCTGTCCACAGGCTCACTATACTGCTTGCCAGGCCCTGTCAGAAGTCAAATATTTAAATATAGGCTTAATTCACTCCAGTTTAAGCCACATTTGGAGTCCCAAATTAGAAAAAAAAGTGAAATAATGAAAACCTACCAACTATTGCTGAATTTTTGAGTGAAAATTCAGGCCTGTTTTTCTCTTTACAGGTCAGCCCAACCATCTCCCAATGCAAATGCAAAAGTCTTGAAAGCACAGTGGTGTGTCACCCTGTGATTCATCATCCTGCAAGTCAGAACTAAAATAATTTCCTAAACAGGGAAGTACCACCATATGATATAAGAAGAGCTTACATTTTAAAAATATACAGGAAAGGATGCTTTTTCAAAGGTTTACCAGTCAATACCCCCAGAGAAGTTGCTTAAATAAAACTTAGTTTGTAAGTCTATGCTAAATGTCTGCCCTGAGGCCTTATTCCAATCCCATCAATGCTGATGGAAGCAGAACCCACTGAGGCAGAAACAGCAGGCTGGAGTAGCTAAACTTCAGCTATTCAGCTATGCTGAAATTCACAGCCTTTTGCAATGTCCTACTACTGCAGAAGGAATGAGGCTAATCAAGTCTGGGCTTTGCCTGTTCTTCATGCTGTCAGTCTTCCTAACTCCATGTCTAAATATTTTGTACTTGCTAACATCTTCTGTGTCTCTTACAGTTCCCAAACTAAGAAGGGGGACAAATAAAACACATCAAAAGTATGATAAAATCTACCTTGATTTTATCAGGACAATGGTTTAGTCTCATAAAGGATACTAAAATCCCTTTGTGAGTTAGCATTGCCTTCCCTATGCCCAGTCCTCTTAATGCCTTCCATATTAAGCTAGTACTTGATTTATATCACGAAGCATTACTCTTTATATCCTTCTCTTTTTTTCATCTTATCTAAAGACGTTCTCATTATCCATATAAATGCCTGTTTTTCTTTCTGAACTCTGTCTCAGTGAAATCTTATGGCAGTGGGTTTGACTGATTAATTATGCATTATATAAAAAGACACTCCCTTTTATCAGTTTGAATTTATTTCCTTTCAGTTTCATCTGCTGTCTCGTTATTCTTGTCTTATGATGAAGGGCAAGTAAGTTTATCTGGGTTTAAAATCCCTTCCTATCACTTACCCTCAATGTGCACTGTTACTATATCCCCTTTACATATTTCAGCAAGGACCTCAATATAACTTGATCCTTGGATGTCACTGGTTTTCATTTTTTTGTTTTTCAGAGCCCTAAAGGCTTTCCACTGGATATACAGGACCTGGTTAACTGGATTATTACTGTGTTCCTAATAAAGATGTTCTGCAGATATTCAGAAGCAATCCCAGGACTGCAGGATCAAGGACTACCAGCTAAAACCCATTGTTTCTACACTGACCTCTGATCAGTGTTCAGTGCTCTGCATATTAACTTGATTTCTGGAAGCCATGCTCATTCAATGTCGAAGTTTACATTGCTGATCAGCTCTAATTAGCTCTTCTCCAAAGTATTCTTTTTTACTCTCTTCTCATCTAGAAGCTTTCATGTGGTTCATTTGCTTCACAATTCTTTTGCCCTTTGCGTAAGTGTTCTCTGCATGCACAGAGCAACTACAAGGCGTTAGGGTTCGTTAGAGCCTACCTCCCTTCCATCTCGCTTGGCACAGCCATATAGCATGCCCTCAACATCCATCACTAAAACCATCTGTGTTTTTTTCCATAACGTCTATCTAGTTAGTGTTTCAGTGCACATCCTTACCAAGATGCTAAAGCCACAGTGGAAATGCAGTTAAATCCTGCTGACAGCAATAATAAAACATTGAGCATGCCTTGTTGCAGAGAACTTCATTAGCACTTACAAATCAACAACAGTAAAGAAAATGTAGGTAAAATGCTGCCCGACAGTTTCTTTCTCCACTCGAGTCGTTACGTTACGCCCTTGAGATCAATGCCCGCCCTCGCTCTTGCCTGAGCCAGAACTACATAGGAAGTAGAGCTTCCAGCTCAACAAGAGATCACTCTAGTTATGGCTGGGGTGTTTCAGTTTGCAAAATGACAGAGAATAAAAAAAAAAATTATTTAATAAATAAAGCATCAGTTCAGACAACAGAACACGTGATTTCTCTAAGGTCCGAGCCCTGAAAATCCAGTGAAGAAATCTGTCTGTATCCAATAAACTGCAAGAACATATCTAATATTGGATTACTTTTTTTTTTTTAACATTGAAAACGGTGTCAAAGCTCTAAAGCAATGCTGATATGCACCTTGGTTTATGCCCATGAATGTTCTGCAGCAAGTTTTTGTTGGTTTGTTTTGTTTTGTTTTGTTTTCGCAAAGCAGTATCAGCAAACAGAAGCAATTGCACCATAAACATGAGTAACCTCTAAATTATCCATAATGATATTTAACGAAAAGTTCCTTAAAGTCCCTTAATTACCTCCAAATGACATAGTGTTAAGGATTAGCTGGTGGCACTAAGCTGACTTCTCGGCGGCTTCAGTCTCCTGCTCCGACAGTTTCTCCTCGGACAGTACCGTCATCCAGGGGGACACCGAGCGCGTGATGGTTTGCTTGGCCACGTTGTAGTGGTTTATGACTGTGTAAAACTTCCCTCGAGCGCTGGAGTCTTCTTCCGAGTAGTAGTTTTCCAACCCGGCTGGAATGCACTGATTGTTCTGAAAAGAAAAGAAAAAAAATCCATCACTTTTAGATTAGGGTTTTTTTTTTAATCTTTTCCATTTAGTCGCAGCCAACATTTGCTTTCCCTGAGTCAAGATGCAACACACACAGCAATCAGCTACAGTGTTGTCCTGCGTTCAAAATGTTCTTCCCCACCAGCCTTCAACCACCCCTGCACGTGCCAGGAAGACCTATCTGGGTTTATACGCCAGAATTATTCACCTACAAGAAACATGCTTGCCTAAAATTATTTTTAAAAGTACTCAGTCTCTAGTTCCAGCCATATTTGGCTGGTTTTCTCCAGCTGTTTGGGCTGCCATGACAGATGTCTGCGTCCTACCCCGAGACTGGCTCCGGGTGCTTTAACGTGATGTTTTTGGTCTGAGGGACAGAAATGAACATACAGATCTGCTGGTGCCAAGGTACAAACAGTTTTATAGCCCAGTAAATAAGACTTACAGGGAAAACACGGCCAAGCTTGATGTGGAAGCGCGTGTGGAGACACACAAAATACTTCACTCTTGATTGTCAGGAAGATGTAGCCAACAGCCAGCTTTTAAAAAGCTATCTATCTTTAGCTCTGGGACTACATCATTATTTAATTTCCCAGCAGCGTAAGAGCACTACGCACAGCCTGCTCAGAGCTTTGGGAACTGAAAAACCTGGGTTTAGGGAGTTAAATATTAAGTAGGATCCAAACTTCCCTCTCAGGTTAAGAAAACCCAAAGTG
>JAOXNG010000012.1:112649013-112660792 GCA_028566535.1 Scolopax minor | reverse complement strand
TGTGTGTGCAAATGAGCAGCTTTGGTACAGAAAATGATGCTTAACAGCCGTGTCTAGAGAGGACCTCTGGTTTTAGTGTTTAGCTCCTGAGTGTGGAGCTGGATGTATTAGACTAGAGATTCTCAGGGTGAGGAAGGGCAGCTCTGGGCTGAGCTCTTGAAGGGACTCACACCCTGTTCTCCATCAGCCTTAGAAAACACTAAGTTTTCCCAGGTGATTCCTTCTAGCAGAGACATCCTAAATGCTGTGGGCACGGGGCTGCCCTCTCTGTTTCTTTAATGAGGGGAATAAAGTTAAAAGCGTCTTTCCATCACCAAAACTAATCTAAAAATCACCTCCCTTTAACTACACAGCAGAGGAAAAGCGAAGCTAGCTCCTGCCTGGCTCTCTGCATAGGAATGGCGAACATCCCAGACTCTGGGGAGGGTGTTCCCCGCGCACATCCCATGAGTCACCAAGATGTGACCTGGGGAGGGGTTCCAGCGGCATCACGAGGCTGAAGTGGCTCAGCACCCGCAGCCCGGACTCTGGCCAAAGCCCCACCATCCTTCAGTCCTTGCTGCTGCTCTGGTAAGGACCACCAGGACACCAGCCAGCCACAGGACAGGGCATGCCGGTCCTTGGGCAGCCCTGGGCAGTCTTACTAGAGACCCCTCCGAGCTCATAGGCACAGGACGAGCAGCCCTCCTTCATCCTTAGGGGTCATGTATTCCTATTCTGCTACGCTTTCATTTTTCCTGATGAGAAGATAAGCAGATTAACTATATGAAAGCATAAGCCTGATGAGCACTCATAAAAGGCCTCTCTTTTAACAACAGAAACTTGAAGCTGGTGTACACACCTCCAGGTAGTGATAGCTAACCTTAAACTGTCAGCAGAACCAACCATATCTGTTTGACTCTATTTCACTAATTTTGGTTAGGCTGTAATTTGAGCTGGGCTCAATTAAGTAGTGCACGGGAGGGTCTGGTTTAAAACTCATTCTGTACTACTTCTCATTTATTAATCTCAGCTGTTGCCCAGTGTGGCTACATTTCCTTGTGTGTAATTTCAGTATAAGTGTTTACCAATGGTCAGAAGGTTGTATGGAAAGAATCCCTCTCAAGGACATAAAGGTTTCCTGGATTTTGTCACAGCAAAAAGAATGTAGAGGGGAACCTGTCTTAGTCACCTGGCTATGCAATGCACAGTCCAGCTCTGGGAAAGATTCTGGTTGAGGAGAGCAGAAAATAAAGTTTAAAAGCTTTGACAATGTGTATTTGAATATAAATTGTATTTACTGTAATCAGCAAAAAAAAAAAAAATCTTATCAATCTGGTTAAAGATTCAGTGTTGATTGTTCCTGTATGAATATTCTCATACAATTTAAGCTCCATCTTATTTTTTTTGCCATAGCTCAAAGGCAGTTTATGACTGTATTAAACAATACCCTTGTGATACAGAACACTGAAGGAGAAAACTCATAGCATCTTACTATTACAGGACAGATCATTTCCTCCTAACATTAGCTTTGTGCCTTATCACCAGAGCTGTTCATCTGACTGCATGACTGTGGTGGAGGGAAAGAAAGTACAGAAAAGAGCATGATAAAAAGTAAATCCTCGCTCTGTTGAAACCATCTTGCTGTGGTTTAATTAGAGGATTTCAGGAAGCCCCAGATTAGTAAATGGAAATCTTTGTGATTTGCCTTGGTAATTATTGGAATGAAATTTCAGGAGCTGAGATAATTCCCAAGGGAAAGTGCATCTGTGCACTTCAAATTAGCTGCTTATATGCTCACTTAGATTCTTTACATGCCTTCCAAACCATGCTGGCATATTTAAAAGGTATGCTCAGGTTGACAGATCTAGAAGGAGGAAATCTTTGGTAGATTACCTTGGCAGAAATTTACCGTCAGTGTTTCATGTAGAGTGTTTTCCTCCTCCTAGAAGAGATATCCCAAAGGAATTCAGCTCTTTCTCCAGGGATATCTACCTAAATCCCATGAAATCAAAAAATCAAAATTAGGAGAGAAAAGTGTCTTATTTAAGACCCTCAGCCTCTCCTGAAACAATGTACACCTGGCAGCCCTGGCCTCTCTTCCCAGGCTGTTGTAATTTTGACCTTATGTATGAGTAGCAGGCTGCTTCAGTTTAAGGCTTAGTGTCTTGTAACCTCATAGGACTAACAAATGGTGTAGATACTATCAGAAAATGTGAGGCTATAGCTTCTGAAGGCACATAGCTTGTGCTTCCAGCTCTAACCACTTTCAGGTATCAGATTATGAAGATATGGCTTTTCTACTGTTTTATTTGGAAAGGTTTACAGCATCCCTTATGCCTCTGAGCTAGGCCATCTGATTTTATAATTAGGGGTACTCAAAAGTGTTTCTATAAGCTTTGTGCTTTTTGTTTAACATTTAAAATCGTTCCTTATTATTTACATATTTGAAAAGTTACTACAAAATACTAATTATCCAGTATTTATTTCAGTTTTATGACAGTATCCAGCTCTGAAAAAATTAGGCATAATTTGCCTGGCTGAAAAGTTACATATATTTTAAACATACTTCTTCATATCACTTTTAGAGTTGCTATGGTGTTTCCATGTGAAGGTGCCAGTTGTTAAATCAGTGACAACAAATGCATCAATCTGACTGAGGGTTACCCTATTGCCCAGGTACACAAGCACCCAGGGCTTTTTGAAAGGGCTTCTCAGATAATTCCACTGGCTTTCAGCAGCCCCTCCAAATGGGCATGTATGAGCTTCTTGTAGTCCAATGTTGTATCTGCCAAGCCTTCGTAGCAGTCTTGGGTTTTCTTATGTGATTTCAGGGGTGTTGAATGCTTACCTTGAGTTAACTGAATCCTTTACTGTGCATCACTGGAATCTGGGTTGTGAACTCCTGCTGAGGCCTTTTTAAGATAATACATCTTCAGAAATCTCCACCAAAATCTGTATACCCCACTGTCCCTTGTTTTCCATATAGATACAATTAAATTTTGGTGTGTTCCATATCCCACAGGAAGTGCAGGGAACATGAGCATTCCTGGATGCACTCCTAGTATAACTCAGCCTCAGTCTTGAATTCATAAATAAAAATCCCTTGCAAATTAGCTCATTTATTTGCAGTCAGGATGATGCTGGCACTTGTCATAATCATGTATTCTACATTTATTTCTATTTCTCAGCTAGCTTTTTTCCCCAAAACTATTCATATTTTTATCTCCTTTATTTATTATTTTATCATGTAGTTCAGCTTGTCTGTTACTGTGGCCAAAGATGAAACTGCAGCATTCAAATAAATCAGCTTTCTCATCTTCTCTTTTCTTCCATTTTTGAGTAAGAAAACAAATAAACAAAACCAGTCTTCTGATCTTCTGTCTATTCCAGAAGAGTATCTCTTAGTCTGTGGAAGTGAGATGGATTCTTTTTCCCCTCCCCCCTTCCAAAATTTCATTAATAAACTGTAACTTAGATGATAGGCAAGTAAAAGCTTTGATATAGGGATAGTGCCAACACACCTGGAGAAACCCATGCAGAAACTTAATTTTCCTTTTGGCTAAAATACACAATGAAGTAATAGTTATTATATCATAGTACTTTAAAAGGTTGGTTCATGATCATTATTCAGCCATTTTATGCAGAATGAATATCTGAGTGAAATGTCTTGACACATTTCCTAGTCAATGACAAGTCTGGGGTCAGGGATAAAATTGCTATAATACAATTTGCTCTTGATGAGATATATTTTGCTGAGATATAAGTGTATTCTTAAAAAGTAGCAGCCTCTTACAAAGTGTGTTCCCTTTAAACTTCTTCAGTTTCCAGAAACATAAGCAATGTTTGATTGTGTCTAAGGCTGAGGGTTTCCCCTCTTTTTCTTTTCACAGATCAGCTTAAAACTTCAACTACTACACCAAACTGAAGTACTGTGTTCGTAGCAGCCAAAGCAGAAACACATTGGTAAGAGATGATGCATCAAGGCTATGAAATCTGGCCCCATCTCAGCTAAGATGATGCCATAAAGAAAAAGGTCACCTGAACAACAGAACAGGAAAGTGGTCCAGGCACACAAAGTCCATCATGCTCAGTAGTTGTCCCTCTTTTAGTCTTGAACACTTGATTTACACTCCTGCACTTACCCCAGCTCTGAAAAATTCATGTTTGCAAAGCATTTGGGAGCTAAAAGGGGTAATAGAAAAGTTCTGAATTATCACCATTGGTCTTCTATGGATACCTAAATTAGAACAGGATTTACTTCAGAAGGTATTTTTGTTTATCCAAAAATGATAGCCTCAAATTCACTGTGCTTTTCATTAGATAATGAAAAATACCTGGAAAAAAATGAGGGATAACGGTCTGGAAGAAAAAAAAAAAAAAAAAAAAGAGGAAGAGGAAAAGTCTAGAGAAAAAAAAACCCAACAAAACAAAAAGAACAACAAAACAGAGAACAAATTTAGAAGTGAATCAGAGTTTTTAGGCATTAATCAGTACATGCTGAGTATAAATGCAAGGTTACACTGACTCTACTTTATGAAGAACAAAATCATAGCATGCATTTTTATGGTTTGACCTAATTGCTGCTTTGCAAATAGCTTCCTTATCACAGAAAGCTAAGGGAATGTGAACATGCTTGTAGACCTTTGTTCTTTTATTGAAAGATTTATGTTGCTAACCTTCAAACACTGGATGATATATGGGTCCAGATCTTTACTGACAAATTCCAGGCTCCCTGAACTCTAAAAGTAGGAATGCAGGTATAAAAGCACATACAACTCACTTATCAGATTTCTCAGCATGAGGAGAACTTAAATAAAAAAATCAGAAAAGGATATCAAATCGCTGTGACCTATAACCACCCCTGAAAGCTAAGAATGGACTCGATCTGTGTGTGCTTTGTCTGACATGTAGAAACTGCTAACCAGGCAGACAAAAGAACAATAGCATATAAAGAAAATATTCTAGGGAGATTATATTTCAGATATGAAAGACAAGATAATTCATGATAAGCATAAGAGGCATTAGGGACACCATTTTTCTGGTTAGGAAAAAAAATACAAAATTTTATTCAACAGACAAAAGCCAAAGAGAACTGATCCATTTGGGAAACTGTGATCCTTGTAAATTTGTATTAGAGCAGACTGAGGAAGTAAATGAAGCCAAGCTATCAGCAGTCTTAAAAATCAAATGTGCAAGTCAAGCAGTAAGATCAAGTAAAGGTCAGATTTTATGGCAAAAATCAAGGATTAAATCATGGGAGCTGTCATCACTGATAGTCTCATATATTTCCTTTTTAATACAAAGCGTGGTCATGGACTGTGTTTCTGTGGTAACAGAAAAGGCTGACATCAGAATTATGATGTAAATGAATGGATCCTCATATACCTTGTGATTCACAGTCAGTGAAGGATGCACATAAGGAACTTAGATGTAACTACTCCGAGAATATCATTTAAAAGAATAAAGAAGAAAAGGTCTATGCACTGGCAGAGGGCTCTACACATTTTTTGACAGGATAACAATAATGAGAGCAAAGCAAGCTGTTCTCTTGAATGTTTTCTTTTTCATTTCTCTCCCCCCATCTTTTGCCTTTACTTCCTGTTCTGCTGTCTTTCAAAGATTATACACTTAGGTTTAAAATATTATAAATAAAGTTGAATTAGATTACTTGATAAAAGGAATGGAATATTGATTCTGGGTAAAGGGGTCTATTTTTAATGCAAGTTTCTCCATATCAATAACTGTGTATCAATAACTGTGTTGAGTGCAAAGCACATTCCTATACAAGTGAGGACAAAATGTCCTTGAAAGTATAATAAAGTTGGAAATGGCCTAAGGACTGGTACAAAGATGATGCTGGTTTTCACTTGCAAAACCCATCTTTCTATCCTTGAACGAACTTGTGTTTGTTTGCATCTCTTCTTTCAAGCCACCTATTATGTGCAAAATGTAACTGAATGAATGACATTGTGGGGTTCCGTATTTGCTTTCTCTCGGTGACTTCTGGATCAAATGCATATGGGTTACAAGTCCAAAGATGATTTTCTGGTTGCCAGAGCTCTGAATTTGTTCTGGGATTAGAAAATTAAGCATTGTTCTTTCTGGGCTCATATGAAATGTTTGCAACAAAATGACAAACATGTCAAAAGCCAGGTCACTGCATTTTCAGTTGATCTTGATTCCATGGTTTTGTTTTCAATTAGAACTGCAATGATGTAATTTGCTTCAATGTCAAGACTCAAGAGTGGCACAACACTTAAAATAGAAAATAAAAACGTATGAGAATAATACCAAAAATCTGTTATTTTGAAATGTAGATCTGCCCTTTCATTTTTACTGTGGATATTTGTTGCATGATCTAATAAAATCTAGTCTTATTACAAAAATCCACAAAGTCTTTAATAAAAATGTGTTAAATGGTTTCATATTTTACATATGTTTACTTTTTTTTCTCATACTTACCTTTTTAATTTGTTTATAAAAAGATCTTTGACAAAGATTCCAACTGGAGTTTTCATGAAATTTTGATCAGTTGTGGCTATGGCATTGAATTAATCTTGTTCATTATTTAGGCTTTGTATTAATTCTGTATATATAACATCTGATTTGGGAAGCCTGAAAAAACTATGTATATGTCCCAGCAAATCAGATATGTTTAGCTTACTATCTCTACATGTTCACAGGACCCCTTCTGCAACAGAAAAAGTTAGAGTGTTCAGGTCTGTGTTTTAAATAAATATGTGTCATAGACCCAGACAAGCAGTGCAGGAATAAATGTGAATATGCTAAGTATGCACTGGTTTTACTTTTAATTCTTCTTCCAAACATAGCAACACTTTTGTTTCTTGAACGCCATAGATTGTTTTGAATAGAAGAGGGCTTTTGCCATTTACATTCATATGAACTTTTAGATTAATTAGCTTTAGCCATGTTTACACCTTGCTGTTTGTTTTCCTCCACTAGTCCAAGAAGTCAAAATTCAGTCTCCTACACTAATGCTCAGGCAAACTATTTCATATTTGCACATGAAAGAAAACAGATTTGTTTATATGCACTACAGTGAACAGAAAAATGGAAGCAAAATCACATAGCTTAAGTGAACAATTACTGCCACACAAGAGAATTCTCATCCAGTATATGCACCATAAACCCTTGGACTAAAAATATATTGCAAAAGAAATCCATTGAGGAAATTCAGATAATGACCACAGTGGGGGAGATCACAGTGTTTTTTCAGGATTTCCTTGAACCAAGACAAAAATATTCAATTCATCAATAAATGACTCATCATGAAGAATTCATTTTGAAGAGGAGACATTCTTCTCGCTGTTTGAATGTTTTCCAGAAGGACCAGACATGTACAAAACTTGTGGGTGTGTGATGTGTGACGTTCTTGAGAAATGCTGACACAGTTTTTTCTTATTTTTTAAGTGAGATGCTGAGATTTACTACATTATTATTTTTCTTAAATAATATCAAATGCTACCAATTTCTATGACAATTAACAGTGAGTTGCACAAAGGAGAAATTGCACAATGGTCAAAGATCCTCAGGATGATGAAGAAACAATCCTAAATGAGTCCCACGATAGACATGTCACAACAGCAGCTTGGCTGATATCCTCACCATGCAATATTTCATCTTTACATATCACTGTAGGTTAGACTAGAAGAATTTCTCTACAAAGACCTTGAAACTTATTTGAACAGAGAGCAGCCATTAAGTTTATGAAAAATGGTCCTCAAAACCACACTAAAACTAACTTCATGCTTTTCTCTACCAGGCATCTTTAAGACGGCAGTCAAAAATATCTTCTCACTGCATTTACACTCATTTTATCTCTTATGTTACATATAGAGATGTGATGAAAAATCACCCTCTATTTATATGCAAGTTGAAGAAACATGCTTTGGCCATGTACTCTAAAAGCAGCAGATGCCATCTGCAATTAAAATTATGTAAAACTATTTTGTTGAGAAACAACTATAGAAGCACTTCTAGAAACATTTTTGATGACATTTTGTAATGATAGAATGTGGGCTCTCTATGTCATGTATTTTAAGGTTAGTTCTGCAGTCACATCATCCTGTAATTTCAATGAAAAATAGAGAAAGTATTTATTTACATTCATTTTTTATAGCTGTAACTGTAAAACAGGCTGATAAGAAACAACTTTTGTTGGATGACTATGCCAATTAAGCATAAGTCAAAGTTATCAACCCCTATTGCATAAAGAAAGAACCAATGAAATCTCTTTTTCTAAAAGGTATGTGGGAAGAATTACAATCCCACCACAAAATTTGCTCTTCAAGCAAATTTCACTTTCCCAGTAGTCAGCTTTAAATGGAGGGCCTCGAAGCATGCCCTGAACATGCTAAGCATGCCCAGACTGTTTCCACACTGTTTCAGAAGAGGAAGGGAGGATGAGTTTCAAAAAGAACAATTGAACAAGAGAAAAAAAGCCTGTGTCAGTTCCCTCTCTTTTATTCAAAACAAAATTCCATTTAGATGCCTATGCTATTTTAGCAAAGGTTTATACCACTTACATTACAACTGTAAGGGAATGCCTGTTACCAGGTTGGTGTTGCTTAGGTGGGATCCTTTATAGCCCATAAGACAGTAGAAAATATTGCAAATGCAAGGAAAAAAAGCCTTCCTCTTCTGCATATTTTGCAAGTAAGCAAGAAAAAAAGGAATGAAAGTAATAAAAGTACAAAAATATACAGAGTAAATATTTCCAATAAAAATTTATTTCATTTTCAGCTTAGAAAAAAATTGTTTCACATCTTTTTTGCATTAGTAGAGGCTGAAAATCACTGTGTTAATCATCAAACTGCTTATTTCTCAAGGACAGAGGACTCAAGATACTTAAATTGTACATGTTACAACCAGAAGTTAGAAACTGTGTGCAATTTCTGTATTTCGCCAGTGGAACATCTTCATTACCTGTCTTCCACACTGATGAGAGATCTATCATTTGCAAGATGTGCTGTTTCCAAATGAACATAGGGAGTAGTGTGAAGTAGGACACCTTGCAGCTGGCAAAGTCTTAAAGTGACAAAGTGGCTTTCAGAAATAGAATTATAATCTTACCACATGCAAATAAGGGAAAGCTATCCTGATTTATGCTGAAAGCTGATCATCCAACAATAACAAGTCAAGCCCTGGCTATCCACACAAGTATCAAATATCAGACAGAGGCAGATATGCCACATCTACTCTAGCCAGGACCATATCAGTTGTTTTATACAGAGTGATTCTGATCCAGTCACTTTGCTGTAACTTCTGACAAACCCTGGGGGGGAAAAGAAAAGCCTAAACATTGATTAAGAAGAATAAGGGACATGAGGTAGGAAGGCTTATTTGCACAAGGACAAAACACTGGAACTTAATTTTCCTTCTGAGTGAAATCCTGGCTTGTTTTTCCTGTGAAGGAAAAGAAAAGCATGATAAAGATCATTAGGACCCTTCAAGAATGTTTAAAAAAGAGCAAATGCTCAGCACTATAATTTGAGATCTTCATGTTCTAAGTCAGTTAAGACATATCAGATCAGTCCTGTTCATTTCCTACAGGCAAAACATGCTAGAGGTACCAGGGAAAATGTTTTCAACTTCCAGAGAACACAACTGTTTATGAAAGTACATTTCATCATTGATTGCCAGACAACTCAAATTTTCATGACAACAGAGTTGACATGACATGACATTAATTCAAAAATTAATTTTCTTAACCTCTTTAAATAAAAAGAGTCCTAAAATGGTTTCCTTGAGGAATCAACAGAATCAACATCGTGATTTTTAGTAGAATTATTTTATTAAAAAGATGAAAAAGACAGAGACGTTCAGTCATCTTGGCAAATCCACAATTTTAAAGCTAAGGTGTTAAAATGTAATAGTTGTCCCTACGTTTCAAAATTGTGACATCAGATTTTAATTTCAAGTTGGAAAAAGTTTATAGTACCCTTAATTGCAAAAAGAACTTGCAGCAAAAGCCCGATATGAGGGCAATTAAAGATCAAAAATGTAATATTTCATTATTATGAAAAGATATGAACCCATATGCCCAGACTCACTCAGGGTACCCTCATTCATTCCTGAAGAGTTCTTTCCCTTGGGTACTCCCAGAACTCAAGGCAATATTGACTATATATCAAGAATAAAAATCTCTGAAAGTTTCTTCCCAAGCCTAGAAACAAAAAGAGAATCCTGGGTGGAGTAGAAAAATAGAAGCCCCCAAGCTACAAACACGCATCTGTTCTCAGTATGATGCACGCTGCAAGCCTTGGTTTCCAGGTAGGATTCAAAAGAACCTCCTTACAGATGAAAACCTCTACCTGTTTAGACAGCAATTTATTTAAACTTGCTTCATATACTTCCTTCTTCCAGTAAATACATATCTTTTCATCAATAAGGAGAAAAAATTAAAAACTGTATACCAAATTTAGTTCTTAAATTCTATCCCCTTCAACCTGTTGCCCAGATTGACAATTATGTCAGCTATGAGCTCAGTGTTGCTACAAAGATTACAGAAAGGTGCATTAAAAGTGCTGTGACTGTCAGTGACTTGATGGGTTCAGCTCACATTATGATTTTTAAGAGTTTTTATTAGCACTGATCTCAGTATTTCACCACCGGCTTTTCCTCAGATGAGTCTGGCATGGATTCAGATCACAGTTCTGGTGTAAAGTTCTTTTCAGACCTCAGACAGAATACAGTGTTTGAAAATAAATAGAAACAAATGTATTATTTGTCCCATAGGACCTTGTTCTGCCTTGTGCAGAGGCAGACTGCTCAATCTGAATCCAATCAATTTTTCCACAACATAGCTGACAATTTTCCCCATAATCAAGAAGCACTCCAATCAGTCAGTAAATAGATTCATTCAAGGTTAACCAAACAATATGGCACCCAAGAATTGTTCTGATTGAGATTTTATGGATGTTTTGACAGAACCAAACATATGCCAAGCCTTGAAATTATTAAAAAAATATCCTAATGACTCCAGGATCCTGCCTTTGCAATATTAGAAAAAGAAGGTATAAAGCACTACTATGTCAATACTTTAGGGAAAGCAGGCACATAGCACTGCTAATTAGGTAAGAGACTGTTTTAAAGCCTACAAGCCACTGGTTAAAATGAGATATCAGAGGAAAGAAAGGCTGAGAAAAGAAAGAAACAGAGAATAAATTATTTGTAAAAGCTAGGCACACCAATAATACAGGCATACATGTTACAAGAGAAACCGAAATCATGGCAATACTTACAAAACAAGATACTGCTTGCCAGTGTGTCTATTCCAGTTTCTCTGTGTTCTGAGGTCTTTATGTTTCTGTCTGGTGAGTCAGTGTTACCCTCTAACTTAAACTGACTGTGTGATGGAATGCTGTTCTTGTCTCTCAGCATCTGATTTTTTCACTTTTTCTTTAAAAGTGGTACTCTTTTCCCCATGTGTTATGCTTCATTACCACTAATGCTATTTCCTCATCAAAGTCTACTAATGTATTCAGAAGTACATCCAATTGTCAATTTCCCAAATGTGATATAACTGTATATGGTCAGAGTCCATGGACTCATAGAATCATAGAATCTTCTAGATTGGAAGGGACCTTCAGGATCATTTTGTCTAACCATCAACCTAACTCTGACAAAATAAATGCCCACACAACAAACAAAATGCAACACCATCACTAAACCATGTCTCCCAGCACCACATCAACCTATCTTTTGAACACCTCCAAGGATGGAACCTCAACCTGGGCAGCCCATTCCAATGTCTAATAACCCTTCCAGTGAAAAA
>JAOXNG010000012.1:112633471-112648534 GCA_028566535.1 Scolopax minor | reverse complement strand
TTTTGTGGTAGGGGGCCCAAAACTGGACACAGTACTCAAGGTGGTGCCTCACCAGTGCTGAGTACAGCCAAATGCAGACTATTATTTTTTCCCATCCTGTCCTCTTCTTCTCTACTCTTGTTTTGACAAGTTCTGAATCTATATTTATCACAAACATTTTGAAAACATTTGCTCATGTCTTCAATCAATTCTTGTCCTTAGCAAATATTTCCTGTGGTTCTTTCAATCTTATATATTTTCATGTTCTTTTCAAGTTGGTAGCATCAGGCTAATCAATCTGTCTCTGGAACTTTTCCTGCATGCATTAAAAGGTGTATTTAGGTATATGATTGATTATTAATGACTAATAAAAGCAATAAACATTCCAGCCAAAATTCAGAAAAACAACAGTTGAGGAAATATTCTCTGCATGATAGAGATGCCAGTATTCAGTAATTTCAGTCATTTGCAAGGAATCCTCCTACTCTACTGTGACCACTAGTAGAATTTGTAAACCTCATATTTATGTCAAATTTCTTTTAGTCATCTTCCTTCTTTTCTTCTCCATACCTTACCTCTCATTCCATATACCATTCCATGTTCTTTGCAAACGCCACCAACCTTCCACCTGAAAATATAACCATCCTTTTCCATATACTTTAATTTTATCTTACTGCTCAGTTAACACCACATTAAGCATATTTTACAGCAAGGCAGATTTCCTACATTCTAATCAGAAGCAGTATAAACATTTCTCAAATTATTAACATGTTATTCGTATGCAACCTCACTTTATTTTTCAGCTAATTTTGCCCCCTGATTGTGAGCTGATCAGGAAAAGAATAGATAATAATTTACAAATAAGATGGTGACTAATGTTGTTTAGAACGCAATCAGGTTCTGGGTCAGTCCCAGCAGTAACAGTCCTGCACTGCTCCTTCAACATCTGCCAATCATTTTTGCATTCAATTGAAAATAAATGAAACTGACTGCTTCTTTATAAATTATTCCACATTTCAAGATAAAATGTCGTAACATTATTTTAAACTCAGAAAGCATGTGGCTACATACTATGTATAGCAGCAATTAGCATAATACCAGATAACATGAGGTGATATGCAAATAGAAGAAGAATGCAGTGTTGGCATGACCCAGCACAGCAAACTCTGACATCTGTTTGGCAATATTTTGCACGTGTAAATTCTGCAGCTCTGTCTGTTTGTGTTTAATGAACTTGTCTGGAAATTTAGAGCACCTAACTGAGAGATTATCTAAAGTAACAACACAGCAGCAGTCTGTTTTAATTTAGGCTGTCTGCAAGCAACTGCTATGAAAATTAACAACTCTTAAGTGTGTTAAATAATCCCTGGCCTTCGTAATAATTGAGCAGGCTGAAAGAAGTCATACAACTTGTATTATCTTGGTGTCAAACACCAGCTGACTTTTTTTTTCCCCTTGTATATTGATTTGGAGAATTAAGCTGCCTCTGCTTACATATGTCAGCCTGGAAGGATTTTAAGGATAGCAGCAAAGTCTTAGGGCTACCACTTTAAAGGTAACAACATCAAATGGGATTTTATTTCTTAGTAATAGGCACAAACTATGTTTGCACTTCCTGAGCATCTCCAAGAGAGGGAAATTGGGGCACAAATTAATTGCTCTTCTGCCTATAAGCAGAAGAAACATCGGTGCTTCTTCAGGCACCGGATTAAAGAGTGTTAGCTGAGAAATGAAGCCAGGTTTGGTTGTATGAGGTTGCCAGCAATGCTCTGCAGCCCAAAAATGTTCTGTATTTTCTGTCATCAGTTATGCCTAGTAATGCTTTCCCCAATCAATTAGCTACCCAGCACTGACTTATTATATAAGCCATTTTATGTGCTGGAGTCAGAGAAAGAGTGTGATTCTGGCAGCAATGCATGTTTGCTTAGCGCTTACTTGGCAATATGTTATCACCTGACACTGGGGACAATCTCACACACAGAACAGATGGGAGCAAAGAACAAGAGGAGGTGTCCCCTGGCCCTGGAGGTATCACAGAACCTTATTAACATCAGGAATGTTGTTGCCAAGAAAGCCAAGAAACCCCAGCTGAATCTAGCATTTTGTGGTGCTAGGCAGAGTTTACATATAAGACACGGTTCAATAAGTCTTGCTTTCAAAGTCTTAGACAAATACTGTTGGGGAAAGTGCATGTGCAACACACACACATTCTGCAGTGTAAATGTTGAGTAGCAAGCCTCAGGGAAGATCTCCATTCTGGACGAAAACACCAAAGTTTTGAACATCTGGAAGGAATGACACTGATATTGCTCAACCATTGCTCAGCTCCTCCGAGATCAAAGAATTGTCAACTTCCTCAGGCATATACTAACTCATTATTCTGTGATAGCTTCTGATTGATGGGCAGTCCTGGTTTGTGGTGACTTCAGAAAAAGGGTCAGGAGATAGTATTGATTTGGGGAGAAGTAAAGCTGAGGTGAGGACATTTCCTAATTTTTTTGGCACTGAGAAGTATTAGCTTGCTTTTGCAGAGCTTTGATTTTTAATTCACTGGCAAGATATCTAGAGACTGTAACAGCCATTAATCATACTTTTTTTTTTGGTTAGTTGAACAGAAAATGTGCAATAAATATGTGTCATGGGATAAGGAGTGGTTGAAGATATCAGTTCCTGGGATATAAATACATATATGGATGGATGGGTGACCACTGGCAGGTGGAAGAAATCCATCTTTGTCCAGTCAGTTTCCTGGATTACTTCTGTAATCAGGCAGAGACCATTACAAATTGATGGTGCTGATGACTGAACTCTTGCTGTGGGGTCTGACCATGAGCAGAGACCTCTTGGAAAAAAATAAAATGTTTCTACCTCTTCCTTCTATTTCAGTTTGGCAACAATTCATATCAGAAATGTTTTGTTTCTATGCTCGTTGGGGAAGTTTGATAGAAATTTTGCACTTTAGAGTAATTTACCTTACAAGTTCTCTGTGTTTACATGACTGAAAACAAGAGTCCAAATATTTTGAAATATTTGATTCTGATTATTAATAAAACAAATGGCAAAAATCCTAATTTTAATTCACTGTAAGTCATCCTTATGCACTTAATCCTATTATCTTTAACAGAAATCAGTCCTGTAGGGGACTAATTGAGAACATGCAGATTGCAGAAATGTACCAATGTCTGAGTATATTTTAGTGACCTTGTAAGACTAACAAAACTAAATATTTTTTAATAAAGAATACATGTATAATGGTTTCAGTGTGCAGATATCTTTTAATGCAAATATAAACACTGACATGTTTATGGAGAAATTAATCTATCTAATGTATCAGATAAGGTTCTGCAGTGGTCAGACTCAAGGGAAAAAAAGTGTATTTCATATGAGTTGAAAAAATGTATTTTGTTCGAGAAAATATTGTCAGCATTTTTCTTCTTTTTCTTGACATGAGACTTTCTAAGTAAATGTTATTTTTCATATAATACAACCATTTCTTCTACCAACAATTTCAAGAGACAGAAAATATTGAAGTGAACACTATTTTTATTCTTTATGATTAAATCTTTTCTGGTAGCTATGTGCTGTATAGAGTAAAAGACACTTTTCAGCATTTAAAGATTCAAGCTGAACAAGCTTCATTTTATCTATCTGGTTTTGATTTTGTTCATGGATTTATTGTCAGAGAAAAGTTCTCCCTCTTCTGATTGCATAGCCTGAGTAGGATGAAAGTTCTTAAGTCATTACAGAGAGATTGCATTTTTCAAGGCAAGAGTATAAAGAAAAATAAAACCATACATTGGCTATACTCTATATAAATTAAAAAATAGCAAAAACAATTCTTATCCTTTGGTAATGTAGATGAGGAAGAGATTAATGAAGTGAGCCAAAGACCAAAGTACTAGCTTTTTCCTAATTGTTATGAGACAATTGTGTTTGATATAACATGCACAGCATGACACTGGAAAGCTGTATGCCTTGCATGTCTGAAGCAGAGTGACCTTATGGTAGGAGACAAGAATTCCTTGTCTAGAGTGTCCTGGAACTGGCTGGGAAAGAATCTCTTGTCTTGTTGACTTATCGATTAGTAAAGTCCTGGGAAGAAAATTTATCTTTTACTCTGCCTAAAGTCAGCAGATTCTCTTTTGTGAAGGAGAATACTGAAATTATCTTATATTACACATGTCAATTTAAGGCATCTTCTTACATAATCCTTGTATTATATTTCTTGAATAATTATTAAAGAGTTAATATCTTTTATTGTATCAGATTGTCCTCAAAAGTAAATAGAAGTCCTTAGGAAAGTAATAAAAAGTATAATACATGAAGATCAATCTAGCATGGTTTTTTTAATGACATTTAGCACCTAAGCAAGCACTCTTTCCATGTTTATGACTCTGTTCTTCAATTAAATCCAACCTCCGTGCTCATTATTTCTATTCAGTCAGTTTTGCTGTCATAATAGAAATGTTCTCCATTTAAGATGGTTAGCATCCTTAATGTCTTCATTAAGTCAAATCAGAAAAAAGATTGTATTAGCAAAAGCATTCTAATTACGACAACAATGAAAGTTGTGAACAGCTACCCAGAGTGGCTATGGTATCTTCATCACCAGACATATATGTATAATTAAGAATATTTTACAAATATTACTGGGGTGATCTAGGTATGACTGATTCTGCCTCCCATGAAAACACGGTCTAGATGACCTCCAGAAGTCTCTTCCAGACTTGTATTTCTACAGTTACAGACCTCAGCCTATACAACACAGTTCTGTAATTCAGTTAATTCTCTAAATCCCTGTGACACATGAAGCTCCCAAATATGTTCTGTGAATTATTTGTTAACAGAATTAATATTCTCTATGTCAGCCTATTAACACAGAGGCCTAATCAGTTCCTTTTCTTCTATCAGTCACACCACCAACCAGATCTTCCTGTATTTTGCATGTATTTACTGAACACTGCATTCATTTATTTATTTATTTTCCATCCCATTTACAAAGCATGCCATTTAGCAAGTGCATGTCCTTGTCCTAAGGGCAATCTGCCTCTTTAACTTTGATCCAGCAGGAGCTTGTCATGCCACCATTTCTCTCATTTTGTGTATTTCTCGTGCTTGTACCACATTACTTTCTTATGACCTCAAGGAAACTGCCTGTTGAGGTTTGTTTTGTTCAAATGAAGCAGAGAATATGTAACAGACAAGTAGCATCAATAATAGCAGTGGTCATAGATGGTTGTAAAAGGTAAAGACAGGCATTCAAAAGAGTTACAAATGTAAAAGGGCTAGAGCCAATGATGACTTTGTGTTTGCTGGGCATGTTTCAGGACAAGTAAATCTTTGGTTTATGGCTGGTAGTTGTTCACACATCAGCAATATTTACACAGTCCAAGCTTCTGTCCACTTTGAGACAGTTTCTGCTTTGTTTCATTCCCAAATACACAGCAGAAACACCACAAAGTGAAGGGATTATGGGATGATTATTTGAGTGTTCTCCCTTGCTCCGGGGAAAGGGATCTAGAATTAGAGCTATTCAGAAAATAAGTGACAAATTCTTCCTGACAAGCCCCAGGAAGATTTTCACTTTACAAATGAACATGAAGGTGGAGTTTATTTGATACCTGATATGCCAAAGAACTGTTGTATTGAACCTGGTTTTGACTGCCTCTTTTTGGCTTTTTTTTTTTTTTTTTTTACTGCCTTCCAGCTATTCCTAATCTAGAGTCTTCCTGTTCTGTGGAGAACAGACATTCCAATTTCTTGATCTTCACTAGGTGTGTAAGCAATTGTTATAATTACATTGTATCTCCCAGACTATCAATGTTATCTTTAGTTTGAGTTATACATTCCAAACCTTTTAATTTGACATATGCTGTGTAGAATATATTCTGTACTTCTTTATACTACTTCATGGAAAAAATTACTTTGGTGAAGTTAGTACTCATGGATAATCATTTAACTCATGAGATAACAAACCCAAATTCCCCTTCATTTCAGCCTAAATTGTATACATACGGATACTTCTCCATGCATGAAAATAGTTTATAGGGTTTTAAGAACTACAATATGAAATATACTTCCTCTCCCAAACCTGTGCGAAAAAATAAAATATGAGAAAGAAACATCACATAAATAATCACAGTGAACATTTTTTTTTAAGGACTGAATTGTTTTTACTTGTACAAGGTAATATTACTGCAGTCTTGATAACTGGAATAGTTTTGTTATTTTGGTATTAAAGAATTAGCATCAGTAGCATTCTCCCACTTGGTAATATTCTTTAAAATGTACATTGTGCTTATAAGAAATTATAAATAGCAATCTTCCAACAATAGCAAGACTTGAAATGGATCATTAGCTACATTACAATGTACAGTCTAGATCTATTCTGCAAGAAAAAGTACTGGAACATTAATTTTGTTGAGCAACCTAACCAATGAAGCATTGGTGTTTTTCTAATGATACTGGGATAAGATCAGACCAAAGAGAAAAGAAAAAAATATTTTCTTCCTTTTTTTTTATTGCTATATTAAGTAAATACATTCAAAGAAAATCTGATTGCAATCACTGACATTTTAGAAATACACTTTTCCTATTAGTAAAATAACCTGCTGTTGCCAGCAGCTATCAGAAGAGGAAGTGTCACAGTTTCATAGTTTTCAGGCTTGTTATTTATTTCCTGAAGAGTATCATCTAGTGCAATTTCATGTTAGTGATAATATAACCAATATGTTAATAAAGCACTGAAGTTCAGAGATTCATCTGGAATCTCTTTGCAGAGATCTATCCTTACATTTTCAGATATTTGGTTTTGTTACTCTAGTTTAAATCTCACAATAGTTTAAACTGTTAATCAGTGGATCACAAACACAAAGAATTACATTATAAAAAGTCTTGATTGAATGTTTTGTGTTGAAACATTTTTGTTATATGCCTTCAAAATTTTTTTCTTTAACTGTTGTGACTATCTTTTCTAGTTTTTCTATGTAAAAAAGGAATATTTTTTCTCTTGCTTTCCTGATACAATTTCAATTATCACACAAAAATTGTGTTGAGGGTTTTTTTTTTATAATCTGGTAGACATTTTTTGAGAAGACTCAAAATCAAAAAGAGTTTGATTTTATCCTATGATGAAAATTTGAGCTTCTGCATATTTTTCAGTATTTTTAATGCCATCTCTTTTTTTTTTTTTATTCTGACAATCTTCTTAGACATTTTGAAAAAAAAAATGTTTTGAGATTTTTTCTTTAGTGGTGTGAAAGTAATTAGGATTTTAAAAACAGCTCTAATAATCAGACAAGAGTACAAGAGTTCTGACACAGTATTCTTTGCAGATACATCTGAACAATGCTTATGCTCACTGCTTGCCTTACTAAAGACAATAAAAGAACTCTGGGAACATTAAAGAGAAAAAGTGAAGAGGCAATGGAAAAAAAAAGGCAAATGTTGATTCAAAGCAATCATTGTGAAATAAAGTGTGTCACTTTATTTTGAATCAATTTAACTCAATTACTTAATGAGGCATAGTGCAGAAAGTCAGTCACTCGAGTGATTCAATTGTTTAAAAATATTGGAAACAGTAAGGGGGATATACAATATATTAGGATTTTTAAAGTGAAGAAGGAATAACAAGAGATAAGAGAGAGCATACTGGAAAGTCACCCTTCCCAGGAGCAGGTGGACGAATAAGAGTCCTACATTATCTCACTGTCTTTGTGTCTTTCAATTTTGTCTCCAGGAATCATTTTCTTTTACAATGAAATAGTGATTTAGTTTCAGTTTTTCTTACCTTGCTATGGCTAGTGTCCTGCATGTGATGGTAGCTTAGTTTAACAGAAAGACTAAGCAGGATGATGGCTAGTAGCTCATAATGGCATGCATTTCTAGTCCAGAAATGGTAGAGAAAAGAACAAGCAGCAGCAGAAATATGTTGCAGGAGAAGAAAAAAAAAAAAAAAAAAAAACAAACCCACCTCTAATATTTTCCAAAGAAAAGAAACAAATACTTTCCCTGGTATTCTCCTAGCTGCATGCCAAAAACATATTTGAAATGTTAAACTATTGTTACAATTTGGGAAGCATGAAAATTGCAAAAGCTGCAAGCTGAAAATGCTACAGATAACAGAGAATCACAATTTAGTGGATTTTCACTCCTCCTACTAATAACTGACAAAGGATGCTTTGATCAAGCAGATTCTGTTGACAGAGACTTTCCACAGCAGACAGAAGCTCTTATCTTCAAGCTATGAAACACAAAAAACGTTCATAAAGATCACTTTGAATGCCATTTTCTCTGTATTATGTAAGTTTAGGGATTACTGAGCACAAAAAGGTGTGTGATGAAAGATACAAGACTTGGAAGATATTCTAGTTCACAGTAATTCACTGCAGCTATTACTATTAAATTCCACATTGTGCTGGTAAACATTGTTCCCTATTTAGCAGATGTGTCAATGGTTCTAGCAATTTTCATAAACAAAAATTTTGTTCCCACAAATGGATTAACCTTAAAACAACACTGACTTTCAGTAATAGCTACAATAGTTTCCCCTCTTAAACCCAAGCTCTGTCGCTGGGATCTCACAAATTATTTAGCATGAATTTCATTAATTTACTAAGTAGAGAGGGAGGGTCTGTTGCTGGGTAGAAGCACTTAAAGAGTGCAGTGCCTTGCTTGTGTTATTGGTAAACCAATTAAAAAAGCTTTTATTTTAAACATTTGTTATTGCATTCAGTGCTTTTTCCAAAACAATAAAATTCTTTAACTAACCTTTCAATATTGAGTATCCCATTATAATTTTACAGTTGGCCTTCCAAAAACATTAAAGATCTTGACAGGATTATGCATCACAGATTATTTGCCTCTCTGTGGACTAATCTATCAAAAAGATTGAGATCGAATCTTTATCTAGAGGGCTTGTGTTGATTCAAATTCAGTGGCAAATTGAAATGGGAAAGTGTGCAATTACCTTACACACATATCCATACTGCTCCTACAGCTGAGGTTTAATTAATCCTAAATCATTGCAGTTTTCATACCAATGTATTAAAGCTAAATCTGTAATCTTACATGAATCTGCAACATATTGTATGGATATGTCATGCTGAATCAATACTAGCCCAGAGGACTCTTCACTGGTTTATACATGATGTTACTCATTGAAAGACAGGGTATATTTCATATCTTATCTTTGGGGCTTAGACAGCTAAATCAGGATTGCTTCAGATGTGTTGCCAGTCTTATGACAAACTAGAATTTGTCACTCAACACCTTCTGAAATACAGTATAGATACAACAACTTTCCTAAAGGAATGGAGCTCCATTTGAAAACAGGTCCATTTTATTTTCTGTAACTTGAGTCTGTAGCTGATGGCTGCAACATATTTTCCACTGCCACAGAGATCATTTCATCTCATTTCTTCTCAGAACTAAACAATCACAACAACACTGATAAGAAAGACAATATCCAGAGCTTTTTTTCCCTTTTTTTTTTTCTTTTATCCTATTTTGGTATCTATGATTTCAGGTTTGTTGATATTATCATTCAATGAAGATTCTTAAAATTATTAGCTTCTTCAAAGTTTTATTTGATTTTCATCTAAGCAATACCAGTATTGTAACTGACAATTGCTTTGAGTATTCATTTCTCTACCAATTCACAGACAATCAGATTCATTCCCACCTTGAGACTCAGCTATCATCAGTCACCTTAGCCTATCAAAACAGTCAATCTACATAATGTGAAAATGTACAAAATCTGGGGTCAGAAAAGAGCTCTTTCTGCTTGAAAGCTACAAGGAATATTCCACGTTCATAATATAGGTCAAAGAAATGTTTGTTGTGCTGTCCTCATCTATTTAAATCACCAGGAAAACAGTTTTAAGTCCTTGAGTGTTTTTCTCTGTATGTTTCTACTAGGTGTTTGGGGGTTGTTTATTTAGAATTAATACATATTTGTGGATTGAAAAAATGACTAATAAATACTGCTACCTGAGAAGGACTAATTCTTGACATGAAATAAAAATTACCCTTTTCTCTGTTCTAGGTTGTTTTCTCTATTCAGGTTGTAGGAGGTCCAGAGACAACTGCATAGGAAAACTAGTGAAATTCTCCTTTTAACTCACTGGATCTGATTCAAAATCTGTTGAATTTAAGGAAAAATTCCTATCAACTGTCATGGGTTTGGACTGAGACGCTAATCTGTGGAAAAGAGTTGTTGCAATTTTATATTAATCACTCATAGTTTAAATTCTAAACTATCATTTCTGCCATTGGCCACGCATGTGTGGGAGTATCTTGTTCCTCGGAAGTCTTTGTCAATTCTTTGATGGTCTTTTGCTTGCAGTGTGTCTTTTCAAATAATGGTGAGAAGAATATTAAACCTCAAAAACTAAAAGCAAAGGATATTGGGGAAAAGTGGGAGGACTTCCAGGAAATATTATATGGCATTTAGGGAGTTCCAGGAAGGAGTCATCAGATCCTTCCTGCCTGCTGATTCTGAACCTGTCTGCAAGATAAGGTCTCTAATTTGAGAATCAAGTCACTTCAGCTGAGTCATAACACAGATGTATAAAGTTGGTATAGTCAACTGAAGTTATCCTCTGCATTCACCTTCCTAAATTGACCCTACTTTTTCACTAGTTTTAGAACTGATTTTCACATTCACCCAAAGCAGAAGACCTTCACATATTTTTCATATAAGCCCATTTCTTCCTTTTTAGGAAGAAATAACCCTTTTATCCTCTCACATTCCTTAACGTTGCTAGTAAAAATACTTCAATGTATAACAGATGTATATTGCATTAAATTCATTGCAGGTATAAAGCACACACTCAAAAATTTCATTTTTTTCTGCTTTTATGTGGCGAACACCTGCATCTTTTTACAAAGGCATGTGGTTGAGCAGCAAAGACAGTTTACTATGTGTGTATCTTCCTTTCTGCTTGTATTTTTTTAGCAGAATCGCTTTGGATACCTGTTTTATCCCCTACATATGAATAATTTATACATACATCAAATATATATATTAATTCTCTCTGAACCAAGTAATTAACATAAGATTGTTCAGATATGTATTTACTTTGTGGAGATGCCCAATTTCAACATTGCAAAATTTTACAAATTAATTTTCATGACTGGAAAATCTTTTTTACTACTTCCAAATGTGACATGGAAGGGAGGACTGTAGTGCAGTGCATTTTAGAGACATTAGTAAAAAAGTTCACTAAATAAGTGTCCCTACTGCATGATCTGACTCCCTGACTCCAGTCCCATTGGCATCAAAGGGAATTTTTTTCAGTACTTTCATGAACCTCCTATTGGGAAGAAATAAAATAAAATCCCAGAAAGATAACAAGATTCCCCACTCAGATTCTCAAAGCTATCTAAGTAGCTAGGCTTAAAGGACAATGAAGCTGTCCTTAGCAGGTATATATTTCAATGATAAACATTTCCAAAAGGTATAGATCATAGAGGGCTAATTAGATGGATTACATAAATGGAAATAAAATGATAGGTTTTATTTAATGTATTTATGCCTGTACAACCAACATAAACATCTAGGCCAAAATTCCCTACTCAGAAATACTTCTTTTCTAAGCAAGCCTAGAGACACTGCCTAAACACCTTTGCTCTGGAGGTACCACATGCAAAGAACAAAGAACAGGCACATTTCAGCCCTTAGAAGCACAGTGCTGTCTCCTCTGGATGACCAAGGATTGATCAGAGGATGTGTCCTTTCATTAATCATACATGTTTGTTATGGGTTTCTCCTTATTCTTACCTTAATGGATTTTTTCTTCTTAAACGCTGAATTATTCATGATTTCTGATAAGTAAATATTTATAACTGAGCAGATGCTGTTTTATTGAATACGCAGTAGGTGTATCTGATACATTCTTGACATGATAAGTGTAGTTCCTTTGCCTAAGCTAGGGTCAACACCTTTTACTGTTAACAGCCAGTGAGATAATCTTATCCCTTCTTTAGAGTTGCATCAAACATGAATGTGGTTCACTGTGTATAACTGCTCTGGATCAAAAAAAATAACAACTTATTTCATGGCAGACAAAAGAGCTTCTATTAAACTGCAATGCTTTCCTATACAAAGAGAGTTGCAGAACACTGTTATGCAATGACACAGGGTAGCTGTTGCTTTCTACGGTAGTAGGATAGTCAGTGCTCTGTTCACTCTTCAGCTCTGAGAATTATGGAAGAGATGAAGGCTCAGGGATGGTGCTTGTATCGACTGATACGTGCAGGGTTTAATACAGTGTCTGGATGGTAGCTGCTACTGCCTCTGAGACCCCTGTTACCTCTTAGGTTTAACCAGGTGAGAATTCCTGAAAGGGCGAATACTTGTTTATTGTAAGCACATGGAATCATCTGACTCAAGTCTCTGGCTTGCCAGACTTGGTAAGCATTTCCTCCTAAATTCAGTGACATTTTTTATAGAACAGTCCTGTATTAAGTTCACAGCAGCAACATACTGGTTCTTCTTGATACATTTAGTTCTCTTAACTGTTCTGCTGTTTCTCAGCTGATACAATTTCTTATCCAGGTAAATACCTTGTATGAAGATTTATTTTCCTCTTAAGACCTGAGAGCATCTATTTCAGCTAAATCTTGAGTTCTTAACCATTTGCATTGTCATCAAAGACTACTTGATAAGTTTGCAAGAAAAAAAATTTAAAAAGAATCTTATGATATACTGATCACTATCCAGAAAGCCAAATCAAAATTCTGTGTTCTGTTTCAACTAGTTTGCTTAAAAAAAAAAAAGCTTGGTCAGACTAGGTAGAAAAGATAACTGTCTGTAAAAAAAAAAATGTTTGGATTACAGTTACTCTGAGTATTATACGTGTAGTTATCAGACCAACAAAATTATAGTCATTCAAAGGCACTGTTAGAGATAGCACATGATATATTAATTTGTTATTTTTCTAAAATAGGGTTCTTAGTCCTGCTTAGTGGAAATCATACAGCAACCGTTAGGATCTTTCTGAGTCATATACCCTTCTGTTATACCCTGGTAGAATTGTTGTATCATTTCTGATTTGCCTTGGATTCTCTTTCTATTCCCCTGAAGGAATGATGAAGGTATCTTGGAAGAAATTCATAAATCTCAAGTCCCTGCAAAGAAACAGGCTGTTTCCTGTGTACTTGAAGGCAAAACTTACTTGAAAGTTTTATCACTTAGAAGACCTTTCTCTGGCCTATGTGAAAGAGTGTTAATTTCTTAATTGAACTTAAATAACAATGGTTAGAAATATACTTTCACCAAATTTTACTTCACTAAAAGTACTTTCCATGCTTTATAGTAACTGAAGTGCTGCAATTGAGTGATGCTCTTCGAGATGACATCCTTCCTGAACTTGGAGTTCGATTTGAAGATCATGAAGGTACCCAATTATATGTCTTTCTGCTTTTTAGGTATCTGTTTTTATAATCTTACTATTTTCATAAGAAGTGGGAAAACAACCTGTCAAGAATAATCTGGAATAATCCAACAAACTCAAGGACTGCATAACTATAGCATATCATATTTGTGAGACATGAATATATTCCGGTAAAACAGTTCTATAATATAAATGTATAAAATATGAAAACATACATTGCAATTTTTTTTATAGCACCTAGTTTCTTAATCATGTTTGAATAGTTACTCAGTTGTATTTGCATTCAACTTGCAAAAAGAAAAAAAAGTTACCGTAAATACATTTATTCAAGCATTGGAAACTCATTCATCTGTTTTTGCTTCTTTAGGACTTCCAACTGTGGTTAAATTAGTGGATAAGGACACATTATTGAAAGAAAGAGAAGAAAAGAAAAAGGTTATTATTTTAAGCATTCTATATTTTTTAACACTAAAGTAATGTGTAAGCTATGGATACTTTTACATTTCTTTGATAACTTCTAAGATAAATCCTAACAGACTATCAAGAAGGCAAATAACATAAGAGAATTGATACTGAAATTTAAGTGTGTTCAGGAAAAGAATTTTTGAAGCAGGAGCTTCTTCAAAATTTTGTGTGGGACCTAATGAATACCTCTAAGGTTGGAATGTTGAATGTTGCATGTATACTGTCTTAACTCTCTGAAAGAACAATTCGAATGAGAAGCTAAATTGGACTTCTTTTATCTGTATGAATGAAGTTGACATTTTCCCTAGAACTAGACCATATTTATCTGATATGTGAGAAGAAAATGCACTGTCTAAATTTTAATTAATGCAGTATGGATGAGTGAGATATTCAGGGTGTGGGGGCAAGAATTCACATGTTACTATATAAAGATTGTGAATTCTAATTCACATGCACAAGGTCTGTACAGAAACCCTCCTTGTGGCACTTCCTAGCATTGATATTTGGCTTTGTAACATCTTAAAGTAACACTTCATATGTCTGTCTTCAGCTTTAACAAGTAATAAAATTCCATCATAACTAGAAATGTTTGGAAGACTTTCCATCATTTCTTCTTCCATTTGGATGTTTTTTAGAAATGGGAGAAATAATATGTAGTTTCAGCCAATTCCAGATGTTTTCAACAAAAAGACATTTGAAAGCACTTTGTATGTAGCTGGTGGGTAGAATCTGTAGGTGAAGTACATTTTCCCTGGAAACAGGGCAGTGCTGTCGGAACCCTTGGAGAACTGATGGGTCTCTCCTAAGCAAGTGAAGATGAGATCTTTATTTTTATTAAAGTTTTATAAGTTGGCTAAATTTGTCTAGCTGTTTCCCTAGGAACATCAAGGGATACAACTGCTTCTTGAGAAATTGTAATATCTTCACAGTTTGAAGCAAGAGCTTAAAATATCAGCAAAATATGGTCTTTTTTTAAAGTCATTTGCAAAACATTTTTCCCTGTGAAATGCCAGGACCATCACTTTTCAGGCTTTTTAGGTATTCTTTTATATGTATGCACTTTGCATGTAAAATGCATTCTGAACAGTTAAAACTGGTTTAACTGTGAATAAAAGCAAATAAAATCTAAGTCATGCAGTGGGAAGTATCAGATAATCCTAATTATAAGTCACGGTGTTTTTGCTGCAGGTCATGCTGCCAGTTCTGTCTGTAATTAGATATC
>JAOXNG010000012.1:112611578-112621591 GCA_028566535.1 Scolopax minor | reverse complement strand
ATATAACCTATCAACAAATTGATATAAACATTTAGAGAAATAAAGAAAATAAACCGTTTCAGTGCTTTCAGTTTCTCCGATGTCTTTTTGTGACTGCTGAAAAAATACTTTTTAATATGACTTTCATGGCCAATATGGTTTAAGGTTGTGCCTTTATGAGTGGAATTTAAGTTTAAGTAATATCTATTGATAAGGATGCAGAATTTTTTTTGTCAAGTTTTGCTTGAACCAGACTGTGAAAAGCCTTTTTCTGGGACTGGCTTCCTACATGATAGTATTCTTCAGATTCATGGGTAAATTTACTCTCTCAGTTGCACAAACAGGCAAACTCATAAAAAGAGGTTCACCATTTCTCTGTAAATGTTTCCCATTATGTTCCTATACCTAATGGCACGTGGTATCTTGAGCTTTGTTAAAGCTTTTAATTAAAACATGTTAACAAAGCCTAAGAAAAATAAATGAAACTACTCACAAGGAAATTAAATTGAGAAGCTAAGCTCATTTATAATTATTGTATTTCAATTAGGCTTTACTAGGGCTGGGTGAAAGGAGAGATAAAAAGAAACTACTTTGATGTCTGAGTTTCATAAATATTTCTAGTGTCCTGTTTGCGAAGTCCACAATATTAATGATAAAAGTTTATGGCGTACAAGCTTTTTCATGCGAATTACTATACCTAAGAATTCAGTCATATTATTATATCAAAGCATGTCAAGGCTCAGCCCCTAGGCTTTGTAAAGCAGGTTTGCTGTATTGTGTAGAGTGGAAGTACAACTACTCACACCTCTGATTCACAAATTCAATAGACTTTATAGTTTGTCAGAAGTCCTTATTCATTCAGATTACAGAATTTTACTGGGTGATTCCTATGCCAGGCCCAAATCCTTTAGCTTGATAAATAAATAAGCAAACTTATTTATTAGATTGCAAAAGTTTACTAATATTAAACAAATTTTAACTTTCAGTTTTTCCATCTTATCATCTTCTGCTTCTAAATGAAGGAGTGGTGAAATATCAGGAATCTTCTAGTGAGGCAGGTACATATTGCCAAGAATTTAGTCACCTCTATATGTTCTCCTACCACTGTACTGCATTTTCCCCCTATCTATCTTTAAAGATCTAAAATCTTTTTTTTTCACAAGTCAGTCTTAATCTTTCACTTTTTAGATTAATTCTTAAATTAAATTGCACTACCTAGTAATGTTAGCTAGCTCATTATATACTATATTCTGTTTGCAACAGCTATGCCTTCCTAAATTACAATATTTTAAAGTATAATTAGCAACAAATTACCATACAAAGGAAGCAGTGCCAGATACTTTAAAACATTTCTTTTTCCATCCAGATTTTCTGACTTTAAATATCAAATAAGTTCCAACAATCCTTGCTGATTTTCTTCCTGAATTTCTTAAATCTTCTATGGTAGTGCTTGTAACAAGTGTGATTCTTTCTTAAAGCATATGAAAATGCCCATTAATTTTCATAGGGATGACCTTATATGAGCAAAGTTAATGATGCACATATGTACTTACTGGAAACAGATTAGTAGGCTAATAGATACTACAGTGCATTTTTCATGATCATTTAAAAAATACTTTTTGTTTAAAAAAATATTTATTTTTAACATCAAGTCATTGATTCTTTTCCCCAGTGAGGAAATGGCATTGAGTGATTCAGTCAAGTTGTTTGGGTGAATTAGTTCTAATAGATTTCTGTATATTTGTTTTGTTAGTTCCTGTCACCATGAGGAAATGAGCTCATCACTTAATCTGGAAACCCAAAAGCAACTTTCAGGTATGCTTCATGGAGGCAAGTGATTATACAACTCATCTGATCACAATAGTCTGGGAAAGAAAACAATGATATAAAAGTAGTATTAAAGCTGAGGCTGATGTTAATTTTTTACTTTAAAAGCCATACCATAAGATCTAAATTAAAGTGTGAACTTATCACTTGTCTTCTTCTTCCTATTGCTTTCCATTCCATAGGAATGGAGTGGAATCCCAGAATAATTTTTCAGAAGAAATTGTTAGACAGATTTAACATTTGCTAAAAATAGTACTTGACTGTATGCCAATGGCTTCTTGGCCTCCATGGCAGCCATGACACTATCCCAGGCTGCTTCTCTCTCTAGCTGTACATAATGATTGGTTATGTTCAGATATTGCATTGCAGTGAGTCAAGCATTCACACCAAGTTAATCTCACTCAGGGTCTCTTGTGTTCCAGAGTATGTTGAAGATAAAACAGAGACCTAGAAGACTGTTGCAAAGTTAAGAGCATTTCTGTGACATGACTAAAAACTATAATTGTTGTTGACATATTGTAAGTGCCACATATCCCATTGATAAGACTTCCTCGTGCTACTTTCATGAGTCAAGAGGAACTTACACAAATGTAAAGCAGAAGTTGTTTGGTTAGGGTTTTTTGGGGGGTATTTCGGGGTTTTTTACAGCTCCTTTCCAAACTTCCAAACTAGAATCACAAAGTCAAATTATTAGGTTGGAAGTGACCTCCAGAGGTCTTCAGTACAACCGAGACAACCTCTTCCAGTGCTTGAATGTCTTCTGGTTGAAAATATTTTGCTTAAGTCAGAACCCCCTGTTTGAGTTTATGTCCTTTTGTCCTGGTTTCTTTCTAGCAATTGCTTTGAAGGGAATGTCAATAATACTTATTCTTTTTCATTGTTACTCAGTGATAGAGCCCTAAGCATCTTGGTGGACTTCTGAAGTTACTCCAATTTATCAATAGCTTTCTTATGTAGGGAGGACAGATGCAGCCTAACTGGTGCCATGCAAAAGGAAATAATCATTCTCTTGGATCTACTAGCTACTAAATCAATGATAGCTCTTGGTGACTGAAGGAGCATTGATTTAGAGGTTTTGTGATCACAACTGTGCTGGTAGAGCAGTTCAATAGTACAGACCTGGTTTGGTTAGTGCTGCACAAGTATGTGATACAAATGAATGCAAGGTACAGTATGATCTTCAATGTTGGGAACAGTCCTGGATGTTGGGAATAGCTTTTCAGACTAAAATAATATTTAGGGAACCATCTACCTGTGAGTCTGCCCTTCCATCCAGCTGCCAGTGGAACTCTGGGCCTTGAGACACAAAAATATAGGACTTTTGTCCACTTTGAGGACTGTGTTTGGGTACTTAAGAGTGACTACCTTTAGCTGGTTATTAAAACAGTAAATTTCCAGTGGCATTTCAAAACTCTTGAAATAGGGGATGACCAATCACAGTTGTGGTTTCTGTATCTCCGCTGATAACCAGAAGCATGTCAAATTTGCCAAAATGGATCAGCAACACCATCAGACTGCTCACTGCAGACTGTCAATTGTAACTCCTAGTGGATTCACAGATTCACACATCTGACAGAGTTGGAAGGGACCTCCAGAGATCATCTAGTCCAACTCCCCTGCTAAAGCAGGATTGCTTAGAGCACAACACTCAGGACTGCATCCAGGCAGGTCTTGAAAATCTCCAGAGAAGGGGACTCCATGACCTCCCTGGGCAGCCTGTTCCAGGGCTCTGTCACCCTCACTGTAAAGAAGTTTTTCCTCATATTTGAGTGGAACTTCCTATCTTCCAGCTTATGCCCGTTGCCCTTCATCCTTCCACTGGAAACCACTGGAAAGAATCCAGCTCCATCATCCTTCAACCCACCTTTTAGATACTTATAAACCTAAATAAGGTCTCCCTCAACCTTCGTTTGTCCAGGCTAAAGAGTCCCAGCACCTTTTCTTTTGGTTTTCAGAACAACACAGTCTCATTTCTGATATTACTGACCTTTTGTCCTTCACCAGTAGTGTCTTCTGGTACATTCAACTTGCCTGTTCTCATCACACCTTTATTCTGCAAATCTGAAAGACAATGCACTGTTTTGTTAAATGGAATAGGACAGCAGGGGGAAAAATCATTGTACACAAAAATAACAGAATGCATCTAGACTGCAGAGCATATCTACACAAATTACTCTTACTTCAAATGCAAGCCAGAAGCAACAGATCTTTAAAAGGAAAACATTTGACAGATTACATTCTCTAATAAGTCTCATTGCAAAACAGAGGGGAAGGCACTTCTAGAAAACTGTTCCTAATTCATGTTTTATTGCAAATTAATGATGCAAACAGGAAAGCAGGAACTCCATTACTTATCTGCATTAGAATTTTTCCATCAAAGAGCCTTCAATTTGAATTTTATTTGTGATTTCTACCACTATTGTTTGGTTTAATATATGATTTATATCTTTATTATTTTGGTTTAATTTATGGTTTCTTGTTGCCTAGAGTGGTTTAGAGAGAGCTGTGAAAGCTTGGTGAGATCTATTTGGCAAATCTAGACTGACTTTACAAAAAAATTAATAAAGTTTGCCAAGCTCATGAGCCTAAGGGTTATATCATTTAAATCTTTCTCTTATGCTCAGTGGAAAAAAAAAAAAAGCCCTTAGAAATTACTTCTTTGGCACTCAGTACAAGCCTCTATTTAATTGTTCTTCCCTTTGGCATTGCTGTTGCTCATAAGGAAATAAAAAGATCCACTTTCACAAATTCTTTTAAGGTCCTATTCATATTCTCCCTCACTTTGTTCCTATTGTCCTAGTCCTTCTCTTCAACTGTTCACTTCATCTTATGCACAGAAGCAACCTTTCTCTTGCTGCACCATCCTAGACACAAAGTAGAGATTTAGTGACAGTTGTTGCCTTATCAGCTTGGGAGCTCTGTCAGTTCTTAAACTTGGAAGGATGATCATTGTCACTACATATAGATGTTTGCTTTATGCACATTTGTGTATTGATTTTTCTGTATGATTGTATATTTTCCAGCCTTCACTGTGAACCTACAGGCAAAACCAGGAGAAAGCCATGAGATTTAAGGACATAACATCAGTTTACCGGAGTTTGTTAGCCAGCTGCTAATTATGGATTTATTCAAGAGAGAAGATTCTTTATATTTGTATTTTTTTTTTTTTGCTGTTAAGAATTCTAGTATAGCAGCATTTCTGTCTCAGTAATGATTTAAGATCTATCTATAGTCTTATAATTACTCTCTATGTCATTTGTTCTTTAAACCCAGAAGACATGTTCTCATCGGTTGACTAAGTCTTTAACATGAAGTGTTTCATCAAAGAGTATACTAGCCAGGGTTCACAGTCATAAAACAAAATGTAGAACCTGATAGAATGACATTTATTCTCTGTCCTTTCCAAAGATAGGCAACAAATTAAAAAAAATAAAGTGCAAGTTTAGGCACATGATGTTTCATTTCTGGTTAGCTAAGGAAAGTAATACAAGAGCCACAAGCAGCTCCATTAATTTCATCTGGCCAGATATGAAACTCCATGTATAACAGCACCCCATCTATTTTTTTCTTTTGCTTTGCTTTGTGACCTTGCCATAAAATTCACCAGTACAATAAAAATGAGAAAATGAAAAAGGAAATTTTACTGGTGTTAAAAATTATGTCCATAAAGCATGTAAACATTTTTCCCACTACACAGTAAAAGAAATATTTTGCACATATGCCAACCTATTGAAAATTTAATTCTGGAATCCTGCTTTCATTTGAATATCACTTTTGTAGTTACACTTGTTTTTAAGCATGAGGACAATGCAGTAAAGAGGGCACAAACATAACCAAGAGCAACCTTTGTAGTTCCTACTTTTCAGCTTATCCAGGGTTGTGTTCAGCCACTGGTGCCTCAGAGCAGCTTTGCGTGCAGTTCCTTCATATGGTGTGGAACACTATTCTCACACTCTTCATGAGATGGGGAAACAAAGAAGAAACACAGAAATTCAAAGTCCACTGGCCATAACGGTGTCCTGCCCTTGGATTCAGGTTCAAGTCCCTCAGCCAACAACACAGCACGTTCTGAAAGCAGAGTAGTAACTCTATAATTGAGTCATGTCTGTATCCTTCGGGTGGCTTACAGCATCAGAGAAAAGGTTTGTGTGGGGTTTTATTAGAGAATTCAGGTCCGCTCTTTGCTCAGTCAGCCGTTTAGTTTATAGTGGTAGATGAATGGAAGATATGTGATGCCTGCCTGTTTGTCTTCTCAAGATGTGAGCATGCCTGCAGGAGGAGAGAGGGATATCAGTTAGCCAGGTAAGGTGTCACTCAGCAGCCTGGCAGGAGTAAAGGTGAAGAAATGTCAGATATGGATTTACAAAGACCAGAAAAAGTGTCTTTCAACTTCATAACCTAAAGCTTTAGAAAAGATGACCCTGTAGTAAGTGTATAATGATATATACTACTGTCTGTAGCAGAGCACGCAGGAACTAGGAGAAAGGGTGTTGTCCTGATCTTCTATCAGACTGCATTACAACTTAGCCTGAGGCCTTAAAACCTATGGACAGCAGATATCATTTAAGAGCTAACTTGGAAGTTAAACTTCTGAACTTGCCCATCTTGTGTTAAGAATTGAATTAATACAAAGCCCAAGGCTATGAGAACAAGCAACTGCACTACTATTTTTCTCACCATTATGAAGAGTTTAGCCTTATAATCTTACTTAAAGTGTTGTCTGTGACTACCCATGTGCTTAACAAGATCATCACACTGTAGATTCCAAATCAAATAGCACCCAACAAATTTCCTGCCATGCCTGTCTCTCATCACCAATAGTATATTCTCTTAAAATTCAATACATGATCAGGCAAATCAAGAGCACTACCATAAACAAGAAGAAAATGAGGAATGAGGAACATTCTGTAAAAGCAATACATTTAAATGCAATCCCCAAAGTAGTCCTTACAAAATAAGGAATGTAGCTTCATAACCAGTAAATGAAGAAAATAAAAGCAGCAGAATCCCGTTTTGTAAAGACCTAAGTAAGGCGGGCAGTAGAATTGTTTGCCTCACCTCTGGAATTTTTGAGTCCTTCCTGCATTTATAGAAAGGCCCACAATGAATATGAAATACTGAAGAAGAAAGAATGTTGTCTTAGGAGAATGATTTTTCATGGGGTTTTAATTCTGAAAACTCCTAAGCTATTCAATGCTGGAACCTAGTAAGACATGTCAGAATGAAGTTTACTGTATATTTAGTGTTTCTGTATGTCCTTGATAGTGGATTTGCCTCAGACTGTGCTAGGAAAAGGGGTAATGTATTCAGTAGGCCCTGGCTTTTAACCAGGATTATTACCTTTTCTATGTTCCAGTCTTCTGTATTAATAGATTTATTTTTTTTTAATAAATCCTTTTGTAAATTTAACATTCTGTACACTGTCAACATGGAGTAGTTCTTCCAGCAGAAAAACTGGTTAACTTTACTCACACCAAGGAAAAGTAACAGCTTCATGGGAACAGTGGCAGGTTGTCCCAGATGATGGTAAAAGTTAAGTATTTACTACAATAACTCTAAACATGTTTTATAGGTATATTTTTCACGCCTGTGTTGTGTGGTACTTTAAAATCCTCTAAAGAGTTTAAAAACAGATACAAGCTCTGTGTTTGAAATCTACTGCAGAGTATATTTAAGACCTTTCTGGTATTATTTCCACAGAACATGTGGAATATGCAGGATATACATCAGCTAGGCCAAACTACAAATGTCTGACAAATTATATTCTTAGGCATGTGGCTCCAAAACCACTGGATGCATAGGACTAGTTCGGACTTGAATTGAGTACATGTAAGGATTTCAAAAGCTATTGTGTGTACATAATACCACTACAACTAGATGACTTCAAAATACACTAAAAAAAAAAAAAAAAAAAAAAAGTTTAGGTGTTTACAAGAAAAATCTGGAGGAATTATTTCACCAAGGATGCCCAATTGAAATTGCAGGAGGTTTAAAATGGTAGTTTTCCTTCCATTCACCTCAGGAAAGCTAGAGATAGACACTGATGTCTGTGTTGGTATTGCTAACTTCAAGCTTTCAAAATTGATGAGTCAGCCCAAAAGAAGTTTTATCATTGACCTAAAAATCATTAGGTTAAATAAAGGTGAGTGGCTCATCCATCCTTTTCCATCTCCCCTTCTGTAAACTCTCATTTGTTTTCAGGAACTCTTTTCCTAACTCTGGAGACCAGAAAGCTGCACATTCTTTAAATGAAACTAGGAAGTCTCTTGGCACCCCATTAAGCCTCAGCCACGGGAATCAGGTAAAGCCACTGTATACTGCAGTCTTTGTTATTAAAACAGTAAACCAGTAACTATTTCAATTTTCATTTCATGACTGTGAATGTTCAGTTTGACTGAATAAAGGTGGTTTTACCAACACTTATTCTCCCCCTTTCAAAAAGAGTATCAGAATAGTACCTGAAATGAAGGAAGTCTTTCTAAAGACAAAGAGAGGGATCATATGTTGCACTTAAATTCACATTATGAACATCTACATCTACTTTCACTCTTTTTTCAGTTTTTACAGAGGAAGAGGGAATTATGGTGTCTTTGCAAGCATTCCTCCATCACTTTAGTTAATATACTATACTAATATAATTTTGGCATTTCTCTTATCCACTTTTTCATTAACATATGAGTTAGTGAATTCAGTTCCACCTAGACATCACAGAAATTGTGACTGCATTAATTAGTCAGATGATTCAAGACCTAAAACCCCAAAGAGTCAGCTCTCTTAGCTATTAAAAAGATTTATGAAGGCCTGGAATGAGACACATTGGGGTAATACTTGAGACAACTTGTCCTATCATTAGCAGTTAAAGAAATGTTCCTTTTATCTTTATCTTCTACCTTTATTTTTATTTAAAAAATAAAAATGAAATTGTAGACAGAGTATCTGGGGCTGTTATACTTGCTGCTTTTTATTATTTGACTGTAGTCAGTAATATATTCCTTCATCAAGTGGAGTTGGTGGTAAGGTGGCTTCATTCATCATAGACATGCTGATGAATGGCACAGCTAGTTTAGCACCAGCAAACACAGATAAGGCTAAGGTACTCAATGCCCACTTGGTTTTTGCCAGCAATATTTCCCAGACGTTTGCTCCTGTGAAAGAACTAGAAGAGCTTTGAGCAGTGGAAGATTGCTGAGCCATGTGTCCTTTGAGAAATCCCTATGGAATACTCTGAGTGTGCTGTGAGGCCTAGCTAATGACATTATGTGGCTACTCTCTGTAGGGATCCCTGTAGGGATCAGGGAATGTCCCAATGACCAAAGAAAGGCAGATGTTCCAACAATATTCACAAGACTGAAAAAATAATCAAAAGAGCTTCTGGCCACTCACCTTCACCTCAGTACTTGAAGAAATCATCTAGCAAGTCCTCTAGGAAGCCACTTCTGGTCTCATGAACTAGAAGAAGGTGGTTGGGAATAGCTAGCATGGATAGAACATGCTAAACCATGCCTGACCAACCTGATGACTGTCTTCTATGATGAAATTACTAGATCTGTGAACTAAGTGAAGGCCTGGAAAAAGTGCCAAGCAACCCTCTGTGACCTCACAGCTGAACCTGCTTTGAGCAGAAGATTGGAATATCTGACTCTTTCAGATCACTTCCAACTAGAATGATTCTGTGGTTGCTATTATATTTATTTTCTAACCACCATTAAATGTATTTTTTGTAAGCAATTGCCTAGATCAATGTCAACATGTACCATTGATATGGATAGGAACTGGTGCATATTGGAGTTCATTACCCAAACTGTCAGATACGGATTAAAGTTTTATGAGAAAAAGCAAATTTTGAATTTTTTCCTTTCCCTTCCTTTGGGTCTATAAAATTATACCTTCCACAAAGTTTCCTGTCCAAGATGTGTCCTGACACATTTAATTCTGAGCAATTCTTTTTGTGATCCAAACATGGTTTTTTGCTCTATATTCCTTTTCAGCTTATCTTTACCCACAAATATACATTTCCATTTTTTTCTGTATATTTTTTAAAATGCAACTTCCATGGGTTTTTTTGAGACAAATAATAATCCAAAAATTGGTTGCTAGGCTCTTTTGTTTTTAGCAACAGTCCTAAGTAGTGCATAAACTATTTATCTATTATTTAAAAGTAATAGCATAACTATTATGGGAACTACAAAGTATCAGTTGAAAATTAG
>JAOXNG010000012.1:112597221-112610477 GCA_028566535.1 Scolopax minor | reverse complement strand
GAGGAGAACCAGGGGTGAAATCTGATATTCTCTTTTTCTGAAAAAATAAAATAACAGAAAATTAATTGTGCCAAGGTGGACAAAGGAATGGAGTCTTAACACCAAGTTCAGCCAAAATGTTTAGAAAATTTCAATCAGGATCATTTTCAGGCTGTGTGTCTCTCTCCCAAAGCAGCTATTTTTTCTAGAAATGCAAACACAAAGAAATCATCGGTGAGTGGGACGATTTTATAATCTCATACAGCAAGACCACAGTGAGGCCTTTGGACAAATTGCCCTGAAAATATCAGTTAAGAGATGTAAAGGATGATTCTTAAGAGCAGTAGTGTTGATGTGCCATCTGGAATAGGAAATTTTGAAAAAGGAGGAGAAAAAGGGACCTAAAAACAGAAAAAGTCTTGTTGTCACACCAGTATAAATACAAAACCAATGCTACCAGAAAGTATGTCCACTTTTATCTTCCACAAGGCTGATTCCTACTTCCAGAAAGAGTTTCACAAATGCCTAAGACTCCTTACCTGAATCAAGGGCAAGGGATTTAATTCACAAGTGGATACTAGAGGAGCAACAACTACAGCAACATCAGCAAGAAACTTAACTGTGCATTCAAAGAACAAGTGAAATTCTTAATTGTGAAATTCATGAAGTGGCAACTTTGAGATGCAGATCAATCAAAGGCAGGATTTATACAAGGGCAGATATAGATCTCTCCATCTATTCATTGGCTGGACAGTATGTGTATATTGCTTTCTGCTGCAATTGTTTCCAAGTGTCTAGGACCCTTATGATTCATTGGCAGAAGCTACACTGTGTCAGCTGAAATGGAGTCTTCCTCTGCTGGTAGAATCTGTATCATGTTTCTCTTAGCAAGAAGTTCTCCTTGCATATCTGACAGGTTATTCTGTAACTATGTTCTTATAAAAATTTTTTTTCAAAAAAATCAAGTTTATTTTCTGAGACAGACATGCTCTATTTTCTGGAATACCTAAGAGCATTATTAAAATGCTAATGAGCTCCTTCATATTAGCAGTGACACAAAATAGGTTTGCGTAAATTGATTGTTCACTGATTTTCTTCTGACTTGACTGGAAAGCCAAGTGTGCTTCTTATCACTGGTAGTAATGCTGAAGAAACAATTAAAAAGAATACAGACCCTCTTTCTAAAATTGAATACAGCAAACCCTCCCAGATTGTATGTTTAACCCTCTAACTCAGAACAGCAGGCGGGCAGGTGAGAGACTAAGTAAGATTAATAGGCCACAGCTTTGGTTAATCTATAGCAGTGCTGGTGGGAGGTGGAGAGGGAGTGGAAGCTGTAGTGTAGCAGTCAAATGCACACAAGTGCTGTGTGTTAGATACACAGATATTTCAGATGACAAAGTGAAGGGAGGAGGTCTGTATCACTGACCTCTTTTAAGGATACATGGTTTGTGAAGGAACTGTTACTGAAAAAATGAACACAAACACACAAATAAGTTCTTATATTTCTCCCATTTAATTTCTTCTGTTGCATTACTTTGAAGTCATCACCAGCTTCTATGTCTTCACACAGCAAAATCAGAAGAACTGTTACCTTGGCTTGATGTTAATGGACCACCTGCTGTGTGCACCACAGGTAGCTGTAAGGAGTACATATTTTGACTCATGATTCAATCTAACCTTGCTCTCATAGTGTCAAGATAATATTCTATAAAAATTTAATAAGTTCTAATGAGTAAAACTTACAAGGCATGATTGTTGGATATTTTTTGTAACACTAAGATTTTCTTTCCTTCAGACCTAGTACATTAAATAAATGACTAGTCATATGAAAGTGTCAGAGTTAACTAACAGGAGACACTTATTTAAGCATCTCCTTATTTTGCATATGTGCAAAGCAATGTTTGGTATTTAGTATTTATGAGTCTAGGGAAATCTTACCGTGTTAATGTAGTGGTAGTTCTCATAAAATTGTATCTTTAGCACTTAGAACATTTGTATCTTTTGGTGACCATAGTGGTAATGTAATGTGGAAGGCAGTGCTGTCCCAGGTGTTGGGTCCTTCAATGAGTGCTCTGATTCTTAGACCTCCAGCCCATCTCCCTCTTCAGGCTGTAGTTGGCAGTGTCTGCTTTTACAGAGGTCCCTGGAAGCAAGGTGCCACACGTTACCTCTGTATTTCTTACTGTTACTCTCTCAAGAATACCCTCAGTGGTCTTATCCATGTCTTCAGAGCAGCTGCTTGAAAGCAATAGTTCCCACTTATATGCTGCTGCTATTTTATATTAGATGCAACACGTGATGGGATAGGATATGTGGGAAACAGGGTATAACTACTAAATTAGTTAGTTTTTTTAGAGTTTGTGGCTTCTACTTTAACTTCAGATTCAGGCATTATTTTAGTGATTTACATATAGATATCCATTTCCACTTCACAAGGACTCTCAAAAGCTACATTGGGTTTGTGTACTACTTGGCTGTCCTGTAAAGAAATACATAAGAAAACTTTTTTCTCACTGGAGATACGTCAAAGTTGTTCCCTTTCTGCTCTTTAAGTGATACATGTCACCCTGAAAGAGGAATGAGAAGAGGTGAGAATCTAAGTTTGCTTTTTACTTCATGTAAAGTCAGTTCCACGAATTTTGTCCTTGCAATCTCCTGAAAGCATCCCCAGGGGTTCAGATTCCCCTTTACAGGAGGCTAATGTTGCTGTGGAACTTTGACATTGCTGATAAATGATGCTACATAAGGGCAAAGCATTGATTTATTGCCTGCAGTGTTAGATTGAAATTTGTAAGAATGGACTATCTATGGACTTTTACAGACTGTTATTTGTAGCCATAGTTTTCTGATGGCTGCTCTGCTAAAAGAGAAAAGCTGATGATGTGAAGGGAAAAGGAAAAGATAATATAACTTGGAAATTCTTAAGTACTGAGGGGCTGGAAAGTGGTGAGACATCGTCAGTCACTTGACCTTCAAGTGAGCAATGGAGGTGTTTATTGTATAAAATAAAAGCTCTTTGGGAGAGTTCCAGCAGGGAGATGAGTGGGTCAATTTACTGCTTGGCTCCTGTCTGTCTCTGCTGTATTTCTGCATTCTCCACAGCTCCTAATAATACTAGTCAGGTCCAGACAGAAGGAAGAGTCTCTCTCTTGTCTGAACTTGCAATTCCGTGCTTCTACTTTAGATCTTAATTCTGCCTTGGTGATAGCCATTTTATAATCCCCCAATCAAAAGTGAGACAAAACCCCAGAATGTTCACAGTTATTTCAACTGAGCCCAAAAGTGGTATTTCCATCATTTATCTTCAAGGTTATAAGACTCATTAAGAAAGTTTTGTATTTTTTCACTTTTATCTCTCTTTGCTTTTTATTCTGCATTGGTGTGTGAAAACAGTTAAAATGACACATGGCTTTTTTTTTAAAGGTAGTTTATAAACATCAGTTTGAATGGCATCCAATTAATAATACTATTGTTGAAGAAATTGATATTTAGTTTTAAAATATGAAAGTTGATCAAAACATACTGGAATTTTTTATGAAACTGTACTACTTACAGTGCACTTTGAATAATCTATACATTGTGGTTCACACAAGTCACATCAAGTCCTTCCAAGACATTCATTGTGATTAATTTGAAGACATTGACAAATCCTTAAGACATCTAAAATATTTTGGAAAAGTAATGCATTCAGGAATTTAACCATCCATCAGCAATTTACAAACAGAAATACAGATTGATCCATTGAATCAGTTATTGTCATTCATAACCTCCTAATAATAGTTATGGTGTGTTTTGATAAATGATTTTAAGTGTGTTCATGTTTTGTAAGTGGATTCTTCTAATTTTAACTTTTTTTTTAGTACAATTGTCTTTAGTAATGAGATTTTTTTGAAGGAGCTAAAAGCAATTCTGTGCTTTTAAGGTGAATCTAAGGAAAATAAATTTTGAGAATACGTTTCCCAAGAGTGGAACATAAAAAGCATAGACATAGAAGATAAGGGTTCTGAATTGATTTCCATTATTATAAAATGAAGTGAATGTACTTACTTTAAAACAAATACAAGTGAACTGAAAATCAGTAATGCCTGCCCTCACAAATCAATTCCTCATATGATCACTAAAAGATGTCAGTGTATATTCTGAGTTTTAAAACTCTTTTCCCACATGTGGTCTCTGGTACGGTCTGAGCTGGTTTATAATATCCGAAGATGCACCTTTTAGTCATATCTGTCCACAAAGAGGTACCCTTGTCATCTGGGAAGTGTCCTTGACTCCCATAAAACACAGATTTCCTAACAAACTAATTATCCAAGTAAGTAACAAGTAACCATTTATGATATCAATGAACATGCAAAGGTAACAGTTTTGCTGGAGAAAGAGCAGAACAAACATAAAGGAAGCTAAAGCATGTAATGAAAAAAAAAAATCTTTACTGATTACTCGTATTTTTCTTGGTGTACTATAACACCATTATCCAGTTCTACAAAAATATTATATGTTCCTGGTTTCTGACTGAGATTATATATTCCTGGTTTCGTGCTATACTTTCAAAAAAGCTGAATAAACCTGGGAAAGGCAGTGCATTTCAATTGTGGCTCTCCAATAACAGGTATCTGGTCTTACCTACTCAGCAATGTACAGCTTGTCTAGCCTAAAAGCTCTGTCACATGCCAAGATATTGAGCAAGATTAACAGGTATGTTGTGATTACTTTACAGCACAAAAAAAAGCACAATGCTTGCCTACTCAGAAGCTTTGCCAATGACTTTCTAAAACCTTGCATTATCAGATCATGGTGGATGCAGACTCAATTCAAAAGGAGGAGCTGAGTAGCTGCTACCACCTCATGGGCCAGTGGAGTCTACAAGCAGAGTTCTTGCATCTCTGCTTGAAAATCTAGGTGGAGATAAAGGCTTTGGTGTTCTTCAGAGTATGCACGTTAATTCTGTAGGTCAGGAAGCTGCTGTATCTGTTGCTCTTCAGAATCTCTGATGGGTAACATGTACCAGCCTGCTCTGTTGCAGGACCACAAGGAATCTGATGCCTGCTGGGGAATGCCAGCACTCATGTTTCTCAATGGAAATGCACATATGCAGTGGCCGTATGCCAGGGGCTTCAGGGTACCAGCCTGGACCAGCTGGTCCTATGGCTCTGGATGGACTGCCAGATTTCCAGAAATAGCAGAGAAAAGCAGTGAACTGGTAGCAATAATGCAAGCAGAGCAAAGCCCCAGGACTCTAAGTAGAAGCTATGTTCATATGTAGTTTATAATTTATCTTGCTTATTTCCATATGATATCAAAGGCAAGAAGATGGTATGCAGATAGTTTTAATAGACAATTAAGGAAACAGCCCAATTAAACCAGAACCTGTATACAAGTGTGTATCTTGACAGATACGCTGTCAAGCAAATTGCCTTACTACTCATTATTTTTACATCCTTTGTTTTCTTACTTCCTTACAGTGCTAGAACATTTGTTTCCACTAAGAAATGCATTTTTACTATAATACAAATAGTGTACTTGTCCATTTGGTGCTTGATTCAATTGGAAAGAAAGTCTAAAACTTCATTATTTCCTTGATTCATTTGAATAAAGTCAAAAGACATTATTTTAATAAAGTGAAAATATTCTTTCTGATTTGGGGTTTACTTTGAATATTGTAGGAATATGTCTGGATTAAGTAGGTATTCTGTGTTAAATTTTGAGCACATTACCATTTTTTATATAAGGAAATAAAGAGTTGCTTGAAAGACTTGACAGGACCATTTTCTTTTGTTTAAGGCACTCAAAACGTTTCACAAAGTCATGTTGATGCCACCAATTCTTTTCAGAAAAAACTATGATGAAGTTGGAATGCTTTCTTTTTACATTATTTCATTGAGGCATTTGACATTCTTCCTTTAGAAATCAAGCTTCTGATTATTATTATTATTTGTATCCTTAATAATACAGTAATATTTCTTAAAATGAGTTAAAAATAAAACATCCAAAGCAAGTGAACATTTTGTTTAGTTATGTTTTTTTCAGATTCTTTTCAGAATAAAAGTGGAACTCATAGTTACATCATTTTTTGATATATTTTTGCTCTATTCAGTTCTATTTTCTGCCTCACTGAATAAAAATAACTGATATTATTTAAATGAAAATAATTCATCATTGATAAATTAAATATTTCAATTAAAATAAACATCCCATTTCAATTTTTAGAAAGCCTTTCTTTTTGCAGGAACATTTTTGTATTTTTTGGTTTTTGGTGGTTGTTTTGTTCAGGTTTTTTTTTTGTGTGTGTGATCATAACCTCTTCTTCAGTTTCAATGTCCAGATTTTCTGTGAAAAGAGGATTCCATTTTCTAACCAGCATAGTCACTGCTTGTAGAGTACAGACATGTGCTTTGCAGGTACATAAAAATAGTGGGTTTTTCAGTAGTTACCATTTTATTGTTTTGTTCCAAATTACATGTTGCCATGTCAACACCCTGTCAGGTTCAATGGCAACAACTGGGTGCAGCCTAACATGCAACACATGAGGACAAGGTGTAGAAGCAGCGATTAAAATCTGTGCTTTTCTGTTTTAAGGCAGTTACCCACTCACTGTTATTTCTGGTAACAAATGTCAGAAGTGCTTACCACCCAGCTGGCTCACAGATTGGTGGGTGCTCCTTATTCTCTGTGACTGAAAATTAATTTGGGCTCTTTGTGTGTTTTCAGAGTCCTCCTTTCATCCTGAAGGGGCACTACAGAAGCCCTGCACTCAACGCCTGCCTCCTGCTCCGGGAGTGCGGGTTGTGGGAGCCCGGCCATGCAGGGAACCTGCCTTTTCCCCTCCCATGAGGAAGTCTGCTGGAGCTGCACAAAGCAACTTGTCAGAGAGAAACCTTTCCAGAGTTACTTCAAACATTATTTGCCTTCCTTCATTTTATATGGAAAGCTCATTCTTCCTCAGATACTGTTCCTAGCACTAAAAACTAAAACAAACGTGCTTTGCAACTTAATGCAACTTAAGGCTTTTAAACATAACTTCTGAAACCTCTGTTAAAGTCATAAATTTCCTGCATTCTGTGACCTGGGCTGGATTGTTTTCCATGGTGTGCCTCACCTCCAGGGTACATTTAAATAATTGCCTAGTCAATCAGAGCAACCTATTCTAATCTTGTTTCGGTATTATTTTGGCCTGTATAATTCATTCAAAAGAAAACAGCTCCCTCATCCCTAGTTTCTAGGAAACCTTTTCTGGTAATTCATATTGACAGCAGTGAGTTGTGACATTTATCGGTGAGGTGAAGCTGACCAGCTGCAGGGCTCCTGACTGATTTACTCAGCCAACAAGCTGCTCATGATTCTAGCCAAGTATTGACTTTTCTTTTCCTTCCCTCCTCTCCAGTTGGAGAGAAAATATGGAGGCATCCTTTATTGCTACATTTTTATTTTTACCAGTCATACTGCAAGTTAAAAAATGGACCATCGACGATATCTTTGTTTTAAAATTTACTTTCTTAATGCAAAAGAATCTCAAATATGTTTCAAGGAAAGCAAACCAACATTGAGTTTAAACTAGTTGAAATATAAAATAAATGAGCAGATTTTATCTAACGTTATTGGAATCATTTACTTCAGTAGCTTCAGTCTTGTAAACAACCTGTCTGCAATCAAATGACCTTTGGGATGAAAAACCTCTAATAGTGCAAACTTAACTTGTTTTCATTTTTTAAGCCCAGAAGCATACACTATGCCTGAAGTATTCTTGGGTTTTGTCTGTATTTTAAACACAAGATACCTACCAAAGTAAAGGACTTTCAATATTGTTGTAGTTTCTCCACACTACAAAATGAAAAATATATTTTAGGTCAGGGATTGGAATAAATACTCTTTCATTTTTAGTACCAATAAATAATCCTGAATCCATTGAAACAGTAGTTGTCCCAACCTCACTTTCACAAGGAAAAATGGAAATTAATATTTATCTAAGGCAATTTTAATCGATGCCTATTTCTTTCTTGAAATCTGCAACCTCAAGCATATGTAAAGAACAATAAAATATTTTGTCATGACTATTAAAGTGGAAGTTTTCACGTAGTTCTTGGCAAAAGTGTGTGAAATTAATGTACCTTTGTGCGGTAAATTTAATTGTCCATTTTCCTGGGGTTTGATATTTAAGAATCTCAAAATTTTACATTTGTTATTGCAACATTGGCTCAGATTTTTACTTACATTACTATAAATCTGTAGTGATTCCAGAAAAGTCTGAATCCCACCGTATTGCAAACTAATAGTAGGTGTTGATTTCATACCCTAAAGTCAAAAGCCAATGAACGACTGAAACTATTGAGGTCATCATGTACAGTCATAAAACCATATTTAACATTAGCACAGTCTAGCAAATATAATCCACATCCTGCAGAATCATTAGATGATGTTGCTAATTAGTACAATTAGACTTCATAATCCCCTCAGACTCTCTGGTTTCAAGGCAAAGGAGTTTCAGCAGAGAAACAAACACTTTCCATAAGGACTGAAGATAACAAGTTAAGCTGTTTCTCTCACTTTTTGAGTGCCTTCTTTCTGGACTAACATGCCCAAGCCGCAATCAAACTTTAAGAAACCATGAGTATTTCTAGAACTGACATTTTCAAGCACCAGTGAATTACTGAATCACTCATTCTTGGCACTGATATGTTATATCCGTAATTGCTCTGCTTGAGGAGGTGACATTTCCAGAAATGGCAGTTCAGCGTGGCAAAGGACACAACACTGCTGGGAAGATAAGTCAAAGGTGACAAGACCATGCAGCTGCCAAAGAACAGGCACTCCTTAGTACGTTGGCACTAGACATAACTGAGTTCAAGCATTGGAGTCTTGATGGTAACTGAAGTCAACCAACGTTGCTAATGCTGTCATCTGATTTCTATTACATGCATTCCCTAGGATTAACACAAAGGCCATTACTGACACCTTTAAATCTGCTGGAATACAGCCAGGGTTGGAGTTGAGAAGAGCACAAGGGACAGATAGAGAAGGCAGGTGAGGGAAAAGAGGGGTCAAAATGGTTGGGCATAAACCAGGCAAGAGGGGACTTCTGATGGGTAGAAAAATATGATCCTAAGAATTGTGGGATGGAAAAAATGCCTACTGGCATAAGTGTTCTTGCTTCATTATGATGGCAGTAAAAACCATACAATTTCCTGAAAATTGAATGTTTGTGCCAAAACTGTTAAACTAATTGTTGCAGTAAGGATCATCAAATTCAAAGTGATCACAGTACTTAATCTATAGATATCAACCATGTGTAACTGTGTATGTTACAAGTACCATCCTGCTTGTTATATAAGCCTGTAGAAACTAAGACATATGTACATACACTCAGTCATTTTTTCCTGTGTAAAGAGATTATGTCTTATTGTGTTCATATATTTGATACAAATATGTTTGAAGAACGTGTATATTTCCAGAGATGGACTCGGGAAAAGAGTACATTTTCAATCTGTGCTTTGAACAGGTCCTTTAACAAGAAAATATATTAAGTTGCCTTTTTGAAGTGTTGTGGCTTCTTCAAACGTAGCTGTGAAAAATGCCTTTTGTCATTCCTCCCCAGCGCATTCTGTTGTGACAAGGCAGTCATGTTGCATAACGTGATGTGACTGATACTGAATGCCATGCGAAAGATTTGATCTCTTTCCCTGTTAGCATGAGGACCCTGGGCTTTGAGCAGCTGGACTTTGGAGGGTCTTTTCTTTCTCTTTAAACAGAGGGAACAAAGGAATGCTTTGTTTGAAAACCCGTCCATAAGAGCGGCACTTAGAAATAGCACTAATATTTAGTTTACATCTGTTAGATGAAAAGTATCTTCACTTTTGAAAAATGCACATTTTTACTGACTGCCCCTTTCCACTGACTCATATTAGGGCCTATAAAATAGGCTTTCAGAAACTTAAGCATGTAATCATGTATGGCCCGTGGCATCACATGGTGAGGTGCGTACTGTGCTGTCAGTGACCCACTGGCTTGACCCAGTTACTGCTCTGTGCTGAGAGCAGCAGGAAAGACGGAGGATGGAGGGCACTGAGAAGGCACCAGAAGAGGGAGGGTACGGCAGGGGCATAGGAGGCTGTGAAGCAGGGATTTGTTCCCTCTCCCACCATGCATTTTTGAAACTGTTTCTGGTTTGGACCCCCTGAATCCAATGTACTGAGAGAGAGGCACCTTTTCAGAAGTATACCAAGGTATTATTTCATCTGCCATAAATTGTGGTGTAATTCAACTGCTCTTAATAGAGTTATCCCAGGGACTGCATTGGCCCATCAGTGTAATTGCTGTGGGTTAAGTGGCCTCAGAAATCAGGTTAACTGGAGATTTACTGCCTAACAAAGACTGTTTTGCAACAATCAGTTTAAAAAATAAAACAGACTAGGCTTCCAACCAACCAACCCAGCCCCTCCCTCTACTGAAAAGTAAATCTTCACTGTATTTTACTGATCTGACTGAAACTATTTTCATACTCACAGATCAGCAGATCAGGAAAACAGTGCACATATTAAAAAAAAAAAAAGGCAAAACCTAAGGAAATATTACATTAGTTCCATATTTATATTTAAGAAATAAATAAATAATGTTCATTCTCATGAATGAGAATGCAAAGTGCAGTCATAATATTTGCAAAACCCTCCCTGAAATTTAACCAAACAAGATTCAAAGAATGACAATCTCTTTGGTTTTATGTTAATACTATCAGTGACACATATTTTTAATCACAGACTTCAACATGGGCAAATAACAAATTTAGTTTTTAAAAAGCAGTCATCAAATGAACAACTCCAAATATTCAACTTAATGTCAAATATGTCAGTATGTCAAACTCATAACAGGATTGTTTCTAAAATGAGATGTTCTGAACTGACAAGTTAATAGATATGTAGTTTCATTAATACACTTTCATAACTCTGGAAAGTGAGGTCATTTTTATTTTTGCTCTCACCAAAATCCATGAGGTAGATTACAAGAGGATATTAGACTCCTAAATTACCCTGTCATGGGAAAGCTGGAATTATTTTCCTGGATCAGTCCAAAATGTTCTCCAGAGCTGTGTCCTCCACCTGCTAAAACTTGAAAAGTTGATGATTCACAAGAATGGTAAGTGAAACCATGGCCTACATTTCCAAATGTTTCAGTGAGTCAATGGTTATAAATTCAAATTAGCTCTAGGGAAGTGTACATGCACTAGTACATTTTCAGGTTATCAACAATATATATACATCCTGAAGTGTTTTAGCTATTGCTCAGCTGTTGTGCCTTCATTGTGCTTCCCTAGCAGCCTTGCCTGCACCTCACTCCTATCCCAACTCAGCGGTCATCCAAAAAAACGATGAAAGCAGAGGTCTGTTTTGAAGAAAGGAATCATTTGAAGAATGGTAACACTCTTTACTGTCTTAGAGCATTCTGGCTGGAAATAGCTCATGTAGCGCTCTGGCATATCTCTTTCCCAAATGTGTTCAACCTTCAGTAAGTCTTACTTCTGGACTGAGATCTGGGAGCCAATATTGGCCCTGACTCCATAGCAGTCCAGTCTATTGTGGGCAGACTCCATTTGTTGAGGCTCTGATCCATGACTCTTTCATTGTCCATGTAATATACAGCACTTGAACTGCAAAATCAAACTGGACAGAGTCCTTATGCTGAGAACTGATGGCAGCCATGACACACAAACATTATCTACACAGCCTAGGAATAAAAATGATATAAGCCGTGTTGATTACGTATGTAAACATTGTAAAACCATGCATATTCTCTGTGAGTGTCCACTCATTCAGGAATGAGAGAACTTTCCCTTTTGGGCAGTGACAAATGAAAACCTGCTGCTTCTGAAGAAAATCTGGAAAGCACTGAAACTGTTTTCAGATTCAAATTTACTGCAGGGTCAAACAGGCTTGAGTTTCCCTAATCTCTTTGGTTGACGTTTAACTAAAGGCCAATTGTGTACCTATTTGGAAGCTGTGTATTTATTTGGAATATTAACTGAGTCTTAAGACAGGAAGAATAAAGAGTGTCTCCATTCAAAGATAATGAAGCTTAGCTGTTCAATATTCATATTGCTTAACAAAACTAGAATTATATAGCAGGGCCTTGACTGATTGCAAAGCGTACAATTGGATCATGAATAACATTGTCAAAATGGAGCTCCAAAGCGGACACCAGAGAGGACGATCAAGTTAGAATGTAAATATTACAATGAGAGACAATTATGTTGCAGTGTTTCCTGGACATTATAATTCATGAGTTTGATTCAATTAAAATTATTTCAGAGTTTTCTAAGTGCAAAATAGGGCACTCAAAGCCAGTAAAGCTATGAAAATTCTCTTCACAGATGGCTGGTTTGTTCTACAAGAAAGCAGGAGGTCTACAGAAAACTTCCAAAATGACCTCCTGGTAAGTTAAAATTTGCAGAGTTGGTGACAAGGTGAAGAGGATAGTGGCAGGAAGCTGGCTAGGGAAAAGAATCATTCATTTCAATCACTAGTTCTTTCTCAGATTCTTAACAAAGTAGTATTTCTGCAGAAAATACTCTCATTTCAAAACTATGTCTTCTAGATATAGATAGATATAATCTAGATAGATTAATCTATGGCTTCCAGCACAACACATTGCATTTTAGACACCAAAGACTAGATTCTGGTCACATGGCTTCAAAGATAATGAAGTACATAAGGAGTACTTTGCAGCTGAATGATATCAGTGAAAATCTTGTCTAAAAAGAGCAAACAAACTTTAAGAGTGGAGTCCATTATTTAAATCCCCTCAAAGCGTACTAAGCATTCATCTGGGAGGTGGGAAGCAAACTGAGTTCCATATAGGGTTTGTGTGGGGTTTTTTTGGGTGGGGAGTAGGACATCCGTATTTCAGGATTTATTTTGCCTTTTAGATGAGGCCTGAAAGCTTACCGTCTGTTTTGGAGGGTGAACAAATCCTCTGCTGAAATTTTTTTAGAGGTAAACTTCCATCTTGATGGGCTTTCTATCCTCCCACTCTTCCCAGTTTGTTAGATTTCTCCTTGCTTACCCTTCTGTTCATAAGGGAACCTTCTCCAAATGATAGAGGAGACAATGATAAGAGGTGCTATGCTAGACCATGCTCTGACCAGTAAGGTAGGACTGGTGGGGAACTTGAAGCTCAAGGGCAGCCTTGGCTGCAGTGACCATGAAATGCTGGCCACATTTTGAAAATCTTTAAGGAGGGAGATGTCACAGCTTCTCTGGGAAACAGCTTCTCTGCTCAAAAGTTGCACC
>JAOXNG010000012.1:112576630-112590013 GCA_028566535.1 Scolopax minor | reverse complement strand
TAGAGGGGCAGAATGACCTCCCTTGACCTGCTGGTCACACTCTTCCCTATGCAGCCCAGGATTCCATTGGCCTTCCTAGCCACAAGAGCACACTGCTAGCTCATTGTCATTTTGCTGTCGACCAAGACCCCGTGCACTGAATTGCACATGCCTGAATTCTGAAAGATTATCCTCTTTCTTCTTTGGAACCTGAGCCTGAAGTGAACAAATAAGTTATGAATAATTAACACTCAAGCCTATTTAAATTTCAAAGGTAGTGGAAGTCTTTCTCTCTAATTTTCTGGATTGGTACACACTGTTTTGATTCCAAAATGTTTGTTAAATCAGAAGAGGTGTGGTTTTTTCCCTGTACTTTTTGGAATGTGATCAAAGGCTAGGAAGGTATTAGGATGAGGAAATGTTTTTCAAAACCCAGGTTTTCACCCCTGCAGGTCAAATCATGCTCTTTTTCTAATATAATCATAGGAATCCTATCATTCAGTTGCTACTAATATGGCTCATAATTGACCCAGGAATATAAATAGAAATACTGCTGGATTAATCAGTATTCTGTTAAATTCCTATCAGCCGTTTCACATCATGAGAGCTTTCTAATCACACTGTTAAATTTTGTACAGTTCTTTACACACCCTTATTTTCACCAGACATCTATTTTACTGTCTTATAATTGTAGTACATATAAGTACAGAACCATAGGGAGACAGGTAGATAAAAAGCGCAGATGGTACTAAGAGAAATCTTTCGGCAGATCTTAAGCCAGACAGTATTCTTGTATGTTTTATATTGCAGACATGTGCAGTAACTGTAGACCATCACACTGCACAGATGGAAGTGCAAGTTTGAGGGCTATTGAGCATGTGGATTTTCCCAGTGTGTCACAATTACAGAAACATCTGTGCTAAATAACTTCAAGCTGATCCACAGCAAAAATTGGCAATGTTCAATAACTCTCAATATCCATTTTTTCCCCTGTGGTGAGATGGCCTAGTGATTGCAAGTTGGACTATAGCATAAAACATGTAGCTTCATTATTTCAGAGTCTATTTAGAGATTTCTCCCATGGTATATTACCTACAAAATCCATATGTTTTTCTTTACTTAGCTCTATAGAGCCTGTGTTTCAGAGATGGCACATGCCTGCAGCTATCATTGACTTCAATTAGAGGTGTGGATATGTAGGTTCTTAGAAAATTGAGTCCTGTGGGGATATGTTTAATTGATTTTGATTTGCACAGGGAAGGGAAACAGTCTGGGTGGCAGGATCATAAGAGACCAGAAGGGAAACAGAGACAATTTGCCTGTAGGAACAAAGATTAAAAACTATGATCACACCTAATATTTTTATTCTACCATAACAGCGTAGAAAGCATTAATTGTTTTGTTTCTTTTTTCTGGTGGAAAGAGGGAAGATAGTATTCCCCCAGAAAACTATTAAAGAACAGAAAACGTTCCCAGTTTCCCCAATGATATAACCTCACACCCATTAATATACTTAGACCACACTGCAGTTTAGGAAACTTCATTGTTCCTCATCTATGATGGAGTTGGGACACTGGTTCTCACCCGACATTTTCCTGCAGCATTGGAATACATAAGTTTTTGTGGATGTAAGTACATTACGCAAATATCACACATTTCCAATTCTTCATGCACTGTCACAGAATCATTTTTCAGTCCTTGTTGCCTTTATTTGTTTCAGCTAGGAAAGCACTCCAATGCAGTCAACAGATTTTGCCCACCCCCTCCCAGTATTAGAAATAGAGAGATCCATATATTTCTCAGCTGCCACACAGAGCACAATTTCTGCTTAATGCACATTTTTTCATGCATTGTCCAATGTCACTTGGGACGTTCCAAGTGAAGAATTCACTTCCTCAGAAACTGTGAGGAATGTAGTAGACTCAGCAGTAGGCTTCTTCCCCTTATATCTCGTTTGGATTTTATGATCCTTGGTTCCACCCCAATTTCTTCCAAGAATACTATTATTTGACTAAATATTTCCTTAACTGCTTTGATGTTCAGACTCTTGAAGTATTAGCGAACTAGTGACATGCATCTTATCTGACATTCAGCCAACTTAAGCAATGTTAGTTCTTTCATCTTTATAAACCAGTCTCCAGTTTTCGATAATTACTGCTACCTGTTTTTAAATTCTCCTTAGTTAATCTCTGACTTTCTATATACTGAGCTGCAGTTACTGTAATATTCTACCTACCATCACATCTGAACTACAGAGGAACTCTAATCTTCTTGGTTTATGATATGACTCCTCAGAGACAACAGCCAAAATCATACAGGCTTTTTCTGCAGCTTCATCTCTTTGCCAGCTCTTGCATAATTTTTTGCAGTTCAATATATATCCATCCCAGGACGGATGCATAGCTAGTTGATGTCTGAATATGGGTCTTTTCTGCTTCTTGTTTCAAAGATGTTAAGCTTTTAAGCAGGTACTGTGTACCAAAAAAAGAAAGAAAAAAAAGGAAAAAAAAAAAGATGAAAAAAGATGACATATGTGAAGTAGAGATTGTAAGATGGAAATAATTTCTCAGTGTTTTTTCTTCCTAGCTACCCATCCATGCCTAGTGCACACCCACCTGAAAATAACCAACAGCCCCTCTCTCAGAGTTTCTTTCTGCCAACTCTAACTGCCAAGTTGTCAAATGATGTTGCTATTGTGTCCCCATAGCAACAAGCTTTCTGGCCTAAGTGACAGTACTTCCATATTGTCAACTGGAAAATGTCCCAAATAACTCTAGGAGCACCTGGAGTTTTCTTGCAATGCAAATATCTTTTTCTTTTCACCCTCCCAGTTCTTCATATATTAAAGAAAAGTTATTTATACTCATTGCAAAGGGTGGTATGATGACAGCTGAGCATTTGAAATTTGTTTTAAAATTCTGTAAATCTGTCCTTTCAGTGGATTTATGTTCCGTTTGAAACAGCTGTGAATTTTAATGCCATCTTTAAAATAAATTTAAAAAAAAAATACGGTAAGTAACATATCAAGATCTTGATAACTGAACAGAGAAAATATGTAATGTATTATGTGACACGTTCTTCGTGCTTTTAAAGTTGATGAAAAATATAAGAGAAATGCAAAAGAACTGATGAAAATGTTTTCCTCAAGGAGGAACACATTTCTAACCCATGTCTAATATGTTACTATACTGTATGTGTTTACTAATCTTCAAGAATAACAGTGTTTCGATCATACAGACTGATTATGCATATATTTAAAGGGGCGATAGGTGAAAAATAAAAGCAAAATAAATCCCACCAGCCTCAATGAACTGCTTGAAATTTACACCCCTGAAAATCTGGGTGTAATTTCAGTTAGAAAGTATTTCAGTTAGAACAGTATTTTTTCAGTTAGATTTTAACAGTATTTAACAGTTAGATTATTTAATCTCACGGAATCTTGAGGATGACTTCCAGTCAATTTATCATGGCCACCTAAGACCACAACTGAAGGAATCACTGGGTGCTCTTGAAATGTGTGGAAACTACCTTTATCGACATCATTACGTCATTCAGATAACATCACTCCAAGTTAGCATGGGGATAAAAGAGAACCAAAGCTGGTTGATTGTCTTTTGGACGAGATGTAGGACTACACAGTGATATTTGAGTGAATGGTGAAGTCAGCCCCAGTATCCTTGCCAAATGCAGACTGAGTGCATAGTTCTATTACCCACGTTGCTAACAGAGTTTCAATAAGACACATTTTTTTCTTCTAAGCTTTGAGATGGAGAGTAATACTACCGTATCCTGTTATATGGCTGCTATGTCTCATATCAAGCTTTCAATAATGAGTGACAGCTCACTCATTTAATTACATATTGCTGATTTTGTGGGCTTAAGACTGTCATGATGCTTAATTAGCAAATGTTTGCAATGTTCTTTAAGAGACTTTACTGAATAAAGTATTGAATATGCAAAATATATTAATTAAAATAAAACTAATTCACAAACTAAAATCTTATTCTGAAAATTAGGACCCCATATATGCAGTTTAGCTATAGACATATAGCATACCAACAGAATGAAAGATATTTAATAACTTGGCATGAACAATGAATCATTTATGAAACAAACAGCAAATTTTTCATGTGAGAATTATGGAGGAAAGAATGAATAAAGTGTATTTCAAGAAAAGAAATAAGCTAGCTTGTGAATATGACTTTTAAAATATAATAATTTTATGGTGCAGTCTTGTAGACCCTAAATAATAAACTAAAATGTATTTTATTCACACATTATATTCCAGCTAGTTATGCCTATATTAGAGAGAATTATTTTACTGTAAGGGGAAAGTTTTATATGAGGGCTGTAAAAGCACTGGATGGGGGGAATCACTTGGTTCCACAGATGAGACACTTCCTTGAGCATTGTTTCTGTCTGAGTAAATGCAAAATGTGATTAGCAGCAAAATACCTGAAGTTAGGTTATAAACACAAGTTCAGGGCAAAACTTGTCTGCATAGTGAAAGGGAGTAGATGGTAGTGGGACAAGCTGGCAGATTGGACAAAGTTGAAGTACTGGGCACAGAAGCTCAGGGCTGGAAAGCATAACCTGGACCATCCCCTGGCCTCACAGGTAAGCCTGTCCTCACCTTCACCCAGGTCCACAGAAACAGGCTGGGAATCACCAAAGATTCACAACACCCTATCACAGTAGTTAAAGTACAGAGGGCTAAAACCTGCAAACCCTCTGTTTACCACAGGAAGAATGAAGGAGGAAGGAACATCAAATATTCTGCAGCATTAACAAATCATTCACAACATTCCCTGCAAAGATCTCATGCCTGGGCTTTGTTGTTACTGCTCCGCAACTGTTCTTTTACTGCTCTTTTCCCTACTCATCTTTGTGCCATCATTTTAATGTTCATGAAAGTAATTGCTTCAAACAGCAGATGGGGTAGTGCTATACATAACACTGTGTTTTCTGACCTGACTCCTCTAATACTCTGTTTTTCCTGTATGCCTGGGCTCAGATCTACTCATCCCCCTGCAAGCTGAGTTGTTGCTGTGATTAAACTACGTAAGGGTTGCTATATTTGAGTGCAGTATAGCAAAAGTGTGGACCAGAATCCCTCTGAGGCAGCATGTAGCTTGCAGATGTTTATGGTTCATCAGGAATACCTTAAAGCCTAATTAATGCCAAAGATTAAAGATCTTTATACCTCTTTCTGCCATTTTCCAATTCATAACAGAATTGAAATGAGAGAATGAAAGGGTTTTCCCTCATGCAGCAAATTAAAACAACTGGGTATCATGTATTTCTTTATAACACCATATGATTCATGCCTCATCTTTCATGCAAGCCAATAGTTCTATGATTTAGAGTCTGGATAGCTATAAGCCATCCGTATAAAGTAATCTGCTACACAAGAATTTATAGGATAAATCCCTTAAGTAAGGGTTCATGGCTATTCAGCCCAAACATCCTACATCTATCTATTTAATCTAGCTAATTTATCTACCTCTGCATTTATAAAGCAGCCAGTCACTGGTAGTCAGATGCCACCAGTGTAAATGTAATTTATTGACAAATTGGTTTTCTTTCTTTGGCCCTGCCAGACACAGTTCTGTTATTAAAGAAATGTGTGTTTTAAAAAAGTTATCACTGTGTTGAAATATTTTATAAGATTTTATGGTTGTTCACATTCTGACCTATTACAATCTTTTTATTTGGACTGGTGTATTTATCTTTGCAAGCAATAGCTTGGAAGGGGGAGGAGGAGAAGGGTAGTACATCTGAAGAATCCCAGATCATTGCCTGAGCAGCAGAGTCTCTCCTGTCACACAAGGTACCCCTCTACTGATAACTTGTTAGAAGTGTTGCTTAAGCAATCAAAAGGTTAATTTGGGAAAAATCAGTGCAGTTTCATTTCCTTGTTCCCTGTTATTCATAGTAACTGTGCAAAACGTTTCCAAATTGTGAATGTTTTCTCTGGAACTATACTTCTCATTATTTGCCAGGAATGATTATGCTCATTATGTATCTAGGTTGATATAGAGACAGTTGAGAATGACATTCATAGAGATGAAATATCCACATTTAAACTTGCACGTTAAGAGCACTGTTGTTTCAAGAGGACAATTCCTGCTGCTGTTCCTAATAGTTGAAGGTCCTGCTGTGCTACTTTTGTTTCTGCTATGATGGGACAAGTTCTTGCCTGCAGGCAAGACTGAACTTCCAAAATGATCATGTTATTCTCTATGTCTAGTGAGCAATGTGGAAAGCATGGGGTTTTGATTTGAGGATGCAGGAGAGCTATAAGGATTTAATGTCTGGAATGAATCACTCTGCTAGAGCTCACTCTGCCACTGGTCAGTCATCCTCTCTGTGTTCACATATTGTTACAAATCATTGCATTCTGGTTTATTAAGAAGTATTTCTGCATTTGTTGTGTCAGTGAAAATTTTATAATGGCGGGAGTTTGTCTTGTTTTTATTGTTTCAGTAAACAAAATGCATGTGGAACTGTAGCAAATGAAATCTCATCCAAACTATAGAGCTTCAAACTTGAGCTGACACATTGTGGTGAGGTATGTATGGTACAAACACCCTCCATTTTCTGCCAGAAACTAGGCCAGTTAACAGTGCCCTCCGGAGCAGTGTGATTCCCAAACATTTTAAAGCTGCCTCCTCCGTGCCTCTTACCAAAAGCTTCAGAACAGCAAGTCCCTATATTCTATCCCCCAGCTGTGCCTCATTTATTCCAGATTTTGAAGTAGAAAAGAAACTGATTGCTAAATAACACCATGTAGAAGATAAATGGAGATTTTTACTATTTTATCTATGTGCAGTAATGGCACTCTTCCTAGGAGCAAGAGCATCACTCCCAATGGCACTTAATGGCTAAATCTGTGATATTATGCCATAGAGAATCATATCTTTGTAGATGACTGCCATTGTTCTGGAGTACCTTTAAGATAATGATGTAAGGGCACATCCTTGTTCCGACTTCTGCTATAAAGCAATCACAGTCCAGGCCCTTCATTGCCCAACACAGAATCAAATTCTATATTAGATGCCTACATTTGTTTCATTTTTTCTCAGAAACTACAGATATTCAGATATTTTACATTTAACTACTATTTTTGTTTAACTCTTTGATTCTTATTTTTTTCCTTGCAAACTGTGTACTTAAGCATGTCTTCTGTTAACCTGCAAAAATACAGTCAAAGGTATAACACAGAGCCCAGGCAAGGCAGGTTGTGATTGCCTAAAATAATTTAAAATAAAAACCCAAGGGAGACTTGTGCATGGTGCTTCATGATGCATGGAGGTCCAGGGTCAATTTGACACACCCAACAAATCAAGAGTGGGTTAGGGCTCCTGCAACTCATAGTAGCAAATGACACTTGCCAAGAGATTGTTATTGTAGGTCAAGCCATTAGGATACAGCAGCACTGTGGAAAAATCATTGCTGCCAAGCAACCTCTGTGCCAGCAGAACCAATATTTACTCACATAAATCCAGATCATGCTGTATTTGCCTATATAGTTCTGGTGAACCTCTTTTCCTGAATACAATGGAAAAATGATGTCTTAGGACTAAGAATGACTCCCTATCTATAAGTTTTTCTTCAAAATCAATGCCCATATTAGTCAGTACACATGCTACATTTCACTCAGCTGTGTGTGCATTTGGTGCATTTATTTTCCCTGTGTCACCATGACCTTTCATATATAGTTTTGGTATTCCATGCTTCTTAATAACCAAATAAAGTTGAAGCAAACCAAAATCTTTTTGGTTAAAAGATTAAAACCTTTTTAATCTGATCTCTTTTCCAATTCCTGCACCTAAGGATTCAATCTCTATTTCCCTCTGTTCTCTGGCTCATTCCTTTCTGTGCACACCAGACACACATAAGGTTTAATAATTTACAGGTAGAGGGCCTAGTTTCCCAGACTAAGGACATATTCCAATTTCTTTCCACAACTCTAATGAGACAAAGGAGTCAGAAGCTTATTGCTACCGCCACATAAAATCAGATTTATGGATGCTTTTTGTCAGAAAGTGGTGCAAGGTAGTTTGAGTGTTCCGCTGAATTTGTCCATTCATCTCCCAGAGTAAAGTTTCCCCACCTGCTAATAGAAAAAGCTCTATTATGAATATTAAATATATTTTTTTTTCCTAATTAGAAAATTTAGATAAGACTGTCCTAATATGAAGTACACTGGGCAATTCTGCCCAAAACTACTGGCCTTATATCCAGTGATTATGACTCCCCGAAGACTGCATCTGTAGAGAGGGATCTTTGCGTGCTATAGCTCATTCCTGGTTGGCACATTATGGAGGGGATGTTGAATGGTATGGAGCCAGTGATCCTCTAAATGATCTGCTGCTGCTAGCAGAGCTCCCTAGAGTTTTCCACAGCTGACAAAGGTTATTCTAAGCTCTGGAAATGACAGCAGCACATACTGTGTGTCCCCTCCTTTCCCAGCAAATGGGGATCTGCCCATTGATTTTGTTTGTTTGCTTTTCTCTGTTTCTAATGTGAATTATTCATTGCTTCTCTTTAAACAGTCTGGTTTTTTGGACCATTTGAAGAGACAGGATCAGCATTACAATTTCAGAAGACACAGCACAAAGGCAAAAAGCACTCACGTTATATATGGTGCAGCACATCTAGCTCTAGAAATGGCTAAATCTGAGATATTATATTCTGAACCAGATGGTGCTGTCAGACAGTGCAGAATGACAACTTTTAGATGATGCAGAAAGGGTAATATGCCCAAGTAGTGAAGGAACTCTGTCTCCATTTGCAGCATTTTTTTAACTTCAGTTACAGATGGCACAGCAAGGATCATCTCAGGAGGAAAAGTAAGACTTCCTTGTGGCTGATTTTAACTTAAAAGAATCTGTCAGAACATTTAGAAATTAGACAGGGAGACCCTTGATCCTAATGATTGCTTATGGCTCCCTCGTAGTTGAAGGAATAGGCAATAATAGAAGGAATTGGCAGTATTTAATGACTATTTTTTCATCTGAAAAACTAAAGAATAGTATCAATTATAATCAAGCAAAATTTCTAATGAAAAATATGTATTAAAATATGATATTTTCCATCTTCAAAAATTAGTTCCAGTTTTCAGGTCAAAATATTTTTTCTATTCAAAATCTAACTTCTAAGAAATCAGATTGAAACCAGTTGAAATAACTGTCAAAGCAGATCGTTGATCCAAACTATCACACATTACTTCACAACTCAGAATATTTTTTTTGTGGACATTTCTTAAAGAATGACTTTTCATTTTATTCTAGTAAGCAATTTCTGCTCATCTTAAAAATATTCACAAATAAGCAAAATATTTCTTACCCAGTGCTTATTCAAACATGGGTTTTACAGGGAGTGGACCAAACATATATATGCAGACTATACCTCAGGATTATATTCTGCATTCACCTTATCTATTACCATAATGTTGGTAATAACCAGATGATCAGACATATAAAAATGAGGCACAATCTTAGTCTTCTCTTAAACTTAAACTTAAAATAACTTGGCTCTTAACTACAAAAGCCACATGCCAAACTATCTTCTTTCATGCAACCTAATGAAAATTAGCACATCAGTCCATAAGGTGTACACTAAGACCATGTTTTATGTAGCCAAAAAACTAACAATCCCCAGGGTATTTATTTTAATTGTGGCAGCTAAACTCAAGGAAGATAAATTGCTTTTCAGAGAATCAACACCTCTGCATATAAAATTAACCACTGAATTGATAATGAGAGAAACAAATGTTACAAAAATAAAACTCCTACTTAATGCAACATACTACTTCTTTTTGTGTAGAACTGCATTGGAAACATGCAAAAAAAAAATTACTTAATTTTGCTGATCTCAGCCTACTGAAACCATGACATAATTAGCTGAGTGCACATTTCCAATGACAAATAGCTAGAACTTTTACCTTCAAGGGGAAAATATAAAGAAGAGATTATTTTACAAATTCAGGACTAAAATATGGTATTTAATTGTTTAATGGAGATGCTGAGGACAGACAGAGAGAGGAGAACATTTTCACCTGTTGCAAGCAGCTCAACTCTGACATGTTTCTCTTGGTCCATGTGGCACATACATCTTTTCAAAAAGGACACACATCTACTTTTGGGTGGAATGGTTAACAGGAAGGATTACAAATCTTAACCAAATGCATGGGTGTGGGGAAAATGAGTGTGATCTATAGGAATTAACACTGAACCTACAGACAGGAATTCCAGAACAGTGATCTCAAATGAACCTGCCCATTCTGCAAAACATAGCAAGGGAATGAAGATATTTTCTTCCTGGGAAGTATTTATTAGGACTAACTGTTTCATGAAAACAGAGATTTTAAATTCCATATAGAAAAGTATTCCATATAATTTCCAAATACTTTATTATTGGAAACATTTGTTTGGCCACACAAATAAAAGAATTTCATGCAACTCATGGTCTCCTCCTGAAGCATTATACATTTGCAGGATTAGAATGGATGGGAGTATTGCTTTCTGTTCCAGAGTGAAAACACATTCATATGCCTTTTTTGTAAGATTTCTTTCAAAGCTCCTTTACATTCATCTAGCAAAAATATGGCATCCACCAACACTAGTTTTTGCTTGCTTGTTTGCTTTTTTTTCCCACCGGCTTTCCAAACTTTATAAGCAAAGCCAGCAAAAACAAATTTACATTGGCATAACTACATCTCATAATGGTTCTGCTAGTGTAGCAATGCCAACCCAGGGAAGAGATTTTTCACAATACTAGCAGACAATGTTGGGAAAATTAAGCCAAACACACATTTTAAACTGGGGGATATAAAAATCTTGAGTTTATTTTTATTTGTTTTTTTTCACTTTAACAAATTTTGCAATTCATCATGTGTTCAAAAGCTGACATGCCAATGGTTTTGAGACAACCATACCTGATATGTTCCAGGTCTGATACATAATACTTTTCCTTTTTTGACATCCTGATGTAGGGATGATAATTATCATGGAGATAATTGTCTGTATGGAGATAATTATCCTGCTGAAAGATGAAAGAGTTAATCCATAATCAGCAAAACCTTCTGACAGTTGCATCTGTCATAGAATAGTTGAAGACAGTTGCAAAAAGTCATCTTAATCAAGCCAGGATCAGTCATTTGTTAGCTTACCATTCTAGGCAATTCTGAAAAGTAAGGATAGGAATCCAGCTCCTGAACTCCTTGCGCCTCATTGTTTTCTCTAAAGCCCAAACAGGTTTCTTGCTTCATCTGTTCTGCCAGCAGATGAATGCAGACAAACTTCACTGAAGTGTCCACTGCTGCTTTAGCTGTGAGTTACTGAATCTCTAAGAGCTTCTTCAAATCCATTCTAGGTGTTTGGAATCCATCACCTATAACCTACACAAAGCTGAAGGTAGTTTCAAAGACTGCATCCCTCAAAAGAAAGTCTGCATTGAGATATACATTTTTCAGTTGATAGTAGAGCACTGCAGGGAAAAGTACTACCTTGTAATGAAAAATGGGACTAATTCACAAGTAGAAACTTCCTGCCTAGCAGAATATAGTTTCAAAGTTCTGTAAATTATTTCCCTCCATGTATTTTCTCTTAATACCTTGTTCTCTTTTCTTTCTTTTTTTTTTTTTTCCTTGGGATTTGGTTTTTTTTTTCCCTGTTTGGTAGAAGTAGATTTTGGTTCACATATAATGTGTGATGTGGTTTTCCTTCAACCTGTTGACACCTTATCAGTTCCCATGTCTTCAACATCACTGTATCAGGGAAAATCTGAAGTGTCAAATATAGAAACAGGCCTCGATTTTTAAGCACTTCTTCCAGGTTCTGATCTTTCTACAACGACTCAGATTCCTTTTCGATAAAGTTATTCCTCAACTACATAACTCTATCAAACACTTAATGTTAAAGGTGTTTTCAATCAGACAGGTTTGCCCGAAAAGATCTCCACAGATCAAAATTCACCAGCAAACATCTTATACTGGTGAAGCTTTATGAAGTTGTGAGGGTCACTAAGTCTCCCCAGACCAAAGTTTATGTTCACAGCTTACAAGAATAGGAGTGACATCACCACTGACAAGTACCAGCAGCATTATTAGCTTGAGTAGACATGCTCTCCAATCCAATTTTAGGTTCTGTAGACCTGCCCATAACTGCAGTTCATGAAAGGCGAGCTCTGTCAATTGTTATCACCACACAAAAACCAGATTATTTGTTCCCATTTTTCTGGGTAGTGTGGCTTTGTTCACTTGCTCTTTCCCCTGAAGGGCTAGGGCGATCTTTGTTAAAGTCACCTAGAAAGCTAAGAAAGCTAGGATGGATGGATGGATGGATAGATAGATAGATAGATAGATAGATAGATAGATAGATAGAAAGAAAGAATTATATAAAGATAGAAAGAAAGAAAGAAGATAGAAATATATATATATAGTAAGAAAAAATGCCTCTTCTCCTGTCCTGCACATTCACCTTCTCCATATTTGGAGGGTGAGGAGAGGAACTGGCCTGAACCCAGAACAGGTAGTGATACATTTCCTCATTCCTGTTTGGTGTCATCAAAAACTACATTGGTTCTGTCAGTGATCAAGAACCACTCTCATTTTGCATTATGACCTGTGGCCACAGAAGCTATGGGACATCCTCTTGTGATCTTCCCAGGTCTCTTGGAATATTCCCTTGGCTTCTTGCAACACCTAATATTGCCAGCACAAATTCAACTTTGAACAGGTATCCTTGGGTAAAACATATCATCCCACTCTAGAAGGCCATTTGGTTTTGCTCAAGGAAATCTTCTCAATTGAACCATCTCTATTGTGAGGTCCTAGTTAGGGTTAGCACTCTAAATGTCTCTTACTGAAATAGATGTAAGGACTTGCAGAAACAGAAGTTCCTTCTGAGCTCCACACTCCAAATTTCTCAGACACCTACACATTTTTCTACAAGTGCTTATGGCTCCTGAATTTTTCCTGTCTGACTTCAACCTGTAGGCAGAGCACACCACACCTGTATGACTGTGTTTAGATGTGTCTGACAGCTGGCATCACTGTGGATTTTCCCTCTGCACCTTTTTCTCTTATTTTATCCTCTAAAGTTCTGCTGTTGTTTTATTTCCTCCTTGCATTTTTTATTCCTTTCTGATCTCTTTATTGTCTTACAACCATTTCCTTTCCTATTTGTATTGCATCGTAAATATAGATTGCATGTTATCATTGCCATTGTTATTATGTTTGGACAGGACATAATTTCTTGTGAGACCCCACTTGGAGTTTTTTTTTATTTTGCTCATGAGACCCCACCTGGAGTACTATGTCCAGCTTTGGGGTCCTCAACACAGGAAGAATATACAGCTGTTGGAACAGGTCCAGTGGAGGGTCATGAAGATGATCAG